>JARQOC010000007.1:97770655-98313552 GCA_033576535.1 Allobates femoralis
CTCTCTGCCCCTGTATGCTGTCTCTCCCCCTATGCACTCTCTCTGCCCTGTATGCTGTCTCTCCCCCTATGCACTCTCTCTGCCCTGTATGCTGTCTCTCCCCCTATGCACTCTCTCTCTCCTGTATGCTGTCTCTCCCCCCTATGCACTCTCTCTGCCCTGTATGCTGTCCTCTCTCTCCCCTATGCCACTCTCTCTGCCCTGTATGCTGTCTCTCCCTCCTATGCACTCTCTCTGCCCCTGTATGCTGTCTCTCCCCCCTATGCACTCTCTCTGCCCTGTATGCTGTCTCTCCCTCCTATGCACTCTCTCTTCCCTGTATGCTGTCTCTCCCTCCTATGCACTCTCTCTGCCCTGTATGCTGTCTCTCCCTCCTATGCATCTCTCTGCCCCCTGTATGCTGTCTCTCCCTCCTATGCACTCTCCTTGCCCCTGTATGCTGTCTCTCCCTCCTATGCACTCTCTCTCCCTGTATGCTGTCTCTCCCTCCTATGCACTCTCTTGCCCCTTAGCTGTCTCTCCCTCCTATGCACTCTCTCTGCCCCCTGTATGCTGTCTCTCCCCCTATGCACTCTCTTGGCCCCCTATGCTTCTCCCTATCCTCTCTCCTATGCTCCTCTCTTGCACTTCCGTATGCTGTCTCTCCCCCTATGCACCTCTCTCTGCCCCCTGTATGCTGTCCTCTCCTATGCACTCTTGGCCCCTGTATGCTGTCTCTCCCTCTGTGCTCTCTTGGCCCCTATGCACTCGCTTCCTCCCTCTGTGCGCTCTCTCTGCCCCTGTATGCTGTCTTTCCCTCCTATGCACTCTCTCTGCCCAGTATGCTGTCTCTCCCTCCTATGCGCTCTCTCTGCCCCCCTGTATGCTGTCTCTCCCCCCTATGCACTCTCTTGGCCCCCTATGCTCCCTCTCCCCCTATGTTCTCTCTCTGCCCCTCCAGTGTGCTCTCTCTGCCCCCCTGTGCCCTCTCTCTTCCCTTTGTATGCTGTCCCTCCCTCTGTGCCCCTCAATTTTTATACATGGACAAATCGATTATGGAAGGTGAATAATCGGAACTTATAATGTAAATAGTCAGCACTTCTAAAGCTCCTGTCACACACAACGACGCCCCAGCGATCCCGACAACGATAACGACGATCCTGTAGGGATCGTTGGTGCGTCGTTACCTGGTCGCTGGGGAGCTGTCAGACAGGCAGATCTCCTCAGTGACCAGGGAGCCACCTCCACATCGCTGGTAACTATGATAAACAGCGGGTATCTAGACAGCGCTCACTGCCTAGATACCCGGTGTTTACCATGGTTACCAGCCAGTGAGGTCACTGATCGCTGGTTTCTCGCGGTCACACGCAGCGATGCGTGCTGACCAGTGGGAGACCAACGATCAAATAATGACCCAGAGCACTTTGTAACGATCAGCGACCTGACAGCAGGGGCCTGATCGCTGCTGAGTGTCACACATAACGAGATCGTTAGCGAGATCGCTGTTACGTCACAAAACCTGTGACATTACAATGATCTCGCTAACGATCTCGTTATGTGTGACGGGGGCTTTATACGGTGCTATTTGTTGGTTTTTAAGCAGCACAGTGGGGTGTATCCTGAACAATATGCTCTCCACTCTTAACCACTAAATGACCGTCTATCATGGCCAAAGCACTTGGTCCAAGGAAAGACCTGCATTCCCTGTAGTCACGCCCAGGACAACGTTCGGGGGTTGAGGCCGTTCCCCCTACATGCACTAAGTTGTGGAACAAGAGACATCCTGGCTAGGAACTTGATTAAATCTTGCCTGGACAGGTTAAACAACTTTTGCACTTTTTCAATTTTTGCTATTTTTCTACTTTTATATCTGTTTTTATATGCAACGTTTAAGCCAGAGCCTCCTATAAAGGGAAGAAGTTATTGTTGTTGTTAAATTTGCACATAAAAAGGTTTCTGCATGTTCTCGTAACATCTTGTACCTGTTTCAGCTCGCGGACGTGCTGTGATTTGCCAAGGGGGAATGTGGCGCCCCTGCGGACTGGTCGCCGCAGTGATGCTGCAGCTACTCCATAGGTGAGGTGTCACCATTCCTAGGTAAGGGGGGTTGTGATCCTAAGACACAGAGTTTGCATGCAACACCATCCCAAACCCAGGCTGGGGTATTCGGGCGGACCCTTTTGAGGGAGGGCTCCATCTCCTGGCTGGAGGAGGAGGGGTTAGCAAGAGTTAGAGGGAAAAGGTTTGGACGTCGAGCAGCCAGGTGGCCTGCTGCGGAGCAAGGGAGCCCTAGTGGGCACGGGAGTGGAGGCAATCCACTGCCAGTCGCTGGTGAGTGGAGCAACTGGGTCGCAAAAGGGGACCGACCCCGAACTGGTGGGGGTGCTGCACACCTTAGCCAGAAAAACCGGAGGCCACTGTGCCTGCAGGAACAGTGGCCACAAACCGCGGATACTCGCCGAGAAGGTGGCCAGACCTAGGGCCAGGGGACTCTGAGCGTCGCCCGACAAGGCCCGGGACCAGCGGATTGGGACACTGCCCATGTAGACGCAGGTGGGAGAGGAGGATAGCCAGCGTGGTGAGATGGCCCGGTGTCTTTGAGGAGCGACCCTAATCATATGGGGACTAACCTGGCAGCGCATTGGAGGAGCACAGCACCCGGATGGGTAGACTATAGTGATCGCCAGGTAAAGGTAAAAAGAACTGCAAACCCTGATCTCCTCCAGTTATTATCCGCACCCTCCGGCCTCACTACACAGACCCCATCACCATCTCAATAGACTTTACTACCATTCCTGGTGCCACGCTCTACCTGTGGGGAGTGATGACATCCAGCCTGCCACTCCACCGGCCCCAGTGGTCCTACAGCAGCGCTGGTCACCCTGACCAGAATAACCGCAGGTGACGTCACAAACTTATCCCTTGTACATATTTCCCATTATTGCACGTCCAGGGTCACGGAGCCGGGTCACCGCCACCATGAACGAGTCACCGAACCGACCGGCCCGGTTACCGAGTACCCCCCATACATGGTGGGCGTCACACATGTACCCGCCACGAGCATGCCCAGTTACTCAAGCCTCCGCCATCTTTGGACAGGTGTCCAAGGATGAGAGCACCATGAAGGACTGGACCTGCACGCACCTGCTATGTGCATGCGCAGTTCCTCATTCAGCGGTGTGGCGAGCGGCGGTGGGTTCCTGGTGTCGGTTTCGGGTGTTGTTGCTTTCAGGTGTTGGCTGGGTGGGCAAAGATGGCTGCCGCCGACACATGATAGGCGGACGACCGGACGCCGGAAGTGGATGCAGATGCCACAAGGTAATTATATAGCTAGATGCTCTAGTCTGACCTGCAATAGGTCACTATTAAACAAATCGTGTAAACTCTGAAGTGACATTGCTGATCTGCATTTCCTATATTAAGTGGAATACGGCAGCGCGGTGTTTAGCCGTTCATCCTCCCTACTCTATATGCACCACTCTGGGGACTGCAGCAGCCGTGATCTGCTTTTATAGTGGTTGTGACTCTCACAACCACACAAGGTGAAGCCTCTGATACCTATTTAGGTCATATTTTATCTCTCAGACCCTTCATCCTCCCTACTTTAATTTTGACCTTTGGGTTTCTATAATCATCAACATTAACAGAAATAAACACATGACATAGATCCCTCTGTGTGTAATGACTCTATATAATAGATGTGTGTCACTTTATGTATTGAATTACTGAAATAAAGTCACTTTTTGATGATCTTCTCATTCATTCATCTTTCTGAATTTTACATTCTGATGTAGCAGAGCTGAGTTTGTCATTCAATATGCATCACTGTGTCATCATTATAGCTGTCAGCTTACTGTATGTAACATGTTCGGATATAGCAGAGCTGAGTTTGTCATTTAGTACACATCATTATGAAGTTATTGTATATGAAGTGCTTCTATAGCAGAGCTGACCTTGTCAGTCAATACACTTCACTGTGACATCCTTCTGGTTGTCAGCTTACTGGATATTACATATGCTAAAGTTGCAGAGCTGAGTTTGTCATTTAGTACATCTCAATGTGACAGTTTATACTATATGATACATGCTGATATAGCAGAGTTAAGTTTGTCAATCAGCACAACTCACTGTGACATCCTTCTGGTTGTCAGCTTACTGGATATTACATAGGCTGATGTAGCAGAGCTGAGTTTGTCATTCAGTACACATCACTGTGTAATCCTTATAGTTGTTGGCTTACTGTATAGAACAAGTGCAGATATAGCAGAGCTGAGTTTGTCATTCAATACACATCACTATGTCATCCTGATAGCTGTCAGCTTAGTGTATGTAACGTTCTGATATAGCAGAGCTGAGTTTGTCATTCATTATGCATCACTGTGACATCCTTACAGTTGTCAGCTTACTAAAGATTACATCTGCTAATGTAGCAGAGCTGAGTTTGTCATTCAATGAACATCACTGTGTCATACTTATAGTTCTCAGCTTACTGAGTGTTACATATGCTGAAATAGCAGAGCTGAGTTTGTCATCCAGTATATTAATAGTCATAGAAAATACCATTCTCACATCAACCGGCGCCCCCTATTGGTGAATTCTTGAACTGCGAAACTGAAAAACTAGAGCTAAAATAAAATCCTAATTTTGCATTTTCTTGAAGAAGGAGAAGGAGACAATTAAGTCTAGACTGATTATAATGGCTGCAAATATAGAAAAGTGCATCCACTTCAGGAGAAATATATATATATAGACAAAACGAGACAGAAAGAAGCCGGATAATTGCAGATTGTTCTAAGATAAATTATCCGGGGATGATGAGGATCCTACAGGGAAGCGAAATACAGAAAACTCCATAATGTATCAGGCTGGAGACCAAAACCAGCATCTATTATATAGAGTCATTACACACAGAGGGATCTATATCATGTGTTTATCTCTGTTAATGTTGATGATTATGGAAACCCAAAGGTCATTATCTCAGAAAATTAAAGTAGGGAGGATGAAGGGTCTGAGAGATAAAATATGACCTAAATAGGCATCAGAGGCTTCACCTTGTGTGGTTGTGAGAGTCACAACCACTATAAAAGCAGATCAGTCCCCAGCGTGGTGCATATAGAGTAGGAAGGTTGAAGGGTTAAACACCACGCTGCCGTATTCCACCAGACATCAAAGGGGGAATATAATATTGATTTATTAGTCAACGTGTTTAAAATATATAAAGGAATCTGTTTCTCAGAACCCAACTACACCTTCTTCCTCCTCCTCCATCCCACATGTGACTAGAAGACAAATGGCTGCAGCAGGATCCTCCCCCTCTTCTATCAATTATAATGTAAGTCCTGGCTAAAACCCCCAGATGATTTCACCCCCGGATGATTTTCTGTTTTTCATTTTTCCCTCCCCTTCTTCCGAGAGCCTTAACACTTTTATTTTCCCGTCAATGCAGACATATAAAGGCTTGTTTTTTTTGCGGGACTAGTTGTACTTTGGAATGACATCATTTATTTTACCATATAGTGTACAGGAAAATGGGAAACACATTCCAACTGTGGTGAAATTTAAATAAAAAACAAGTGCAATTCCACAATATTTTTTTTTTATTATTTAACTTGTTCACCATATGGTTAAACTGAGCAGGCGATATGACTCCCCGAGCCAGTGCGAGCTCATACATACACAACATGTATACTTTTTTTTAACAAATATTTGTTTGTATTTAATTATTATTATTTTTATTATTATTTTCAAATGGGGCAAAAGGGGGTGATTTGAATTTTTGTGTTTTTTTTAAACTTTTTTTTAAACTTTTTATTGTTATTACTATTCCCCTCAGGTCACTGGACTCCTGCACTATCCGATTGCTTCTGCTGTGCAGAGTCGTGATGATCCACAGCTCTGTATAGTAAAAATGATCAACCCCAGTGAAGGCTGGGGAAGATCAGAGGCTTAAATGTCGTGGTGCAAACATGGCTGAGGCCATGCTGGAGGGGGGCCACCGTCCCTAGCCCCTGTGTCAGCTGGATGTGCGTTCCAGGATGGACATTCAGGTACATTTTATTGTGGTGCAGAATCTTGTTGGGTCCCTACAGAAGAGGAGGCCGCAAATCACGGGAGCGGGGAAAGCTGAGTACAATGTATACATTGTTTTATACATCAGAGGCAGGATGTTGAGATATGGAACCAGGATAGAGGGCATATATACCAGTAAGGGGATCACATACACCAGGATGGGGATCATATATATCAAAATGGGCAACATATATACCAGGATGGGAGACATATATACCAGGGTGGAAGACATATGTACCAGGAGGAGAGACACATATACCAGGATGAGGGATATATACCCCAAGATGGGGACATATATAACCAATGTGGGGCACATATATACCAGGATGGGGGACATATATACCAAGATGGTGGACATATATACCAGGATGGGGGACATATATACCAGGATGGGGGACATATATACCAGGATGGGGGACATATATACCAGGATGGGGGACATATATACCAGGATGGGGGACATATATACCAGGATGGGGGACATGTATACCAGGATGGGGGACATGTATACCAGGATGGGAACATATACACCAGGATGGGGACATATACACCAGGATGGGGGACAAAATTAAAACGGTGGGGGACATATATTCCAGAATGGGTGACATATATACCAGGATGGGGGACATATATACCAGGATGAGAGACATACTAGGATGAGAGACATATATACCAGGATGGGGGACATATATTCCAGAATGGGCGACATATATACCAGGATGGGGGACATATATACCAGGATGGGGGACATATATACCAGGATGGGTGACATATATACCAGGATGGGGGACATATATACCAGGATGGGGGACATATATACCAGGATGGGTGACATATATACCAGGATAGGGGATATATACCAGGATGGGGGACATATATACCAGGATGGGTGACATATATACCAGGATGGGGGACATATATACCAGGATGGGGACATATATACCAGGATGGGGGACATATACCAGAATGGGTGACATATATACCAGGATGGGTGACATATATACCAGGATGGGGGACATATATACCAGGATGGGGGACATATATACCAGGATGGGGGACATATACCAGAATGGGTGACATATATACCAGGATGGGGGACATATATACCAGGATGGGGGACATATATACCAAGATGGGGGACATATATTCCAGAATGGGTGACATATATACCAGGATGGGGGACATATATACCAGGATGGGGGACATATATACCAGGATGGGGACATATATACCAGGATGGGGGACATATACCAGAATGGGTGACATATATACCAGGATGGGGGACATATATACCAGGATGGGGGACATATATTCCAGAATGGGTGACATATATACCAGGATGGGGGACATATACCATAATGGGTGACATATATACCAGAATGGGGGACATATATACCAGGATGGGGGACATATATACCAGGATGGGGACATATATACCAGGATGGGGACATATATACCAGGATGGGGGACATATACCAGAATGGGTGACATATATACCAGGATGGGGGACATATATACCAGGATGGGGGACATATATACCAGGATGGGGGACATATACCAGCAGGGGCGTAACTAGAACTGGCAGGGCCCCATAGCAAACTTTTGAACGGGGCCCCTCCAAGACACCCCCCAATGACACTCCCCCTTCAAGACACACCCCCTTACCGAATCGGTGTTAACAGTCTGACGCCACCCAGTTTACCGTATATACTCGAGTATAAGCTGACCCGTGTATAAGCCGACCCCCCTACTTTTGCCCCCAAAATCTGGGAAAATCTATTGACTCGTGTATAAGCCGAGGGTGGACCCCAGCACAGGTATACAGGCCCCCCAGTGGTATACAGGCCTCCCCAGTGGTAGTATACAGCAGCCTCCCCAGTGGTAGTATACAGCAGCCTCCCCAGTGGTATATACAGGCCCCAGCAGTATATACAGCAGCCCCAGTGGTATACAGCAGCCTCCCCAGTGGTATATACAGCAGCCCCAGTGGTATACAGCAGCCTCCCCAGTGGTATATACAGGCCCCAGCAGTATATACAGCAGCCCCAGTGGTATACAGCAGCCTCCCCAGTGGTATATACAGGCCCCAGCAGTATATACAGCAGCCCCAGTGGTATACAGCAGCCTCCCCAGTGGTATATACAGGCCCCAGCAGTATATACAGCAGCCCCAGTAGTATATACAGGCCCCAGTGGTGGTATATACAGGCTATACAGCTCCAGCACAGGGTATACAGCTCCCAGAGTCCCAGCACAGGGTATACAGAGTCCCAGCACAGGGTATACAGAGTCCCAGCACAGGGTATACAGAGTCCCAGCACAGGGTATACAGAGTCCCAGCGCAGGGTATACAGAGTCCCAGCACAGGGTATACAGCTCCCAGAGTCCCGGCACACACAGGGTATACAGCTCCCAGAGTCCCGGCGTGCACACAGGGTATACAGCTCCCAGAGTCCCGGCGCGCACACAGGGTATACAGCTCCCAGAGTCCCGGCGCGCACACACAGGGTATATACAGGCCCCCCTCAGTGTCCCAGCAGCACACACAGGGTATATACAGGCCCCCCCCTCACAGTGTCCCAGCAGCACACACAAAGTATATACAGGCCCCCCCTCACAGAGTCCCAGCAGCACACACAGGGTATATACAGGCCCCCCCCCTCACAGTGTCCCTGGCAGCAGCACACACACAGGGTATATACAGGCCCCCTCAAAGTGTCCCAGCAGCACACACAGACACAGGGTATATACAGGCCCCCCCCTCAGTGTCCCTGGCAGCAGCACACACACAGGGTATATACAGGTCCCCTCACAGTGTCCCAGCAGCACACACAGACACAGGGTATATACAGGCCCCCCCCCTCACAGTGTCCCTGGCAGCAGCACACACACAGGGTATATACAGGCCCCCTCACAGTGTCCCAGCAGCACACACAGACACAGGGTATATACAGGCCCCCCCCTCAGTGTCCCTGGCAGCAGCACACACACAGGGTATATACAGGCCCCCCCATGCTGCCGGCTGCTCACTGTCAATAAATATTGTTATTAGCGGCGCCTCTCACCTCCGGGCTCAGTGCAGCAGCAGCTCCTGCTCCTTCTAATCCTGCTTGTTGTCTGCTCTGTGCTGTAAGTGACCGGTCACTCGGTCAGTAAGTTAGGACAAGTCAAGGAAGGACTCACTCGGAGCGAGGTCACAGGCCGGCCAGGGGGCGGAGATCTGCAGAGAACACATAGCGTCAGGCAGGCAGGCAGCAGGCTACAGACTGGCGGCGGCAGCCCCTTGATCTTTGTGTGCGGCGCCTGCGGCCGCTTTGAATAGGAGCGGCTCAGGCATCCACCTCGCCAGGGGGGGCCCGTCGGGCGCGGCCGCCCCCGGCCGGGCCCCCACCCCCACACCTGACGGCCACACACAATGACAACAGGTATCGCAGGCGCAGCTGCCGGTATAGCAGCGGCTGCGTAGCGGCGCTGGGTCCGGGCAGGGCCGGCTCCAGGTTTCTGTGGGCCCTGGGCGAAAAGGTCTCAGTGGGCCCCCTTTAAGTACATATCGCGGACTATATATATATATATATATATATATATATATATATATATATAATATATATTGCCGCACACTTACCGCAAGCCCCATAGACAATGCATGGGGCTTGCCGCCAACGTGCAGCAAGTGCAGCCGCTAGGCGGAAATGACGCAACTGCCACATTTTTTAAAAAACTCCTATGTGAAGGCGCCTTACAGGAACAGTGACTGCTGAAACCAGCACGAGCTGTTTCTGACAGTGAGTATATTACACGTTGTTAGGAGCGGGCTAAAATGAGATTGCGTTCCCTTGCGCTTTTTAAAAATACCCTTCAAATGCAAAATGTTGCATTTTTGTGCGTCTGAGGATGCTTGGTATATACACAACCATCCTGAAGCGCACAAATAATGCAAGCAGCTCAATGGAGCCGCACTGCCATATGGTGGCACCGCAGCCAAGCGGAGTGTCTGGCCGTCCAGATCTCTCTTTCTACTCACCTTTCTTCTTGCCGCTTCGGTCTCCTCCGGTCGCTCTGCACATAACAGCACAGTGATGACATCGTGCCCCTCCATGCTGAGCTGCAGAATGCAGACAGCAGCAGAAGAGACTCTGGAGAAGAATGCTGCTGGCAAAGGCGGCTGGGACTATAGGAGCGGAATCCGCGGGGGGCTATCACTGGTACACATACCTCGTACACACGCGGCTCTGCTCCGTACACCTCATACACACACGGCTCTGCTCCGTACACCTCGTACGCACGCGGCTCTGCTCCGTACACCTCGTACGCACGCGGCTCTGCTCCGTACACCTCGTACGCACGCGGCTCTGCTCCGTACACCTCGTACGCACGCGGCTCTGCTCCGTACACCTCGTACGCACGCGGCTCTGCTCCGTACACCTCGTACGCACGCGGCTCTGCTCCGTACACCTCGTACGCACGCGGCTCTGCTCCGTACACCTCGTACACACGCGGCTCTGCTCCGTACACCTCGTACACACATGGCTCCGCTCCGTACACCTCGTACACACTCTGCTCCGCTCCGTACACCTCGTACACACTCTGCTCCGCTCCGTACACCTCGTACACACTCTGCTCCGCCCGTACACCTCGTACACACTCGGCTCTGCTCCGTACACCTCGTACACACTCGGCTCCGCTCTGTACACCTCGTACACACTCGGCTCCACTCCATACACCTCGTACACACACGGCTCCGCTCCGTACACCTCGTACACACATGGCTCTGCTCCGTACACCTCGTACACACATGGCTCTGCTCCGTACACCTCGTACACACTCGCCTCTGCTACATTCACACTGTAAATCTCTCCTGACCCCACACAAACTTCACCTTATTTGAGCATCATTCATGGTGGCCAGAACAGTCCTGGATACACTGAGGAGCTGATCATGAGACCCCTGACTCCTCCCCATCCATTGACATCATCACAGGTCCTGTCAGCCTGAGCCCAGAGTGTGCAGCTCTCTCGGCTCCCGTGGAGGGGGGAGGAGGGAGACCTCCGGTGCTGCAGGAGCCTGAAAATGACCCCCCAGCTGCCCCCTGGATATGGCTCTGGCTGTGGGGGCAGTCAGTGCTCAGGGGCCCCTGAGGCTAGGGTCACACTTGCATTGTGACCCTAGCCTTATGCAAGTATTGTATGTTGCAGCGCATAGCGCTGGAGGCAGACCATAGAAAGCCGACGTTTACCATGACAACCATTTGGTTGTCATGGTAAACGTCGGGTTTCTATGGGCTCAGTTGCTGGCAGCGCACAGCGTTAAACGCTCTGCGCTGCAGCAAACAATACTTGCGTCAGGCTAGGGTCACAACACAAGTGTGACCCTAGCCCTCAGGGGCCCGGTGGGCCCCCTCCAAGCAGTCGGGCCCGGGCGCCGGGTGCTGACGCTGGCCCTGGGTCCGGGCCCCCCACAAGCGCCGGGCCCCAAAGCGACTGCTACGGCTGCTATGCCGGTAGTTACGCCACTGTATACCAGAATGGGTGACATATATACCAGGATGGGGGACATATATACCAGGATGGGGGACATATACCAGAATGGGTGACATATATACCAGGATGGGGGACATATATGCCAGGATGGGGGACATATATACCAGGATGGGGACATATATACCAGGATGGGGGACATATACCAGAATGGGTGACATATATACCAGGATGGGGGACATATATACCAGGATGGGGGACATATATACCAAGATGGGGGACATATATTCCAGGATGGGTGACATATATACCAGGATGGGGGACATATATACCAGGATGGGGGACATATATACCAGGATGGGGACATATATACCAGGATGGGGGACATATACCAGAATGGGTGACATATATACCAGGATGGGGGACATATATACCAGGATGGGGGACATATATACCAGGATGGGGGACATATATACCAGGATGGGGGACATATATACCAGGATGGGGGACATATACCAGAATGCAGGATACATTTATATACCAGGAGAGGGAACATATATACAAGGATATGGGGCAAACATACCAGGATGGGGGACTTATATACCAGTACAGGGCCCGGGATAGGGGAATATATATATATATATATATATATATATATATACACACGCACAAGGATGGGCCCATAATGGAGGATACCTATATACCAGGCTATTCCTGAATGGGGGAGAGATATACCATGATAGGCCAAGGATTGGGGGACATATATACCAGGATGGGGACTGATATAACAGGATGGGGGACATATATACCAGGAAGGGTCACAGATATACTAAGGATGGAGGTCATATTTACATACATTGGGATCAGGATGAGGGACGTTGCTAGACAATGAAGGGGATGGGGGTAACATTTTTGTCTGTATAGGATTTAGATGGCTACAAGTACACATGCATCTGTCCAAATTGTAGGGAAGGGCCCAGGTCTACATTTTGCACCGGGGCCTATCGGACTCTAGTTACACCACAGGTCAAGACCCAAACACCATCCAAGGGTCACACCTTCTGGATGTGTTCTTCTGCTTTCTAGTGAGGGTCTCTCTACCCAAATCCTTAATGATAAAAAGAAACAATTAACTTGCATCAAGAAGAGTGTGGACTTTTAGGGGATTTTATTATTTCAGGAAAATACTTTACAATACTGTAAAAAAAAAAAAAAAAAAAAAAAATCTCAATATTTTCAGCTCACATTTCCTTTAATGATCTAATCCACTGTAGATGACATCGGCCATTATAGTTTTCCAAGCTGTGCTATCCCGTATAGAGCATACTCTATAGAACTCACAGGGGGTATATAGTGATGGCGCCACCGCCAACCTGTTCATGATGACAGATGTTATTAATATCGCTGATCTGAATAAAGATCTATCTTACCATTATTAAGGCTAAACTGCAATACCAAACTTCACCTGTGGGCAAAAGTGGCGCTGTTGCTTAAATTATGGAACTCACAGGGGGTATATAGTGATGGAGCCACCGCCAACCTGTTCATGACGACCTAAGTTATTATTCTCGGAGATCTGTTCAAAGATCTATGTTGCCATGATTAAGGCTAAACTGCAATACCAAACTTCACCTGTGGGCAAAAGTGGCACTGTTGCTTAAATTATGGAACTCACAGGAGGTATATAGTGATGGAGCCACCGCCAACCTGTTCATGACGACCTAAGTTATTATTCTCGGAGATCTGTTCAAAGATCTATGTTGCCATGATTAAGGCTGAACTGCAATACCAAACCTTACCTGTGGACAAAATTGGTGCTGTTGCTTGAATTATGGAACTCGCAGGGGGTATATATTGATGGAGCCACCACCAACCTGTTCGCGACGACCTAAGTTATTATTCTCGGATATCTGTTCAAAGATCTATTTTGCCATGATTAAGGCTAAACTGCAATACCAAACTTCGCCTGTGGGCAAAAGTGGCGCTGTTGCTTGAATTATGAAACTTGCAGGGGGTATATATTGATGGAGCCACCACCAACCTGTTCGTGATGACCTATGTTATTAATATCGCTGATCTGAACAAAGATCTATATTGCCATTATTAAGGCTAAACTGCAATACCAAACCTCGCCTGTGGGCAAATGTGGCACTGTTGCTTAAATTATAGAACTCGCAGGGGGTATATAGTGATGGAGCCACTGCCAACCTGTTCGTGACGACCTATGTTATTAATATCGTTGATCTGAACAAAGATCTATGTTGCCATTATTAAGGCTAAACTGTAATACCAAACCTCGCCTGTGGACAAAAGTGGCGTTGTTGCTTAAATTATGGAACTCGCAGGGTGTATATAGTTATGGAGCCACCTCTAAACTGTTCATGACGACTGATCTGAACAAAGATCTATATTGCCATTATTAAGGCTAAACTGCAATACCAAACTTCGCCTGTGGGCAAAAGTGGCGCTGTTGCTTAAACTATAATGTAAATTTTCATCATTTTTGGTCTTAGTATTCCTGGCTTTGATCTCCTTTTCTTTGGATGAGAAGAAGAATGGACGTCAGTGAACAGACTGATAGGACACACAATCAAAGCCGATCGCCTCCCTCCGGAGCAGCGTCCCTCGGCGGATTGTTGCAGATCCTTTACGCACCTCTAAAAATAACCAATAATCTCTGTCTATTGTTAGTCATATCCTCTGCGGTCGGACGCCCGCTCGCTCTATTCAGAGGTATTTTAGGTATTGTTGGTTCCGTGCCAGCTCCCGACTCATGTAAACAGCTTCCAGCGCCAGAATATTCTGCAGGACTGGGCAGCTTCTATGTTCTAACGATATCCAACCTGAAAGCAAGACCCCGTCTATAAAAGCATAAATCGCACGCAGACGGCAGCTAATCCCTTCACAGCTGTGGTTCTGCGCGGCCCGGAGCATGTAACACGGCTTGTTTAGCAATCCTAACCTTTCCAAAGTCCCGAGCTGCTTATTTTATTTATACTATAGAACAAGACGTAACGGACGGACGGCGACATTCCGAGGTCTCCGATTAGAAACTAACACTATTATTAGCCTCCATTAAAAAAGTGGCGCGAAGGATAGATCCGCCAAACTTGCCCCTCCCGCACGCGATAGGATGAGATGCTCATCAACTGGATCTGTGTTTAATTTCTTCCAAGGAAAGAGAAAGATTTATTGGGTAATGGTGAGAACATGGAGCAAGGGTTACATACTTACACTAAGTTTTTGGAAAAGCTTTTTGGCAGCCAGTAGTGATGAGCGAGCACAGTCATGAGCAGATGCTCCGTACTCATAGTTGTAGAGGTATAAAAACCATAACCATTAATACATGTTTGTAAATAGAAGTAGATAGGAATAAGTACCTTAAAGGGGTTCTCCGGGCTTTTTTTTATAAAATCTAAGTGTATATCTTTTCTGCAGAATGCTGATAGTTTGTAATTTATACCTTGTCAGCATTCTGTAGAGTTAACTAGATATCACCTTTCTGGGTATGTGGAGGAGCTGCTCATCCCCGTATAGAGGAGTGTTTGTTTTGGAGCGTGGGCAGAACGGCACAACTGGTCGTTTACGCCCAGTCTCCTAAAATCACGCCCCACATTGCAACAAGCAATCCCCAGTCCTAAGCATGCCCCCCAGTCTTCAGCATGCCTGTCCCCATCCAGTCCCCAGTCTCCAGCATGTCTGCCCCCTCCAGTCCCCAGTCTCCAGCATGCCTGCCCCCTCCAGTCCCCAGTCTCCAGCATGCCTGCCCCCCTCCAGTCCCCAGTCTCCAGCATGCCTGCCCCCCTCCAGTCCCCAGTCTCCAGCATGCCTGCCCCCCTCCTGTCCCCAGTCTCCAGCATGCCTGCCCCCCTCCAGTCCCCAGTCTCCAGCATGCCTGCCCCCCTCCAGTCCCCAGTCTCCAGCATGCCTGCCCCCCTCCAGTCCCCAGTCTCCAGCATGCCTGCCCCCTCCAGTCCCGTCTCCAGCATGCCTGCCCCCCTCCAGTCCCCAGTCTCCAGCATGCCTGCCCCCCTCCAGTCCCCAGTCTCCAGCATGCCTGCCCCCCTCCAGTCCCCAGTCTCCAGCATGCCTGCCCCCCTCCAGTCCCCAGTCTCCAGCATGCCTGCCCCCCTCCAGTCCCCAGTCTCCAGCATGCCTGCCCCCCTCCTGTCCCCAGTCTCCAGCATGCCTGCCCCCCTCCAGTCCCCAGTCTCCAGCATGCCTGCCCCCCTCCAGTCCCCAGTCTCCAGCATGCCTGCCCCCCTCCAGTCCCCAGTCTCCAGCATGCCTGCCCCCCTCCAGTCCCGTCTCCAGCATGCCTGCCCCCCTCCAGTCCCCAGTCTCCAGCATGCCTGCCCCCCTCCAGTCCCCAGTCTCCAGCATGCCTGCCCCCCTCCAGTCCCCAGTCTCCAGCATGCCTGCCCCCCTCCAGTCCCCAGTCTCCAGCATGCCTGCCTCCCTCCAGTCCCCAGTCTCCAGCATGTCTGCCCCCCTTCATTCCCTAGTCTCCAGCATGCTCAACTACTCCAGACTCTATTACCCTGCGTAAACTCTGATAGAACTTCAATGCACTGAGAGGTCATCTTCTCTGAAATAGTGTGCAGCTCTGAGGAGATGACCGCTCTGTGTTGCAGTGTGTGCTCACGTCCTCCCCCTGTGCCCGCACTGATGTGATCTGAAGCACCCTGGTGCAAACCTCACAGCTGCCCCGTCCCCTCTGTGAAGCAGAATGCACTTCACAGAGCAGTGCATGCAGATTGCATCAGAAGGTGAGCACCCACACAATGCAGCACCGAGAGTGGTCATCTCCTTCTCAGAGTTGCGGATTCAGCACAGTGTTTCAGAGAAGGAGATGACCCTTCAGTGCAATGTCAGAGTTCACATAGGGGAATGGAGTCAGGAATTGGGGGGGGGCATTCATGGGACTAGGAAAGGCACGCTGAAGTTTCGGGGAGGGCTTGTAGGAGTTTGGGGCAGCCAGGCATGCTGCAAACTGGGGGAGGGCATACTTGGAACTGGGCAGGGCTTGTAGTAGCCTGGGGCAGTCAGGCATGCTGGAGGCTGGCAGGGGCGGGCATGCTGGAAACTGGCAGTCATGGGCATTGTTGAGACTGGGGGGGGGTGGGCTTGTAGCAGTCTGGGGCATGCTTGTAGGAGACGGGGGGTGGGCCTGTAGGAGTCTAGGGTGGCCGGTCATGCTGGAGACTGTTGGGGGACATGCTTGGAACTGGGGAGGGCATGCAGGAGTTTGGGGCAGCCAAGCATGCTGGAGGCTGGCGGGGGCGGGCATGCTGGAAAATGGCAGTCGCGGGCATGTGTGAGACTGGGGGGGTGGGCTTGTAGCTGTCTGGGGCATGCTTATAGGAGACGGGGGTGGGCCTGTAGGAGTCTAGGGTGGCCCGTCATGCTGGAGACTGATGGGGGGCATGCTTGGAACTGGGGAGGGCATGCAGGAGTCTGGGGCAGCCAAGCATGCTGGAGACTGACGTGGGTGGGCATGCTGGAGACTGTGGGGGGTGGGCATGCTGGAGACTGGGGGGTGGGCCTGTAGGAGTCTAGGCGTGCTTGTAAGAGACTGGATGTAACATTTACTCCCAATCTCCAACATAAATGCCTCTGATCATCGGCCTCCACACACGCAGAATGTTGATATCTAGGTAACTCTGCAAAATGCTGGAAGGGTGTAAATTACAAACTGTCAGCATTTTGCAGCCTAGATATACAGAGATTTTTAAAAAGCCTAATGAACCCCTTTAAGGAGTGTCACTTGTGATACATATCTCGTAATCACCCTAGAAGTACTGTTAATGATATTGGATATCAAAGCAAAAGAAATAAACACAAGTCTAGAGCGTGTTCAGTATATAGTGGCCTGACAATGGAGGGATCCTATGTTACACTGCTCCCTCTAGTGGAAAGTGTGTGTACTGCAGCCCAACCTGCGCACTGTCATCCGACCACAATTTTTTTTTTTCTTTGAGAAAAATGTGCACGGAGCGCGGATTTTAACCACAGACTTTTGTAGACAAAATAAGAATGTCGCTCGTAAGCAAAGCTCCAGATCCCACTTTTGATTTCTGTTACGTGGTTTACGCTCGGCCTGATTTACAGGATCCGCAGTGACTCACTGATCTGGAAATTAAGAACTCACTTTTTCTTGTAAGATCAAGCGTTATCCCTAAGTGCATTACCAAGTGTTCTTATCGTGACACAATCCACTTAGGATAGGTCACATTTTATCTATATAGTTTTTATAAGGTTTATTGCTATACCATCAGTCTCACCCCCCCCATCCTCCTTGTAAAAAAAACCTCTGTGGCAATTCATTGTTAAATTTATCTTTTTATCAACCAAAGAGAGAGATTTCTGATACAGAACAACAAATTCCCTATACAGATATTCTGGCTGCCTGTTGTCACCACTAGAGGGAGCTACTGTAACCTATGAAGTCTACAGTCCTCTCAGCAGCTCCCTCTAGTGGTGACTGCAGGTTTTACACTTGTAATAGATGAACATTTCATTCCAAAGCAGCAATACAACATAGACTCAGGACATTCAGCCAAAAACGTTAACGTTATGTATATTTCAATTCGTGGACTCCAAACTATATGTCTAGACTTGTTATAGAGAGAATTGGCAGCCCATGGAGTGATCAGATTGCAGTTGCCTGTTGAAGTCTATGGAGAAGGGAGAAGAGAATGGATGAGCGGAGTGAGAGGTACATAGGTGCTGCTGCTCTCCAGTAAGTGTTTAACTCACCCAAGAGCTGGATGTACAGCAACACTGCTCAGCACTGCTGCGTAATGTCCAGCATCTATCTGCTTTTTAGTAAGTGTTTTATCTTAACCCAGAGCTGGATTCACATCTACACAGCTAGGTCTTGCAGTATAATGTCCTCCATGCTGCTGCTGGTGGAGACCAGGAATCCCTCATGTCTGTGTACGCTGTGCATGAGAGACATCATAGCAGCTAATATTACTTGTTAAATACATATACATGAAAGCTTATACTGAACATACAGTGCTTGTGAGTTATTGAAAGGGCTGTTGTTCTGTTCTGAAACCCTCCCAAATATGGTTTAGGTTAAGAAAATAAATTGTCATCAATGCTGAAATATTGATCATTTAATGAACACAGAATGGTCAGATTTTGGCAAGACTAAAGTTTTGTCGCCCACAGAAAGTAATGCGATGTTCAAACAAATAATTAACTTAAAATACAAATGTGTTGCATAACATTGGTGAATGAAGTTATGGTGCTATTAGAGTCATACTTAATTTTTTGTGTGACTTCCATGAGCTTGAAGGACTGCATCCATGCGGTTCAACAACGATTCATGCAATTTATTAATGAAGTCATCAGGAATAGCAAAGAATGCAGTCTTACATGCCTCCCAGAGTTCATGTAGATTCTTTGGTTTTGTCTTCCAAGCTTCCTCTTTCATCTTACCCCAAACATGCTCAATGAAGTTCATGTCTGGTGACTGGTCGGCCAGTCCTTGAGCACCTTGATCTTTTTTGCCTGGAGGAACTTTGTTGTAGAGATGGATGTATGAGATGGAGCACCATCCTGCTGCAGAATTTGACCCCTTTTACGATTTGGAATGTAAGTGGTAGCTAATACTTCTTGATATTTTAGGCTATCGATATTGCCTTCCACCTTGGAAATGTTTTGTGCACCCCCATACTGAATGTAACCCCAGACCATTATCTTTCCACCACCAAATTTGGATCCATACGGGCTCCAGTAGGTCTCCTGCAGTAATTGCGGCGGCTGTGGTGTAATTCTACTGAAGATCCATCAGAGAAATCCACCTTCTGCCACTTTTCCTGCATCCATCTGTTTAGGAGGCTGTGGGACTTTGCAAATACCACACGGTTTTTATTTGCCTTTTGTTTAGTGCTGGCTTTTGGGCACTGATTTGACCATGGAGGTCATTTCGGGACTGAATCCGAGAAAATGTTCTAGTTGACACAGGGACTTGAGGTGACCAGGCCTGTTGGAGCTCTGCTGCAGTGGAAGAGGGGCTTGCTTTGGATTTTCTAACTAACACACGTTCCTCCTGAGCAGTTGTCTTGCGGGGTCTGCCGGACCTGGCCTTGTCAAACACATCTCCAGTCTCTTCAAATCTTTTTTTAATTCTTTGTACTTGACGCTGAGACACAATAAAGGTGCCAGCCACCTCTGCAGTGGATCTGGTCTTCAGCCTCTTGATAATCAAGGCTTTGGTCGCAGGGTGAATTTTTGGCATGTTGTCAGAGCTCAAGTTGCAGTTCAAGTGAAGGTGTGGGGTGCTGGGTTTCTTTTTAGACACACCCACTAATTAACCGATCATTTACGGAGCACAGGTGAGGATGTAAACTAGGATTGGGGGCATTATATGACCAGGCGACAAAACTTTTGTCTTGCCAAAATCTGACCATTCTGTGTTCATTAAATGATCAATATTTCAGCATTGATGCCAATTTATTTTTTAACCTAAACCACATTTGGGAGGGTTTCAGCTTTCAAAAGAGAAATTTATACAACCAATGGATGAATGTAATGTCAGGTTATAAGCTTATTTACATAGCATGGATAAGCGACATAACTTTTGTCAGGGACTGTATGTATGCTGGGGCTTGTAGTTCTGCAATAGAAACCCAGAAAGGTCACTATGGAACTTGTGGTGCTATAAGGGTCAAGCAGGGGTGCATCAAGCCTCCCTGCCGCCTGAGCCGTATAGAGGACCGGGAAGGGGGGGTGCCCCGCCGCCCCTGTAACCTTAGTTGAGGACCGGGGGGGAATGCTAGCAGACTCCAGCCCCGCCGTGGGGTTCAATTTGCAAGTTGCTGAGATGTGGATGTGGCTCATGCCTTATAATTTGTGTTTGTGTGAGCTCATAGGGGCTGACAGAGAGATCATGGATGTCTGGAGAGACTGCCAGAACCTGAGGGTTCGCTCTTGGTGTTTGGAGCAGCCATTGTCCTGGAAGGCATCTGGGATGGCATGCTTGCAATTTACTGGTGTCCTGTGTTCAGGAAGCTTCAGTCCTGCTGAGGGTCTGGAACTGACAGGAGTTGGTGATCCCAGTGAGGCAGTTTCCTGGAGGTCTGCGTGTGGGTTGTGATGCCTGCACTGACACACTGTAACAAACTATGAGAGTAAATACCATTTGAGTATCCCCCAACACGCTCAGTGAGCAAATCCCTGCAGATCCTATAGGGGTTTATCCAGCTTTTCCAGATACAGAAAGAACTAAGAAACTTAGTTGTCTTGGGTGTTAAACGTACTGATTGCTCATAGTTAGTGTCAGTAAGATGATCTGTATGACGGTAATGGAGTTTAGCGGCATCTCCATGTGTCATCTCAGATACGGTCACCGGAAAACAGTCAGAAACGTTTCCCAATCAGTTTTCATTCCTGCTATCTATGGCCAGCAGAGTTCGATGCTTTTACCCTCCCTCTCGATGTTATCAGCTGTTTTGCTTCTGTCACAGATAAAATAAACCGACCGTGACTACAATATCCAACACGACTGCAAAATCTGCAGCTTCAGAATAAAGATATTTATCCCAAGAGTAATAAGGAGGCGCTGAGCAATGTCAGCACAGGGTGGCGGCACACGACACGGGCAGAGCTGTGCCCATTCCATATGCCATATGATGGGATGAAACGTACTGTATGTTCCAAGTCAATGGTGTGATCCACTGGCGGATACAGACAGAAGAGGGCCCCTGTGCAAGAACAATATTGTGGCCCTCTCCAGCCCAAGGGCTCATCATAATGCTCAATTTTACCTGCTTTGGAGGTTAATATGGGCCCCTAACCTCTCGGGCCCCGTACAGGTTGCACCAATGATATGTCCGCCTCTGGGGTGATCTATGGAATTTATGGAAATCCCATTGATTTCAATGTAAAAGTGACAGATCTTCCATTGGCTTCTTGGGTAATTTGCTCATCAGTTTATGGCCACTAATCCTTTAAACCTGGACAAAGTGCGAGACGGGGGCCACATCTGGCCCTCTGGGTGTTCCAGTTCAGCCCGCTGACCGAAGGGCTGAAAACAGTGGACTGCAGTCTACACCATGGCCTCCGCCACCGGGCCACCGATCATCACCACGACCTCCATCCTCAGGATGCAGACAGCAGGGATCCACCACCTCCTTCTTCCCCTAATCAGCGTGTGAGACAACAGTTACCAATGACAAGAGCATGTTATTTATTTTTGATATACGTATGAGCTCATACACGTATAGAAGGCTTAATAAGGCTCATACAGTATATAGAAGGCTATATTGGGATCATACTGTATTTAGAGGCTATGTGGGGGCTCATACTGTATAGAAAGGGTTATATGGGGGACACATATATAAGATTATCTCAGCACAGGAGATGTGGTATGACCAGACCATGTGCCTGTACGGTCAGACACATCCATTACACAGTACATAGCAGGGAAACATAAATAAGATTATCTCAGCACAGGAGATGTGGTATGATCAGACCATGTCCCTCTACAGTCAGACACATCCATTACACATTACATAGCTGGGACACATATAAAAGATTATCTCCGCACAGGAGATGTGGTATGATTAGACCATTTCCTGTACGGTCAGACACATCCATTACACAGTACATAGCAGGGACACATATATAAGATCATCTCAGCCCAGGAGATATGGTATGATCAGACCATATCACTGTACAGTCAGACACATCCATTACACAGTACATAGCAGGGACACATATATAAGATTATCTCAGCACAGGTGATGTGGTATGATCAGACCATGTCCCTGTATGGTCAGACTCATCCATTACACAGTACATAGCAGAGACACATATATAAGATTATCTCAGCACAGGAGATGTGCTATGACCAGACCATGTTCCTGTACGGTCAGACACATCCATTACACAGTGCATAGCAGGGACACACATATACATATATAAGATTATCTCAGCACAGGAGATGTGGTATGCTCAGACCATGTTCCTGTACGGTCAGACACATCCATTACACAGTACATAGCAGGGACAAATATATAAGATTATCTCTGCACAGGAGATGTGGTATGATCAGACCATGTCCCTGTACGGTCAGACACATCCATTACACAGTACACAGCAGGGACACATATATAAGATTATCTCAGCACAGGAGATGTGGTATGATCAGACCATGTCCCTGTGTGGTCAGACACATCCATTACACAGTACACAGCAGGGACACATATATAAGATTATCTCAGCACAGGAGATGTGGTATGATCAGACCATGTCCCTGTACGGTCAGACACATCCATTATACAGTACATAGCAGGGACACATATATAAGATTATCTCAGCACAGGAGATGTGGTATGATCACACCATGTCACTGTACGGTCAGACACATCCATTACACAGTACATAGCAGGGACACCTATATATGATTATCTCAGCACAGGAGATGTGGTATGATCAGAACATGTCCCTGTACAGTCAGAAACATCCATTACACAGTACATAGCAGGCACACAGATATAAGATTATCTCAGCACAGGAGATGTGGTATGCTCAGACCATGTCCCTGTTCGGTCAGACACATCCATTACACAGTACATAGCAGGGACACATATATAAGATTATCTCAGCACAGGAGATGTGGTATGATCAGACCATGTCCCTGTTCGGTCAGACACATCCATTACACAGTACACAGCAGGGACACATATATAAGATTATCTCAGCACAGGAGATGTGGTATGATCACACCATGTCCCTGTACGGTCAGACACATCCATTATACAGTACATAGCAGGGACACATATATAAGATTATCTCAGCACAGGAGATGTGTTATGATCAGACCATGTCCCTGTACAGTCAGACACATCCATTACACAGTACATAGCAGGGACACATATATAAGATTATCTCAGCACAGGAGATGTGGTATGATCAGACCATGTCCCTGTACGGTCAGACATATCCATTATACAGTACATAGCAGGGACACATATATAAGATTATCTCAGCACAGGAGATGGGGTATGACCAGACCATGTCCCTGTACAGTCAGACGCATCCATTACACAGTACATAGCAGGGACACCTATATATGATTATCTCAGCACAGGAGATGTGTTATGATCAGAACATGTCCCTGTACAGTCAGATACATCCATTACACAGTACATAGCAGGCACACAGATATAAGATTATCTCAGCAGAGGAGATGTGGTATGATCACACCATGTCCCTGTACGGTCAGACACATCCATTACACAGTACACAGCAGGGACACATGTATAAGATTATCTCAGCACAGGAGATGTGGTATGCTCAGACCATGTCCCTGTACGGTCAGACACATCCATTACACAGTACACAGTAGGGACACATGTATAAGATTATCTCAGCACAGGAGATGTGGTATGATCAGACCATGTCCCTGTATGGTCAGACACATCCATTACACAGTACATAGCAGGGACACCTATATATGATTATCTCAGCACAGGAGATGTGGTATGATCACACCATGTCCCTGTACGGTCAGACACATCCATTACACAGTACACAGCAGGACACATGTATAAGATTATCTCAGCACAGGAGATGTGGTATGCTCAGACCATGTCCCTGTACGGTCAGACACATCCATTACACAGTACACAGTAGGGACACATGTATAAGATTATCTCAGCACAGGAGATGTGGTATGATTGTTCTCAGTGGGGGAGAAGTCCTCAACAGGGGCAGTTGTGTGCTGTCATCACGGGGCATATAGGGGGCGCTATCTGCTAAGTTCACTTCATTTAGTTATAACTTTATAAAAGTTACCTACATCCTTTTACAAAGGCCCAAACTCTTCTGTATTCCCTATGGGATTAGTCCACATTATTCGCACAGACACCTGCCCAAGACTGAGACAGTCGACCTCAAGGCATTGTGGGTACAAATATGCAAAGCAGCACAATTGCAAAGTCTTGTAGTAAGCGTTTTCCATCTGTACATTTCCCATACATTAGCCAAGGAGAGAACTTGCCTAGAGCTAGAATACTTTTAGTAACACTGGAAGCTGCGGGTTATTAATAGAAGTGATTCTAACCAAAGTAATGCAAGTTCTATCACCTGCAATAATATACACAAGGGGTGCGAGGATCCGGCGGAGCACAACTCCCAGCGCTCACTCGGCTTCTTATTAAGATTTTGGTCTCGTCTCAGCTGCAAATTGACATTTTCACATTAAGTTTGTAAAAAAAAAAAAGAGGTTGTGATCCGGTAAAGAGAAAAGCAGCCGGTACAAAAGCTGCTTCCAAATTCAGCCCAGGGGGGAAAAAAGGGTGACGCCTGCACAATCACGGACCTAAGCCGGTTAGTCAGCAGCTTCATCTCCACATCTGCAGGATCACGATTCATGATCAGAGTTTCTTCCTTGCATAAAAGATTGTTCAGTTATGATAAAGGGCCACACAGTGTTAGGGGGCCGGTGGTAGGGGACCTTGGTAGTCACGGGTGAGACTGGCAGCCGTGGGTTGGCAGTTCACAATCACCCTCAGTGAGGGCCTCCCAATATTGGGGGACCGGCTGAGAGGGACCCCAGTAATAGTGGCTAGGCTGAGCAGCCCTGGGTTGGCAGTTCACAATCACCCTTGGTGAGGGCCACCCAATATTGGGGGATCGGTGGAGAGGGACCCCAGTAATCGTGGCTAGGCTGAGCAGCCCTGGGTTGGCAGTTCACAATCAACCTTAGTGAGGGCCCCCCAATATTGGGGGATCGGTGGAGAGGGACCCCAGTAATCGTGGCTAGGCTGAGCAGCCCTGGGTTGGCAGTTCACAATCAACCTTAGTGAGGGCCCCCCAATATTGGGGGATCGGTGGAGAGGGACCCCAGTAATCGTGGCTAGGCTGAGCAGCCCTGGGTTGGCAGTTCACAATCACCCTTGGTGAGGGCCACCCAATATTGGGGGACCGGCAGAGAGGGACCCCAGTAATCATGGCTAGGCTGAGCAGCCCTGGGTTGGCAGTTGACAATCACCCTTGGTGAGGGCCTCCCAATATTGGGGGACCGGCAGAGAGGGACCCCAGTAATAGTGGCTAGGCTGAGCAGCCCTGAGTTGGCAGTTCACAATCACCCTCGGTGAGGGCCTACCAATATTGGGGAACTGGCAGAGAGAGACCTCGGTGGTCGCGGGCGAGGCTGAGCAGATTTGGGTTGGCAGCGCACACCCCGGCAAACTCCCCAGTGCACCGGTTCTGCTCACAATCACCCTCGATGAGGGCCAAAGCAGACACGGATTCAGCGATACTTTTTAACAGTTCTTTACTTAACCAGTCCCATGTAACACGGGGGTCCACCTTTAACATTACTTTCTTTCGGACAGTTACTGCAAAAGAATATAGTGCAGACTGCGCACACCGTCCCGGTACCTGTACGTACTCACTCTCTGTCTAACATCATGGTGGCTCGCCGCTCATGCGATCTGAAGCGCTCTGATGAGAACCTCACAGCTCAATGAGTGAAGCAGAATGAACCACTCACTGCATAGAGGAGGCGGCTGTAAGGTTCACATCAGCGCAGGCACAGGAAGAGGGGAGCGCACGCACTGCGGTCATCTCCTCAGAGCTGTGGATTTGGTACATTGTTTCAGAGTAGGAGATGACCGCTCAGTGCAATGGAGTTCTACACTGCCTTATGAAAGTATTCAGCCCCTTATGTATATATACAGTGTCTTGTCTAGTATTCGGCCCCTTGAACTTTTCAACCTTTTGCCACATTTCAGGCTTCAAACATAAAGATATAAATTCTAATTTTTTTGTGAAGAATCAACAACAAGTGGGACACAATCGTGAAGTGGAACCAAATTTATTGGATATTTTAAACTTTTTTAACAAATACAAAACTGAGGTGTGGGGCGTGCAATATTATTCGTCCCCTTTACTTTCAGTGCAGCAAACTCCCTCCAGAAGTTCAGTGAGGATCTCTGAATGATCCAATGTCGTCCTAAATGACTGGTAATGATACATAGAATCCACCTGTGTGTAATCAAGTCTCCGTATAAATGCACCTGCTCTGTGATAGGCTCAGGGGTCTGTGTCAAGTGCAGAGAGCTTCGTGAAGACCAAGGAACACACCAGGCAGGTCCGAGATACTGTTGTGGTGAAGTTTAAAGTTGAATTTGGATACAAAAAGATTTCCCAAGTTTCAAACATCTCAAGGAGCCACTGTGCAAGCTATCATATTGACATGGAAGGAGGATCAGACCATTGCAAATCTACCAAGACCCGGCCGTCCCTCTAAACTTTCATCTCGAACAAGGAGACGACTGATCAGAGATGACGCCAAAAGGCCCATGATCCCTCTGGATGAACTGCAGAGATCTACAGCTGAGGTGGGAGAGTCTGTCCATAGGACAACAATCAGTCGTACACTGCACAAATCTGGCCTTTATAGAAGAGTGACAAGAAGAAGCCATTTCTCAAAGATATCCATAAAAAGTCTGGTTTGAAGTTTGCCACAAGCCGCCTGGGAGACACCAAACCTGTGGAATAAGGGGCTCTGCTCAGATGAAGCCAAAATCAAACTGTATGGCCACAAAGTAAAGCGATATGTTTGGTGTAAAAGCAACAAAGCTCATCGCCCTGAAAACACCATCCCCACTGTCACACATGGTGGAGGCCTGAAAACACCATCCCCACTGTCACACATGGTGGTGGCAGCATCATGGTTTGGGCTTTTCTTCAGCAGGGACAGGGAAGATGGTTAACATTGATGGGAAGATGGACGGAGCCAAATACAGGACCATTCTGGAAGAAAACCTGCTGGAGTCTGCAAAAGACCTGAGACTGGGACGGAGATTTATCTTCCAACAACACAATGATCCCAAACATAAAGCAAAATCTACAATGGAACGATTCAAAAACAACCGTATCCAGGTGTTAGAATGGCCGAGTCACATCCAGACCTGAATCCAATGGAGAATCTGTGGAAAGAGCTGAAAACTGCTGATCACAAACGCCTCAATCCAACCTCACTGAGCCCCAGCTGTTCTGCAAGGAAGAAGGAGACAAACCCCAAGAGACTGCAGCTGTAATCACAGCACAAGGGGGCGCTACAAAGGATTAACTCAAGGGGACGAATAATATTGCACCCCCCACTGTTCAGTTTTTTATTTGTTAAAAAAGTTTAAAATATCCAATAAATTTCATTCCACCTCACGATTGTGACCCACTTATTGTTGATTCTTCACAAAAAATTAGAATTTATATCTTTATGTTTGAAGCCTGAAATGTGGCAAAAGGTTGAAAACTTCAAGGGGTCAAATACTTTCACAAGGCACTGTATCACAGTTTGCAAAGGGGAATGGAGTCAGGAGTTGCCGGGCATGCTAGAGACTAGGGACTGGGGTGGGCTTGTTGCAGTGTGGGAGGGCTTGTAGGAGTCTGAGGGGGTCAGCATACTGGAGACTGGGGGGAGCAGGCATGCTGGAGACTGGGGACTGGGAGGGATTGTTGCAGTGTGGGGAGGGCTTGTAGGAGTCTGGGGGGGTCAGCATACTGGAGACTGGGGGAGCGGGCATACTGGAGACTGGACACTGGGAGGGATTGTTGCAGTGTGGGGAGGGCTTGTAGGAGTCTGGGGGGGTCAGCATACTGGAGACTGGGGGAGCAGGCATGCTGGAGACTGGGGACTGGGGTGGGCTTGTTGCAGTGTGGGGAGGGCTTGTAGGAGTCTGGGGGGTCGGCATACTGGAGACTGGGGGGAGCGGGCATGCTGGAGACTGGGGACTGGGGTGGGCTTGTTGCAGTGTGGGGAGGGCTTGTAGGAGTCTGGGGGGTCGGCATACTGGAGACTGGGGGGAGCAGGCATGCTGGAGACTGGGGACTGGGGAGGGATTGTTGCAGTGTGGGGAGGGCTTGTAGGAGTCTGGGGGGTCGGCATACTGGAGACTGGGGGGAGCGGGCATGCTGGAGACTGGGGACTGGGGAGGGATTGTAGGCATCTGGGGCATGCTTGTAGGAGTGTGAGTGTAAACAACCAGATGTGGCATTTACACCCAGGCTCCAGAACAAACACGCCTTTAGTCGGTGGCCTCCACACACGAAGAAAGGTGATATCTATGTAACCTGCAAAATGCTGACAGGGTGTAAATTACAAACTATCAGCATTTTGCAGCCTAGATACACACAGATCTTATAAAAAGCCCAGACAACCCCTTTAAGACAAGGACAACAGTCAGCTCATTGCCTCTCATATACCAAAGAGCTCATCCTCAATCTGGGGAACGTTCCGAGTTCTGCTTTAAAAAAAATTGTCTATTCAGATCATCATAATTGAAAAGATGAACCGAGAGACAAAGTTCTAGAAAGGAGAAGAGAGTCATCGAGCAAATGCAACCCCAGGAGCACGACACAAACAAATGCTGAGCAGCAGAGACTCCATAGAGGAAGATTACGTGCGGAGCATTGACAACCACAAGCAGCAGCAACACGCAACACCACATCTTTTTACACTTTTGTTGACTTTTTACATTTTTTTTAAAAATAAGTCTTCAATTTTTCTGCAGCGCCCCCGCAGGATAATCTGAATATTACACATTTCCCAATTAGCAGGCTGCTGTGTGATGCACGGACGTGCTGGAAGGTCCATACCTCTGTGTAGGATTTTTTCTTTTTACCTTATAAATGTATTGTGGGGGAAGGCGCCTCTGGGTGTGAACCGGGGTTGGTGACATTCTCCTTGTTGGAGGTTTTCTATGAAGATATTTCATGACTGTGAAGGTAGGAATTATGTGTTACCTCAGGTGCCCTCCTCATTCTGCGTCTCAAGGTTAAGGCGACCTTCGTGCACAAACACATACATCCTGGAACATATATATCTGCAGGGACATGTGCTTTATCGCATTCTTCTCTGAGATGGGGAAAGTCCAAGTATCAGAGCGGCCGGCGGCCTTCATGTCGGCACTATTTACAGTGGCGATGCCCGGCTGCACCAGGAATTCACACACAAACGTCCTGGCATCAGGATCTGGAACACCGCCATGTTTGAGTTTTACAGCAGAAAGTATTTCCTTACAGAAAACAGAAAGAGCCAAACCTATCGTTAACAGATAGATAGATAGATAGATAGATAGATAGATAGATACTGTAGATAGATAGATAGATAGATAGATAGATAGATAGATAGATACTGTAGATAGATAGATAGATACTGTAGATAGATAGATAGATACTGTAGATAGATAGATAGATAGATAGATAGATAGATAGATAGATAGATACTGTAGATAGATAGATAGATCCTCTGCTATCTATCTATCTATCTATCTATGTATCTATCTATCTCTCTATTCTGTTTCTCCGAAAATAAGACAGTGTCTTATACTTTATTCATTTGGGCTCCCAAAGATGCACTAGAACTTATTTTCAAGGGATGTTTTAATATCCCCATCTTCCCCCTGCAGCCCCCATCATTCCCTTGCAGCCCCCAATATCCCTCTCATCCCCCTACAGCCCCCAATATACCCATCTTCCCCCTGCAGCCCCCATCATCCTCATGCAGCCCCCAATATTCCCATCTTCCCCCTGCAGCCCCCATCATCCCCTTGCAGCCCCCAATATCCCTCTCATCCCCCTGCAGCCCCCAATATACCCATCTTCCCCCTGCAGCCCCCATCATCCCCATGCAGCCCCCAATATACCCATCTTCCCCCTGCAGCCCCCATCATCCCCTTGCAGCCCCCAATATCCCTCTCATCCCCTGCAGCCCCAATATACCCATCTTCCCCCTGCAGCCCCCATCATCCCCTTGCAGCCCCCAATATACCCATCTTCCCCCTGCAGCCCCCATCATCCCCTTGCAGCCCCCAATATCCCTCTCATCCCCCTGCAGCCCCCAATATACCCATCTTCCCCCTGCAGCCCCCATCATCCCCATGCAGCCCCCAATATACCCATCTTCCCCCTGCAGCCCCCATCATCCCCTAGCAGCCCCCAATATCCCTATCATCCCCCTGCATCTCCCATCATCCCCTTGCAGCCCCCAATATCCCCATCATCCCCCTGCAAACTCCACCTTTTCTCACCAGTCTGCCGCTTTCATGTATTACGGCGCTGCTTTGAGTTCTCTGACTCAGCGGCCGAGAGTGTATGGGAAGCCGCTGACCGATCAGAGGCCGGCAGCAGCAGGCCAATCAGAGGCCAGCATGTAACGTCATGCGCTGAAGTTAGCTGCTGGCCTCTGATTGGCTGCCGGCCAATCAGCACGAGAAACGAGTGCTTGAGAAAGACCTCTGCGTAGGTCGAAACGTTGCAACACCTGGTGATGGAGTGAAGTCCACTTTATTCTGCATTACTGGAGCGCTGCCCGATTATTTCATTCTATATTTCAATGCGTGAGACATCGCATAATTCAGGATGTTTTTCACCAAATAGTACAATAGGGAATAGGGATAGGGACTGTAGGGATGATGGGTAGGGTCTGGAGGAAAGGTGGATGGGGGCAGATCAAGTGTGGAGGCTATGGAAGTCCATGTCAGTTCATAGTTCATTTCAGATTCATTCATTTCAGAATTTCAAATCTATCCATTGGCTGGAGGAAGGTCCATTTTGAGTCTATCTATCTATCTATCTATCTATCTATCTATCTATCTATCTATCCATCATCTATCTTTCATCCTTCATTTTCTAGAGTTAAGGTGCCATCACACCTATCCACATCGCCGGAGATTTCACCGGCGACACACGGGAGCGCGCACGTTTTTGGCGCGTGTTTGCGGCGATACCGACGTGTCAGGTGATCCTGTAACATGAGAGCCTATGGCTCCCATCGCCGGTACCATCGGTGATCGCCATGTTACATAGGGCGCCCCTGAGTGCTTGCCTGGATTCAGAGCAGTGCTGCGAAACCAGACGACCACTCTAAGGCAATATTTCGCCTCATTATCGCCTCTTTACACTGAGCCACGCCCCTGCATCGCCTATGAAATTGCCGGTAAAGTGTCCAGGTGTGACAGTACCCTTAGGGTATGTGCACACGGGGCGGGTTAGTAGCGGCGGCGGCTGGGCGGACCCGACAGGAAGCTCCAGAGCCGTCCACCGGCTTCCTGTCGGGTCCGTGCTGCGGGAGACGGGCGGGTGTGCGGCGGTGCACAGCGGGTTAGCGCCGGCGGTTCTGCAGCGGCTGGAAGCAGCACATGATTCTGCTTGCAGCCGCTGCAGAACCGGACGGATTATAGAACATGCTCATTCTTTGCTAACCCGCTGGGAACCCAGCGGGTTAGCAACGGATGAGCATGTGGAAACCGCCGGTGTGTGCACACCGGGGGTCGGTTTCCATAGGTTTATATGTTAACCCAAAAGCCGCTTTTGGATTAACATAAATTTACATAAACCTCATGGAAACCGACCGGCGGTTTCCGCTGCTAAACCTCTGCTAAACCTCCAAGTGTGCACATAGCCTTAAGGTACCTTTACACGCCGCTACTGGATGGTGGCAACAACCGGGTACATGAGAGAAATGTATCTTGCACCGCCAATTCAACCCGTAGTAGCGGCGTGTGAAGACGGTTGTAGCCACCCGCCAGTAGCGGCACCTGTTTCCGAGCACTGCCCTAAAACAGGTGGTTACCCAGGCGATGGTAGCGACCTGTATCGGCGTGTAAAGAAGCAACAGAAGGGATGTCTGGACACCAGGCTATGTACCTGGTATGTAGCTGGGGCGTGACACAGGCTCCGGGTTACCGCGCCCCATCAGCGATCATTGGTGGAAGCTCCTGCGTTACGATTGGTTGTCGCTGCATAGGGCGGCATATTTAAGGAGCTGACCAGTCACACTACACAATCGCTCGAGCGTCATGTATTACTCAGCCTCCTGCGATGCCTGCCCAATCATGATGTTATTGCTTTGTCCTATCAGCGTACGGACGTCTCGTACTCCACAATTGTGGCACGCCTATATGTTTTACCTGCTACACCAGGTCCGCCCATAGTAGCTTGTTGTAGCAGTGTGTAAATGAGGTAAGGTGCTCGGCAGAAGGTAACTTGTGGCACCCGGCGATGTATCCAGAGATAGATGTAACATAGCGTAGCGCACCTTGTGGCGGCGTGTAAAGGTGGTGCGATTACCGTTTGCAACCGTTTGTGCGTGCTCGTGCACGTGAAGTAGCCGGTTGTTGCCACCATCCTGTAGCGGCGTGTAAAGGTACCATTAGAGAAACAAAATCAACACTTTGGAAAAAAACTGATTTTGATCATCGAAAATGGCTAAAAATTTTAGCAAGCATCGAGATAGATAGATAGATAGATAGATAGATAGATAGATAGATAGATACTGTAGATAGATAGATAGATAGATAGATAGATAGATAGATAGATAGATACTGTAGATAGATAGATAGATAGATAGATAGATAGATAGATAGATAGATAGATAGATAGATAGATAGATACTGTAGATAGATAGATAGATAGATAGATACTGTAGATAGATACTGTAGATAGATAGATAGATAGATAGATAGAATAGATAGATAGATAGATAGATAGACAGACAGACAGACAGACAGACAGACAGATAGATAGATAGATAGATAGATAGATCCTCTGCTATCTATCTATCTATCTATCTATCTCTCTATTCTGTTTCTCCGAAAATAAGACAGTGTCTAATACTTTATTCATTTGGGCTCCCAAAGATGCACTAGAACTTATTTTCAAGGGATATTTTAATATCCCCATCTTCCCCCTGCATCTCCCATCATCCCGCTGCAGCCTCCAATATCCCCATCATCCCCCTGCATCTCCCATCATCCCGCTGCAGCCTCCAATATCCCCATCATCCCCCTGCATCTCCCATCATCCCGCTGCAGCCTCCAATATCCCCATCATCCCCCTGCAAACTCCACCCTTTCTCACCAGTCCGCCGCTGCATGTATTACGGCGCTGCTTTGAGTTCTCCGACTCAGCGGCCGAGAGTGTATGGGAATCCAACTGCAGCATGGGTGTGTGTGACACCTCGATAATGATGTCGTTAACGACCTCGCCCATTGAGAACTGAAGGACGTAGGCGAGCTAACGACCGCGAGTGTCATTCGCTTGCGCGGAATCGTTGCTGCGTTGTTAACGATATCTGTACATGTAACAGCTCACTAGCGATTATTGAACGACATTCTACTGATCTAGGTCAAGTCGGATCGTTGGTCAGTTCGCCGACACATTGAAGCGTGAGACGGGGCCTTAAAATAGATAAGGGATAGATAGGTAATATACAGATAGATAGATAGATAGATAGATAGATAGATAACTAGAAAAAATATAGATAGATAGTGGGATAGATTGATAGATAGAGGGATAGATAGATAGATAGATAGATATACAGATAGATAGATAGATAGATAGATAGATAGATAGATAGATATACAGATAGATAGATAGATAGATAGATAGATAGATAACTAGAAAAAATATAGATAGATAGTGGGATAGATAGATAGATAGATAGATAGATAGATAGATAGTGGGATAGATTGATAGATAGATAGATAGTGGGATAGATTGATAGATAGATAGATAGATAGATAGATAGATAGATAGATAGATAGATAGATAGATAGATAGATAGATAGATAGTGGGATAGATTGATAGATAGAAAGAAAAGCTATCTGTCTAAAATAGCCAATGTAATAAGAAATATATTACATTTATTTTATTAAAAGTTATAGATAGAATGTGTGGACAGACTATAAAATAAATATAAATAGTGTATAAGATTATAGATTACTTTCAGTTATCAAGCTATTGTATTCAATAATTAACAATAATAATAAATTGTGAAGCGCTGCGGAATATGTTGGCGCTATATAAAGATTATTATTATATAATATTGGTCATATTAATTCTAATGTTCAGAAATAAATTCTATGTCTGTGACAAACAGTTCAGGTGATAATAAACCTTCATGATACATTACGATGTGAATATAGAAGTTTAAGCCCAGCTGATGTGCGATGTGCTGTCCCCTCTGTGTGCTGACCCCTCTGTGTGCTGTCCCCTCTGTGTGCTGACCCCTCTGTGTGCTGACCCCTCTGTGTGCTGACCCCTCTGTGAGCTGTCCCCTCTGTGTGCTGACCCTCTGTGTGCCGTCCCCTCTGTGTGCTGACCCCTCTGTGAGCTGACCCCTCTGTGACCACTCTGTGTGCTGACCCCTCTGTGACCACTCTGTGTGCTGACCCCTCTGTGAGCTGACCCCTCTGTGACCACTCTGTGTGCTGACCCCTCTGTGAGCTGACCCCTCTGTGACCACTCTGTGTGCTGACCCCTCTGTGAGCTGACCCCTCTGTGACCACTCTGTGTGCTGACCCCTCTGTGAGCTGTCCCCTCTGTGTGCTGACCCTCTGTGTGCCGTCCCCTCTGTGTGCTGACCCCTCTGTGAGCTGACCCCTCTGTGACCACTCTGTGTGCTGACCCCTCTGTGAGCTGACCCCTCTGTGACCACTCTGTGTGCTGACCCCTCTGTGACCACTCTGTGTGCTGACCCCTCTGTGACCACTCTGTGTGCTGACCCCTCTGTGTGCTGTCCCCTCTGTGTGCTGACCCCTCTGTGTGCTGTCCCCTCTGTGTGCTGTCCCATCTGTGTGCTGTCCCCTCTGTGAGCTGACCCCTCTGTGTGCTGTCCCCTCTGTGAGCTGACCCCGCTGCGCTCACCTTGCTCTCAGGTCATATCTCATCCTCTGGCTCAGGAGGCAAAGGGAGTTCATGTTCCACCAACACAAAAAAGACAACAGGAGCAAGAACAAAAAAAAGTCTCCGATCACCAGCAGCTTCCAGAAGTGACTTCACACCAACTCCCACGTCCTGCAGAGTCACATCAGCATCCTGATCCACAGTCAGAGGAGAGGAAAGCCCACTGGCAAATGTGAGGAGTGACAGCTAGCCTGGATCCTGCAGAACCGGTCCACAAATCCTGCCCATCACTTTACATAAGCAAAGCACAAGCCCTGGATGCCAGAGCTGCATTGTAAGAAAGTAAAGGGTTAATGGTGTGAAATCAGCCTGCGGCATCCCTAATAATACTATAGATCGGTGCTCTACAACTCCCAACAAACGTGCTCCAATAGTGGTTGTCTGGGGTTGGACCAGATGACCCAGGAGGTCCCTTCCAACTCTCCCATTCTATGACTCTATGATAGAGAATGGATTCTTGTTTGTTTTAAATTAGAAAAACAGAATTTACCGATGTTTATAGGATTTGTTTGGAACTGAAATGTATCTCAGCCCCATTCATTTGTAACAAGCTGAGATGCAATACCAGGAATGACCCACTGACAAGAGGGGTGCTGTGTTACACAATGTAATCCACTAGAACATAGAAACAAATACTTTACTTGTCACATGGTGGATCCTGTGTTATCTACTGTATATAGGGGTGTTATCAGTCATTGTACAGGAGGAGGAGGTGAGCTGTGATATCACCTATTGTGAATGGTGATCCTGTGTTATCTACTGTAATATAGAGGTGTTATCAGTCATTGTACAGGAGAGGTGACCTGTGATATCATATATTGTGAATGGTGGATCCTGTGTTATCTACTGTATACAGAGGTGTTTATCAGTCATGTACAGGAGAGGTGAGCTGTGATATCACCTATTGTGAATGGTGGATCCTGTGTTATCTACTGTAAAATAGAGGTGTTATCAGTCATTGTACAGGAGGAGGTGAGCTGTGATATCACCTATTGTGAATGGTGGATCCTGTGTTATCTACTGTATATAGAGGTGTTATCAGTCATTGTACAGGAGGAGGTGAGCTGTGATATCATCTATTGTGAATGGTGGATCCTGTGTTATCTACTGTATATAGAGGTGTTATCAGTCATTGTACAGGAGGAGGTGAGCTGTGATATCACCTATTGTGAATGGTGGATCCTGTGTTATCTACTGTATATAGAGGTGTTATCAGTCATTGTACAGAGAGGAGGTGAGCTGTGATATCACCTATTGTGAATGGTGGATCCTGTGTTATCTACTGTATATAGAGGTGTTTATCAGTCATTGTACAGGAGAGGAGGTGAACTGTGATATCACCTATTGTGAATGTGGATCCTGTGTATTTACTGTATATAGAGGTGTTATCAGTCATTGTACAGGAGGAGGAGGTGAGCTGTGATATCATCCTATTGTGAATGGTGGATCCTGTGTTATCTACTGTATATAGAGGTGTTATCAGTCATTGATACAGGAGGAGGAGGAGGAGTGAGCTGTGATATCACCTATTGTGAATGGTGGTCCTGTGTGATCTACTGTATATAGAGGTGTTATCAGTCATTGTACAGGAGGAGGTGAGCTGTGATATCACCTATTGTGAATGGTGGATCCTGTGTTATCTACTGTATATAGAGGTGTTATCAGTCATTGTACAGGAGGAGGAGGTGAGCTGTGATATCATCTATTGTGAATGGTGGATCCTGTGTGATCTACTGTATATAGAGGTGTTATCAGTCATTGTACAGGAGGAGGAGTGAGCTGTGATATAACCTATTGTGAATGGTAGGATCTGTGTTATTTACTGTATATAAAGGTGTTATCAGTCATTGTACAGGAGGAGGTGAGCTGTGATATCACCTATTGTGAATGGTGGATCCTGTGTTATCTACTGTATATAGAGGTGTTATCAGTCATTGTACAGGAGGAGGTGAGCTGTGATATCACCTATTGTGAATGGTGGATCCTGTGTTATCTACTGTATATAGAAGGGTGTATCAGTCATTGTACAGGAGGAGGAGGTGAGCTGTGATATCACCTATTTGAATGGTGGATCCTGTGTTATTACTGTATATAGAGGTGTTATCAGTCATTGTACAGGAGGAGGAGGAGACTGTGATATCACCTATTGTGAATGGTGGATCCTGTGTTATCTACTGTATATAGAGGTGTTATCAGTCATTGTACAGGGGAGGGGGGGGGGGGGGGGGGGGGGGGGGGGGGGGGGGGGGGAATGGTGGATCCTGTGTTATCTACTGTAATATAGAGGTGTTATCAGTCATTGTACAGAGGAGGAGGTGAGCTGTGATATCACCTATTGTGAATGGTGGATCCTGTGTTATCTACTGTATAATAGAGGTGTTATCAGTCATTGTACAGGAGGAGGAGTGACTGTAAATATCACCTATTGTGAATGGTGGATCCGTGTTATTTACTGTAATATAGAGGTGTTATCAGTCATTGTACAGGAGGAGGAGTGAGCTGTGATATCAACCTATTGTGAATGGTGGATCCTGTGTTATCTACTGTATATAGAGGTGTTATCAGTCATTGTAAGGAGAGGAGTGAGCTGTGGATATCACCTATTGTGAATGGTGGATCCTGTGTTATCTACTGTATATAGAGGTGTTATCAGTCATTGTACAGGAGGAGGTGAGCTGTGATATCACCAAATTGTGAATGGTGGATCCTGTGTTATCTACTGTATATAGAGGTGTTATCAGTCATTGTACAGGAGGAGGAGGTGAGCTGTGATATCATCTATTGTGAATGGTGGATCCTGTGTGATCTACTGTAATATAGAGGTGTTATCAGTCATTGTACAGGAGGAGAGGTGAGCTGTGATATAACCTATTGTGAATGGTGATATCCTGTGTTATCTACTGTATATAAGAGGTGTTATCAGTCATTGTACAGGAGAGGAGGTGAGCTGTGATATCACCTATTGTGAATGGTGGATCCTGTGTTATCTACTGTATATAGAGGTGTTATCAGTCATTGTACAGAGGTACAGGAGGAGGTGAGCTGTGATATCACCTATTGTGAATGGTGGATCCTGTGTTATCTACTGTATATAGAGGTGTTATCAGTCATTGTACAGGAGGAGGAGGTGAGCTGTGATATCACCTATTGTGAATGGTGGATCCTGTGTTATCTACTGTATATAGAGGTGTTATCAGTCATTGTACAGGAGGAAGGAGGTGAGCTGTGATATCACCTATTGTGAATGGTGGATCCTGTGTTATCTACTGTATATAGAGGTGTTATCAGTCATTGTACAGGAGGGAGGTGAGCTGTGATATCACCTATTGTGAATGGTGGATCCTGTGTTTATCTACTGTATATAGAGGTGTTATCAGTCATTGTACAGGAGGAGGAGGTGAGCTGTGATATCACCTATTGTGAATGGTGGATCCTGGTGTATCTACTGTATATAGAGGTGTTATCAGTCATTGTACAGGAGGAGAGGTGAGCTGTGATATCACCTATTGTGAATGGTGGATCCTGTGTTATCTACTGTATATAGAGGTGTTATCAGTCATTGTACGAGGAGGAGGTGAGCTGTGATATCACCTATTGTGAATGGTGTGATCCTGTGTTATCTACTGTATATAGAGGTGTTATCAGTCATTGTACAGGAGGAGGAGGTGAGCTGTGATATCACCTATGTGAATGGTGGATCCTGTGTTATCTACTGTATATAGAGGTGTTATCAGTCATTGTACAGGAGGAGGAGGTGAGCTGTGAATCACCTATTTGAATGGTGGATCCTGTGTTATCTACTGTATATAGAGGTGTTATCTAGTCATTGTACAGGGAGGAGGTGAGCTGTGATATCACCTATTGTGAATGGTGGATCCTGTGTTATCTACTGTATATAGAGGTGTTATCAGTCATTGTACAGAGGAGGAGGTGAGCTGTGATATCACCTATTGTGAATGGTGGATCCTGTGTTATCTACTGTATATAGAGGTTTATCAGTCATTGTACAGGAGGAGGAGGTGAGCTGTGATATCACCTATTGTGAATGGTGGATCCTGTGTTATCTACTGTATATAGAGGTGTTATCAGTCATTGTACAGGAGGAGGAGGTGAGCTGTGATATCACCTATTGTGAATGGTGGATCCTGTGTTATCTACTGTATATAGAGGTGTTATCAGTCATTGTACAGGAGGGAGGTGAGCTGTGATATCACCTATTGTGAATGGTGGATCCTGTGTTATCTACTGTATATAGAGGTTTATTAGTCATTGTACAGGAGGAGGAGGTGAGCTGTGATATCACCTATTGTGAATGGTGGATCCTGTGTTATCTATTGTATATAGAGGTATTATCAGTCATTATACAGGAGGAGGAGGTGAGCTGTGATATCACCTATTGTGAATGGTGGATTCTGTTTATCTACTGTATATAGAGGTGTTATCAGTCATTGTACAGGAGGAGGAGGTGAGCTGTGATATCATCTATTGTGAATGGTGTATCCTGTGTTATCTACTGTATATAGAGGTGTTATCAGTCATTGTACAGGAGGAGGTGAGCTGTGATATCACCTATTGTGAATGGTGGATCCTGTGTTATCTACTGTATATAAGAGGTGTTATCAGTCATTGTACAGGAGGAGGAGGTGAGCTGTGATATCACCTATTGTGAATGGTGGATCCTGTGTTATCTACTGTATATAGAGGTGTTATCAGTCATTGTACAGGAGGAGGAGGTGAGCTGTGATATCACCTATTGTGAATGGTGGATCCTGTGTTATCTATGTATTAGAGCTGCTATCAGTTATGGCCACTTTACACACGGCTACATTTCTAACTTATCCACAGGTAACTTACTGGTTGCAGTGAAATCATGGAGACAAGGTTCTATCTTGTTGCTGTGTACAAATGGAATAATGTCTCCATGATTTCACTGCAGCCAGTAAGTTACCTGTGGATAAGCTAAAAATGTAGCCGCGTGTAAAGTGGCATATGTGTAATTCAGCTGTGTAGATTATGAGTCTGTTGAAAAGTCATTTGTACATCACAGAAAATGTTTAGTTTAACAACCTAATGACTAGTGTACGTTATTTTGTTTTCATAGATATTGATATGAAAAATGTTAAAATAAATAAGTTTACTTTTAACATGAAGTCTGATTTAAGCAATAGGTCATTTTCAGATGACACATTCTATTTAAAGGAACACACAATTGTGGGGGAGGAGGAATTAGGAAATATTCCTATAAGATGCTGATGTGTTTTCTAAATATAATCTTGCTCTTATTTATGATGTGATTCTTAGAAAAGGATCTGATTACGTCCCTAAGTTCTTGTTTATAACCTTTATACGCTGTAATGTGTCTTTTCTGAATACTGAACTATTTCGACATGTGGAAAATATCTAAACTTTATAAACACTTAGTGATGATATTGGTTCCACCCCATTGTTATTATTGGAACTATTGTGCGGGGGAGGGGAACCCTCTCTTTGGCCATTGACTCTGATGTAGAACATACGGCAGGAGAGATACATTTAAAGGGAATCTGTAAGGTCAACAATCCATATGTCACTGATATCATTTTCTAATTCCTCTCTCTATTCATGTATTTCTATTATTTATACTTCCCTCCTATCCTGTGTAAACTTCAAAATAAAAGATTCATTTCCATCTGTCAATCACAATCAGTTCTCTGCTGCCAAGTGCCCAAGGAATGAATATTCATGCATCACTGCATTGTCCTGTTCTCCTCTGATCTGTGTCCTGTGTGACTCATTGCAGGCAGAGAGAAAGGAGGGCGGAGGAGGTGTGTGCTCTTAGCAGATGCAGATCTGACATCTTCATCGTGCGTATCTGAATCATGTGTGTAGTGTGTGCAGTCTGAGATAGTTCTTTGTGCATACATTACACGTAGGCAGGAAAACAACTGTTCAAATAAACAGACAGCAATCTCTCACAGGCAGCACAGGCTAGTGATTTTACTATAAGAGTTGTAGCACAAAACACCTCCCCCCTCTCAACCCCTCCCCAGAAGCTTGAGATTTAGTGTAACTTCAGCATAGAGGGGAGGGACAGAACACCAGCTTGAATAGGGTGGATAGTGTAACAACATTTACATACCATGACTTTCAGGTTAATTACTTATATTGCTGCCTGCTGGGTGTGTAGCGGCTTATAGCAAGAGAACTACAGAGCGTACAGTAATGATTTTTACATATTCTGAAAGGTCTATCCGAGCGCTATTCAAGGGTACTATTAGTATCATACTAAAAAATGACCTTACAGAGTCCCTTTAAATGCATACAGTGCTGTCAACTCTCTATAGTCGCAATTAAAGGGGTTTGCCCAAAATCACAACATATATTTCTAATTTGCTTGTGCAAATGATTGTATTTTAGGTCTGAGTGTGATCCAGCAAAACATCGCAATGTTATTCTGCAACACGTACAATATTTTCCTTTATCTTCACTTTGACATGCTCACAGAGTGCACCCGCCCGCTCTCTGTGAACAGCCAGCTTCTATGGCAATGACCTTTTGTGGCTTTCCCTCCTTGTGGAGTGTGTCAATGACTGCCTACCCCATGATTGTGTAGCCTGCTGAACTAGACTAAGGGTCCATTTTAAATTCTTAGTAAGCCTTTGCAGGTTTTTTCTGTTAACCATTCTAATTCTCTGAGATAATGACCTTTGGGTTTCCATAATCATCAACATTAACAGAAATAAACACATGAAATAGATCCCTCTGTTGTAATGACTCTATATAATAGATGTGGTCACTTTATGTATTGAATTACTGAAATAAAGTCACTTTTTGATGATATTCTAACTCATTAAGATGCTCCTGTACTATTGACTTACTGCCGAGTCTATGCTCATTTTGGGTTTTGTGGATCTTAGGTATGCACCTGCCCACTTCTGAAGGTATTCTACAATAAGAAATCTATTATATCAAAGAATTATACAATATGACATTTCTAAAGACTGGAAAATTAGGATCTAATAAAGAATGTTAAAAAAAAATCAAGTACCTAAGTTTGGTAAAATTAGTCATTTTGTGAAAAAGGGGGCGCTGTCACTTTAATTGCGCAATGAGACAGCAGAAATATCAGGAACTGGTGAGGATGACGGAATCACAAAGGAAAGGTCAGCAAGGTTCATGTCAAGGTTTCTCAGCGAGCGCTAAGGGTAGACTTGAGAAAATATGGGATCTGCTCAAGGTGAAGTCACCTGGGAGTTGTAGTGACACGGAGGGGTTACTCCAGCGTGGCACCTGATTGGTTGATAAATGGGGGCAAGGTGGGTCATATTGGAGGGGTCTGAATGATAGTCCAGCATTAAGCTTTGGCTATTACAAGTGCATCTCAATAACCTTTTGTGGCTTACCCTCCTTGTGGAGTGTGTCAATGCCTGCCTTCTGGACATCTGTCAAGTCAGCATTCTTCCCCATGATTGTGTAACCAACTGAACCAGACTAAGGAATCATTGTAAATATTTAGTAAGCCTCGGCAGGTGTTTTGTGTTTTTCATTAATCATCAACATTAACAGAAATAGATCCCTCTGTGTGTAATGACTCTATATAATAGATGTGTGTCACTTTATGTATTGAATTACTGAAATAAAGTCACTTTTTGATTATATATATCAAAAATAAAGCAACATTTCAAAAGAGTTGTCCAGCAATACAAACACATGGCAGATTTCTTCCAGAAACAGCGCCACACTTATGCATAGGTTAGGTCTGGAACTGCGGCTAAATTAGTTTAAAGGGAAATGCGTCTTCAGACAATTATCTATTGCTTATTTTATGATTTTGCATTACATATATATGTGTTTTTAATTATTAATCTTTTATATTTTTTCATTTTATATGTTGCAATTTTCACAGGGGCCACTGGGGCTTTTGTAAACATATATAAAGAGTTTACAGCAGGCAGCTTATCATCACAGTGACTGATAACACCTCTATACAGGGGCATAAACACAACAGGTGCAGGGGTTGCAATCGCACCCGGGCACTGGAGTCTAGGGGGGCCCCAAAAGTCCCTTTGGTCTGTAGAAAAAGACTAATGCTATTAAAGATTTGCAATAATTGGGGGCCCCATTGGAGCTTTCGCATCAGGGCCCATGAGCTTCATGTTACACCACTGGATACTAGATTGTGCCACATGGTGCAACATACTCCTAACTTGATGGCATCTTAAATGTCCTCCTTGATGAATATAATGCTAGAATGGCAGTGAAAACTGACACGGGAGCAAGAATAGAGCTATATGTATCGATTTCAGACCTATAATTAGAGACTAATGCTATTAAAGATTTGCAATAATTGGGGGCCCCATTGGAGGTTTTGCATCGAGACCCATGAGCTGCAAGTTACACCCCTGCCTCTATCCATGGCTAATAAGAAAGAGTCCACCAATTACAACAGGCGAAGTCAACAGCTACACGTCTCCACACGCACATTAGATGCATCATTACAAAAGATAGGGTCAGAGTCTATTGCGGCTAATGTTCATGTGCATTTCTTCAAACAACAGGGAGGTATACGTCTAAAGTAGTAAAACAAAATGATGCTTCAAATGAGAACTAAAGATGCAGCAAAAAGTGTTTGATCACCCGTGAAAAATCATGCAGGCTGCGGTTTTAGCATCCGCAATGCGGGAACCGGATTGCTCAGGATGTGTAATCCTGAGCAATGCGGTTCCCGGGATAAACAAAATGCTCTCTGTATAGTAAAACTCTCTAATTAATAAATGCTTGTACAATGTCTCTAGGGGGTGCCCACTCCCCCTAGAGACCTTCCACCGACTCAGGTGGGCATATACTGCTGTAATGTGTTATGTACAACAGCTGCAAAGTATTCACTGATCTCAGGGAGACCAGTCCAAGAAAACACTGCGGGCAGCTGGTTAAAGCGCTCAAACACAGTGAATTCCTAGGCACATTGCCCCCTGGGAAATATGAATATGCAAATAGAGTCTGTGGAGCCTCAGTTAAGAGTCTCAAACACAGAACTAGCCATATATCCCTCCAGGGAAGGACCCAGCCAAGGGGTGGCTCCTTGCGGAGAACACCATAACCACCATATGACCAGCTGCCCGCAGTGTTTTCTTGGACTGGTCTCCCTGAGATCAGTGAATACTTTGCAACCTTGGTCTACTAGGCCTTGCTCCCACCTAGCCAGAATCCTACTCCACACTGATGAGGGGCAACACCCCGAAACAGCTGTATGTGGATGGATACCTGGCCTTGGTATTCCCTTGTCATATCTGTAAACTTGTAAAAGAGTTGGATATTGACTTAAAGGGCCACTTCATATGGTGGTTATGGTGTTCTCCGCAAGGAGCCACCCATTGGCTGGGTCCTTCCCTGGAGGGATATATGGCTAGTTCTGTGTTTGAGACTCTTAACTGAGGCTCCACAGACTCTATTTGCATGTACAACAGCTGACTCCTGTCAGCTGCTGTACAGTTTTATGAATGAAAGCGTCAGGCTACTCAGAGCGGCGCGCATACTATTGCTATTGCTATAGTATGTGCACTGCTGTCTGAGGTCCTGAAGCCTTATACAGTAGATCTATGGGCATCGCTGCCCATAGATCTTACTGTAAGTGGCTTCAGGACCTCAGACAGCGGCGCACATACTGTATCATTAGCTATAGTATGTGTGCTGCTCTGAGGAGCCTGACGCTTTCATTCATAAAACTGTACAGCAGCTGACAGGAGTCAGCTGCTGTACATAACACATTACAGCAGTATATGCCCACCTGAGTCGTTGGAAGGTCTCTAGGGGGAGTGGGCACCCCCTAGAGACATTGTACAAGCATTTATTAATTAAATAAAAAGTTTTACTAACAACAGAACAGTTTGCTCATCCCTGCGGCATCCTGAGCAATCCGGTTACCAGATTGCGGCTTCAGCAATCCCGTTCCCGGATTGCTGAATGTCTGAAGACAATTGCATTCACCGTATCAGGATCTGGATTTTAAGTGTGACCCTAGCCTAAGTCTAACCCGTTCATCTTCAGGAGCAGATGGATTTCTACGAAACAAATGAGGTCAGAAACTAAAGAAAGCAACAATTACACGACCTGAAGGAATGGAGGGAACGTAGGGGAAAACCTGAAATGCTTAAAAAATGACTCTGGTCCCTGGAAGACAATTAACTAAATATTCGGGACTTCTATTAAAGAATGATGTAGCCAGGATCCGTGCTAAGTGACAAAACTGCTAGATCTCTTGTAAAACACTAAGCAGCCAGGACTCATTATGAAAGACTGAGCAGCCAGGACTCATGATGAAACACTGAGCAGCCAGGACTCATGATGAAACACTGAGCAGCCAGGACTCATGATGAAACACTGAGCAGCCAGGACTCATGATGAAACACTGAGCAGCCAGGACTCATTATGAAAGACTGAGCAGCCAGGACTCATGCTGAAACACTGAGCAGCCAGGACTCATGATGAAACACTGAGCAGCCAGGACTCATGATGAAACACTGAGCAGCCAGGACTCATGATGAAACACTGAGCAGCCAGGACTCATGATGAAACACTGAGCAGCCAGGACTCATGATGAAACACTAAGCAGCCAGGACTCATGATGAAACACTGAGCAGCCAGGACTCATGCTGAAACACTGAGCAGCCAGGACTCATGATGAAACACTGAGCAGCCAGGACTCATGATGAAACACTGAGCAGCCAGGACTCATGATGAAACACTGAGCAGCCAGGACTCATGATGAAACACTGAGCAGCCAGGACTCATGATGAAACACTGAGCAGCCAGGACTCATGATGAAACACTGAGCAGCCAGGACTCATGCTGAATTACTGCTTTTAAAGATTTGCAATAATTGGGGGCCCCATTGGAGCTTTTGCGTCGGGGCCCATGAGCTTAAAGTTAAGACACTGTCTAAAACCAATAGATTTCTACTATCAGCCGGACGGCGACTATGAGCATCACTCACAACAATACAGTCATTACTTCATTCTGGTTTCTATTGTTAGGGCTGAGGGTCAGGATAACCTATGGCTCCTGCATAAAGGAAAAGTCACCGAAATAGTCTGAACACGTGTGCAAGGAAAAGACGAAGAATAAAGCAGCATGTAGTAAGTGCAACCCAGGAACTTCAGAAATATACTTATTCCTGGTCCATAGGGAGAGATAAATGTGATTCAGCATCTTGGAACATCTATTCATCAAATGGACCCAAGGTATAGACAAGTGCAGAGGAAAAAAGGTGCCATAAAAATCCTTTCAGTTTGCTAAAATCCACAGATACAGGAGGACAGAGTCATGGACAAGTGTGATGTGTCTGTATTTTCACAGCTTCTGAGATCTGAGCTGTGTGGAGACATATGACAGATCAGAATCTTGTGCCAAGGAAAGAGGAGTTTACACTGATCCTGACATTCTGACGTTGCTTAGCAACTGTGCTGTAGCCTGAGCTAATCTGATACATTGTCTCATCACCAGCTGCAGTCTGCAGTGTAGCCCACTCCCCCTTTCCCTTATCTGGTTATATGCCCGTATTCAGTGTGAAGACGGATCTGAATGATATCTGCTTCACACACAGTCTAGTGGGGACACCTTGTGGAAGATTTATGAATGGTTTTCAATCAGAATTCTCTTATAAAGTATATTTGAAAGTTTATTATAATCACTTAGGGTGCTTTCACATCTGCGTTTTTCGTAATTCGCGGCAGATGCGGTGAAAAAACCGCATCTGCCGCGTTTGCCGCATAACGGTTCCACTTGCGGCACGGTTGCGGTTTTTTCCATAGGAAGTATAGGGGGACTTGCGGCAGATGCGGCAAGTGCGGTATTGCACTTGCGGCAGGTGCGGCAGAGAAAAAAACCGCAGTAATCACTTACTCTACATTATTATTAAATAAAAATGTAAACGGCGGTTACGCTTTAAATACTGATCTGGGCTGCTCTTGAATGAAAAATCCATTTTGAAACATTTTTCTAACACTCATGCACTCTGCCAGTATTCTTTTACTCTTCCTGAAAATGCATAAATGAATTGTCAATGGTTTCATACATTTCCAGGTAGAAGAACAGAAGAACAGAACAAGGCAGAATGGAAATAACTAGTTGTCAATTCACTCAGACAGTGAAGCAACACAACACCAAATTCTAAGATAAAAAAAACCTTTCAATGTATTAGAACTATCAGTGAAATTCTGCATTCCGAGCATTATCTTTCATTACTCAGTCCCAGTCTTTAATACTTCACGCCCAGTGTAAGCCATAGTTATCATCTCTCTCATGCTCCATAGATGAATCAGGATGGCCTCTCACCCTGTTCCTATTGCTGACAGATGCAGTTTACTGCAATGTCTGGAAGGGCGATGCCGTAGGGTCACTAGGGGAACATGATTTAGGGACCTCAGAACCGCAAACCTATTTTGCTCTCCGTGACAAAAACCATGACCATACGGATCTGTGGCAATGCAGATAGATTTAAAATAGGGTTATGTCCCCCGGGATCTGCTGGATCCAGACCCCCGGATCTGGGATTTTGAACTGTGCATGCCCAAAACGCAGTTCCAAATGAAATGCCGACTCAAGCTATAATCCAAAATGAGACTAGGAGGTGCTGGGCTTCTTCAGGAGTTCCCTGTTCTCTATGATTGCCCAGCTACTTAGCTGAGCAGCCAGCCCCAGAATTCTCACTCATAGCATTTTTCCCCGATCCGGACTCCCGCCTCGAAATCATCACTGACTCGTGAGCCCGGATCAGTGATAATACTTGTGCAGGTGCATACATTTCAACCATTGTGGGGGGACTTTGGGGGGAATCCAGGGGGATTCAGGCTTTACAAAAACACTAATGTGAAACCAGCCTATGCAGTTGGATGTGAACACATCCCATCCTCTTGACGGAGATGAGTCAACATATGAAGAGTCGGGCAGCACTCTGTTAACGACACATGCACGCTCGACTGAGCTGAGCATACATGCTCAACTAGGGATTGCTAGCGATATTACGGTTAAGGTACTTGGCCGCCCTTCGTCCGCAGGCTTATTCCATATCAAACATGGCCAAGGATCGGTAATCTTTTGTCCCCTTAGCTTCACCCCTGGGTTCTTGAAGCGTTACAATGTAACATCCTGCTGCCACGTTCGTCTATGGGAATTTTATCTTCTTTCTATACCTTTTTCCCACCTAATAAGAGACATTAACACACAATTTAGCTTTTCCCAGACAGAATATTTGCCTTTTATTTGCATGATTCTATTGACAAGACATTGAGGATCTCATGCTCCGACGCCCCCGGCACCAACAAACCTCTCAAGAAATCGCCGTAAACGTTTGCTCTTACGGCACGAATGTAACAAAACATTACAAGTGCGGGAATGAGAGACACACATTAAAGAATGTATGGATGAGAACTGCAAACACCGAGGCCCGGGGCCACCTGATCCCTCCCAACCTGCACATATATAACGAAAAACAACAGAGAGGAACACGATAACTGCAGGGCGCAGACAAAACGGCAATGAGAATACGCACATTTAACCCCCAAGATGACACAGTGGTCAGTGATGTGACTTAGTCAGAGATACTTGTGGTCGCCCATCTGGTGCTGTCATTCACGGATCCCTAGGCCTCCCCACCAGGCTGTTTACTGCTCTCCGACCACGGTGGAAATGACATATTAGCAAATATCCAGTCAATGCAAGTGATAACGGGCGGCTGCTAATAGTAATTCCATCGCTGGACGTCAAGGTTTCCCTTCTCAGAACGCTCAACTTGTCTTGGGTCCAATGACTGACAGCTCAGTCGTCCAATCTAATCTAGTGCTGAGCTGTCGATGTGTCCATACCGCGATGGTCTCACTTACTTTGGAGACTTGTGACAGTTTTAAGACTTCAAATTTGTTTGCTTTGTCAGTTTTGGAGTTAATGTCAGTTTCTGCTCCTTAGGTCTCTTTCCAGGTGTGGCTACTTTGCGATCACTCCCATCTCCTTTATATGGTCACATGGTCCAGCATTCCTTGCTGGTGACTGAACTCATTCCTGGCCTGGCCACCTGAAGTCAAGGTAGTACTCGGGAGAAGCTGATCGTTGCCAAGCCGTCTGCTGCCTAGGAGTGTGGCAGCAGGCGTGAAGTTGTCTTGTCGTTTCCCTGTCTCGCCTTCCCCTCTTGTCTTTTTATTGCAGTGCTTGGGACTAGTGCTCCCGCCGGCCATCTTTCTATTAAGGGTTTACATCAGAGCCTGCGAGGGGTTAGGTGTCCTGGTGAAAGAACCAGTATAGGGATGGCAGGGAGATCAGGGCACAGCCGCAGGTGAGTGCAGGAGGTGTTCTTTCCCCTGTTCGCTATGAGCAGGGCTCTCTGTTGTATTTGTTTCCTCAGTCGGTTGTTGTGGGCAGTGCGCTGGCCATTCTTGGTCTGTGCGCCACTGTTATGCACCGTATCCAGACACTCTAAAGTCCACCGCATGACAGTTGATTGACAGCTGCAAGGTCAGTTTACTAGTACTATGAGATATGATATTGATTTATTAGTCAACACGTTTCAAGACTCACTGGCCTCTTCCTCAGGATAAATCAATATCATATTGCCATGTATGTGGGAGGCCTGAAACGCGTTGACTAATAAATCAATATTATATTCCTCCTTTGATGTCTGGTGGCATACAGCAGCGCGGTGTTTAACCCTTCACCCTCCCTCCTCTATATGCACCACGCTGGGGACTGATCTGCTTTTATAGTGGTTGTGACTTTCACAACCACACAAGGTGAAGCCCCTGATACCTATTTAGGTCATATTATATCTCTCAGACCCTTCATCCTCCCTACTTTAATGTTCTGAGATAATGACCTTTGGGTTTCCATAATCATCAACATTAACAGAAATAAACACATGAAATAGATCCCTCTGTGTGTAATGACTCTATATAATAGATGTGGTCACTTTATGTATTGAATTACTGAAATAAAGTCACTTTTTGATGATCTTCTCATTCATTCAGATGCTCCTGAATGTGGATCCAGGGTGACAGACTACAAGCCGTCAGATCAGCCACGATCACACATAGGTCTGCATAGGAGAATATATAGAATCGATCCAGGTTCGATTATTTTTGTTGCCATATATTTCATTTTCTTCTTTTTTTTAACAATCTCGTCAGCAGCATATAACAATTGACAAGTGATGTGATCGTTATACCCGAGTGTGAATGATCTCCTCAGTAATATCTTCTGCTCTTACAGTCGCCTTTCCTTGCTCTTCACACCTGTCCCAAAATAATTCACTTTAGACTCATCACAATTCACCTTCAGCCAGTGAATCTCTATATATAACATATGCACCAGACACATAGAAACAATGCACAGCAGGGAGAGATAGAATTAGCACCTATAGAAATAAAGCTGCAGACTGCTGTCACCGGGATCCGGGGAGCGCCGCTCCGGCCATCTGTTACAGACTTCTCATATCTCAATGAACTGAACACAGAGAAATAGAGAGACGCCGACTGGTAAAGAGCAAAATGTATTTCTGAAGGTCCTCAAAGATTATCAGCTTTACAATTATTGTTATATTTGTCTCAGTCCATCCATCCATCCATCCTTCTATCCATACATCCATTCATCCATCCATCTATCCATCCATCCATCTTATCCATCCATCCATCCATCCATCCATAAATCCATCATCCATCCATCCATCCCTCTATCCATCATCCATCCATCCATCCATCCCTCTATCCATCATCCATCCATCCTTCCATCCATCCATCCTTCTATCCATCCATCCATTCATCTATCCATCCATCCATCTTATCCATCCATCCATCCATCCTCTATCCATCATACATCCATCCTTCTATCCATCCATCCTTCTATCCATCCATCCATCCATCCATCCATCCATCCCTATATCCATCCATCCATCCATCCATCCATCCATCCATCCTTCTATCCATCCATCCATCTGTAACATTCGAGGGTGGGAACATGGAGGGGGTGGACAGGAGCAGACCAGGCGAGTGGTGTGGGCAGGTGCAGAGGGTACAGGTGATGCTGGTACTGCAGGTATGGAAGGTCCAGTGAGAATGGTAGCATGGCTTGTTCAGGCTGGTGCAGTAGGTACAGTGGCACAGTGGTTCAGGTGGTGCGTAGGTACAGTGGCACAGCTGGTTCAGGCTGGTGCAGTAGGTACAGTGGCACAGCTGGTTCAGGCTGGTGCAGTGAGTACAGCGGTACAGCTGGTTCAGGCTGATGCAGTGGGTACGGTGATATGGCTGGTCTAGGCTGGTGCAGTGGGTATAGCGGTACGGCTGGTTCAGGTTAGTGCAGTTGGTACAGCGGCACGACTGGTTCAGGCTGGTGTAGTGGGTACAGCGGCACGACTGGTTCAAGCTGGTGCAGTGGGTACAGCGGTATGGCTGGTTCTGGCTGGTGTAGTGGGTACAGCGGTACGGCTGGTTCACTTGGTGTAGTGGGTACAGCGGTAGGGCTGGTCCAGACTTGTGCAATGGGTACAGAAGTATGGATGGTTCAGGCTGGTGTAGTGGGTACAGCGACACGGCTGGTTCAGGCTGGTGCAGTGGGTACAGCGGTATGGCTGGTTCTGGCTGGTGTAGTGGGTACGGCGGTACGGCTGGTTCACGTTGGTGTAGTGGGTACAGCGGTACAGCTGGTCCAGACTTGTGCAATGCGTACAGAAGTATGGATGGTTCAGGCTGGTGTAGTGGGTACAGCGGTATGGCTGGTTCTGGCTGGTGTAGTGGGTACAGCGGTACGGCTGGTTCACGTTGGTGTAGTGGGTACAGCGGTACGGCTGGTCCAGACTTGTGCAATGGGTACAGAAGTATGGATGGTTCAGGCTGGTGTAGTGGGTACAGAAGTATGGATGGTTCAGGCTGGTGTAGTGGGTATAGAAGTATGGATGGTTCAGGCTGGTGTAGTGGGTATAGAAGTATGGATGGTTCAGGCTGGTGTAGTGGGTATAGAAGTATGGATGGTTCAGGCTGGTGTAGTGGGTACAGCGGTACGGCTGGTTCAGGCTGGTGCAGTGAGTACAGCGGTACAGCTGGTTCAGGCTGATGCAGTGGGTACGGTGATATGCTGGTCTAGGCTGGTGCAGTGGTATAGCGGTACGGCTGGTTCAGGTTAGTGCAGTTGGTACAGCGGCACGACTGGTTCAAGCTGGTGTAGTGGGTACAGCGGTATGGCTGGTTCTGGCTGGTGTAGTGGGTACAGCGGTACGGCTGGTCCAGACTTGTGCAATGGGTACAGAAGTATGGATGGTTCAGGCTGGTGTAGTGGGTACAGAAGTATGGATGGTTCAGGCTGGTGTAGTGGGTACAGAAGTATGGATGGTTCAGGCTGGTGTAGTGGGTACAGAAGTATGGATGGTTCAGGCTGGTGTAGTGGGTACAGCGGTACGGCTGGTTCTACCTAGTGCAGTGGGTCCAGCGGTGCAGCTTGTTTGCAAGTACAGGCAGGAGCTAGGACATAGGCACGGGTCAGCTCACAGGTATGGGATAAACAGGCGCAGGGACGGGTACAGGAAACGTTATACGGCACCTGACAACTAGCAGTGGGTCTAACATTAGACTACATTGCTGAAGCACTTCCCTTAAGGGGAGGGGACCTTAACACTTCCAGGTTAAGGCACAGTGGCCCTTTAAGACGAGGGATGCATGCGCTCGCCTAGGCGTGTTCCCGGAAGACCTGTGCAATGTGTGTAGTCCACAGGAGTCGACAAGACGCAGAACCGCTAAACGGATGGTGAGTTCGAGGCGGTGTTACACTATCTATTTATGTATCTCTCTATCTACCCATCCATGTATCTGCCCAGTGACTATGTACATGTATGTAACATGTTGTGATGTGGGAGGAGCTGATCCGATTGATATATTCGGTAATTTTGTGAGAGAAGATTGAGTATAACATGGTAACAGTATAACATATAAACTGGTGTATCACTGCCTATCCAAGCCTTAGGAGTCCGGTGGGCGGTCCTAATCAATGATTGACATTTAACTTTGCATGTAAATTAAAAATTATACAATTTTTCTCCAAAAACAATATATTAATCCGCTCCTCGTACTCTATGTTTCACTGTTAAGGATCAACACCTGAGACCCCGACAAGTCAGTTGTAAAGGAAATACCCTTTAAAGCGAATTTATCACCAGATGTTTGCAATCTCATCTAATAGCAACATAATGTAGAGGCAGAAACCGGAATTCCAGTCACTTACTGGGCAACTTGTTGTACCTTTGATAAAGTCAGTGCTTTATCAGCAGGAGATTATCAACTAGAGGACTAGTAATCCTGCTGCCATGTAGTTACCCACAGACATGAACGCTGTATAACTCTGCCCCACCACTGATTGGCAGCTTCCTGACTATGCACAGTGCACACAGAATGATGCCAATCAGTGGTGTTGGTGGGATTATATACACAATCAGTGGTGTGGGCAAAGTTATACACAATCAGTGGTGTGGCGGGTTAACACATCAGTGTGTGGGGGGGTTATACACAATCAGTGGTGTGGGAGGGTTAATACAATCAGTGGTGTGGGTGGGTTATACACAATCAGTGGTGTGGGGGGGTTATACACAATCATGGTGTGGCGGGGTTATACACAATCAGTGGTGTGGGCAAGTTATACACAATCAGTGGTGTGGGTGGGTTTATACACAATCAGTGGTGTGGGTGGGTTTATACACAATCAGTGGTGTGGGCGGGGTTATACAGTGTTGTGGGTGGGGTTATACACAGTGGTGTGGGTGGGGTTATACACAATCAGTGGTGTGGGTGGGGTTATATACAATCAGTTGTGTAGGCGGAGTCATATAAAATCAGTGTGTGTGGTTATACACAATCAGTGGTGTGGGCGGGGTTATACTCAATCAGTGGTGTGGGTGGGGTTATACACAGTGTTGTGGGCGGGGTTATACACAATCAGTGGTGTGGGTGTGGTTATACACAATCAGTGCTGTGGGTGAGGTAATACACAATCAGTGGTGTGGGCGGGGTTATACCCAGGTAAATTGGGGGTATCACAGTGGTGTGGGTGGGTTATACACATTGGTGTGGGCGCGTTATACACAATCAGTGCTGTGGGTGAGGTTATACACAATCATGGTGTGGGTGGGTTATACTCAGTTAAATGGCGGGTTATACACATGGTGTGGGCGGCGTTATACACAGTTGTGTGGGTGAGGTTATGACATGCCCACCAGGGCCGTGGGGTACACAGAATCGGACTGGGTAGTCTTTTGGGGAGGTAACGGGGCTTGGACCTGACTCTGTAGCTCTGGCCATGCCATTAATGGGGGGATATTTATATGGGATTGAACGTGACTCCACCTGTAGTGTTTGGCAATGGATGGCCGGCGCTGCTGTAGGACCACTGGGGCAGATGGTGATGCAGACTTGCAATCTCCTGCCCTCTGGATTTACCTGCTGGGACTTCAGTACCCGAAGAACCACAGACTCCGGCGTCCTGTCTCTGGCGCTCCGCTATGGGGTGAGCTCAGTCACAGCTCCCCTCCCCAGGCTCTCCTCGACTTCACTCCTCTTCCCTTGCACTAGCTCTCCACTGCCCTGGGACGAGCCTCTCGGTGGCTCCAGTCCCCAGGACATCTCTGCTGTTCTCTCTCCTGACTGTCTAAGGCTTTTCTGCCTAACCTCGCCTCCGGGCCAGAATTTATAGGGAAGCTCCCCTGAATCCGGGTGCAGAGCTCTCCCTTCTGGCCTGGAGTGAGGAAATGTGTTACCTAGCTTGGGGACCCCTTCTTGCTTCCAGGCTTGACATCACCCCCTGTGAGGGAGGCAATGCCACTGTGGCAACCGGACTCCTGGGGTGCCCCAGTTATACACCTGCAGCAGATAAAACAATGATTAGAATCAAAACTGCAGAAAGATGCCAGTAAGGGATACATCAATGGAATTATGGTCTCTGCCCCTATATTATGCTCTGGTAAGCAGTAATTTGACAGGTATAAGTAGGCAGTGGGGTAACTTGAAGCTCAGGGGCCCCGATGCAAAAACTCCAACAGGGCCCCCAATTATTGCAAATCTTTAATAGCAATAGTCTTTTTCCAAAGGCCAAAGAGACTTTTGGGGCCCCCTTGGCTACAGGGCCCGGTGCAATTGGAACTCCTGCACCTGTTATGGCTCCTACGTGACAGTAGAAGGAGATGGCTGAGACACCACTGCATTGTCCTGCTAACATTAAACAGCAGCAGACAATATATACAGCAAGTATCAGCAATATAGGACGAACGAGCAAAAAATGCTAAAATTCAGCAAAACAAATGGTAATAAAATGCAGTAAGTGTGCACACTGAAGGAGACAGAGGAAAAGACATGGAACTGCTTTTGCAGCAAAAAAAGAAGAAATCGCCTGCGCCTGCAAGGTTTCCGCAGCGTCAATTTATCCTGAGACTGGGGAGAATTTAATTATTTGGCCTCCAATGAAGCCGACGTGAGACGCTCCCAAATCACAGGTGACTTAAAGGGACAGAAACCAAATGAGAGAGGATGAAGGGTTAAACACCGCGCTGCCGTATTCCACCAGACGTCAAAGGGTGAATATAATACTGATTTATTAGTCAATGTGTTTCAGGGCTCCCAGAAACATAGAAATATGATATTGAGTTGTCCTGAGAGTGCTACCCCCCACCAGGGCCGGTGGAAGAGCTGGGTAAAGCACCTAAAACTGTCACTATGATGAATGTGCCATTTTCAGGGGCAGCTGAAACTCCCTGACACATGGCAGTATGATATTGATTTGTGCTGAAACGCGTTGACTGATAAATCAATATTATATTTCTCTTTGATGTCTGGTGGAAAACGGCAGCGCGGTGTTTAACCCTTCATCCTCCCTCCTCCATAGGCACCACGCTGGGGACTGCAGCAGCCGTGATCTGCTTTTATAGTGGTTGTGACTCTCACAACCACACAAGGTGAAGCCTCTGATACCTATTTAGGTCATATTTTATCTCTCAGACCCTTCATCCTCCCTACTTTAATGTTCTGAGATAATGACCTTTGGGTTTCCATAATCATCAACATTAACAGAAATAAACACATGACATAGATCCCTCTGTGTGTAATGACTCTATATAATAGATGTGTGTCACTTTATGTATTGAGTCACTGAAATAAAGTCACTTTTTGATGATCTTCTCATTCATTTAGACGCTCCTGTAGATTTACTAACACTGCTGCTCAATGACGCTTCTCTATCCTTCACATTACTTAGGGTAGTTTCACACTGGCGTTTGCAAGCGCTGCGGATGCTGCAGATATTTCTCAAAGACGCAAGCGTAATGCGTACGTATCTTCAACATGGAGTGCGCAGAGACATTATTTGGCATGCGTATGGCTGCGCATGCGTACGTGAGCACCGAAATTCCGCGGCCTGGAGACACAACATGTTGCATTTTTTGGGTGCATGCGTACGAAGGCGCATAAACTACGCATTATTCTCTATGCGTACGCAATCGAACGCAAGGACTGCGTTTGGTACGCATGCGTATAAGACAATGCGCATGCCCACAAAGAGATTAGCCACTCCCTATGGGCGGGATCTGTCAAAAAACCTACCAGAACACTGCGGATGCCGCAGAAGAATGATTGAAGAAATGCATGGGGAAAAAACGCCTGCGCATGCAAAAACGCAAACAAACGCACGCATACGCAGTGGTTTTTTAAATATTTGCGGATGACTATTCGGAAGAAAAACGCTGCGTATGCATGCGTTTGTACATGCGTGTGCGCATGCACGCCTTCTGCAGCGCTTGAAAACGCCAGTGTGAAACCAGCCTAATCCCTTACAATATGGAGTACAAGCTCATCATGCTCCAACATCTACCAACAATGATCATATCCTACATTTAATCTACTATATAATCCTCTAATGTTCTCTGTCAAGGAAATTGCGCGCCAGACAGAGGTCGCTCATTGGTGGCCCCCGGAGGCGGGCACCAATGAGTGCAGACTGCGCAAATAGGCGCACAAATTCAAAGTTCAAATTTTGCCTCAATTTGCAGCCCGGTGACAGCGGCGCTGTCGCCGGGATACACGGGTCCAGCCAACGGTGGCCGCAGTGCGCGCTCGCCAGCCGGGCGATGACCGGCGTCAGCCCGTCAGCTCCCGGCTGGCGAGCCGCTGACCTCTGTGCAGCAGAGGCGAACTAGCCGGGAGTTGACCAGCGTCAGCCGGTCATCTCCCGGCTGCTCGCAGTGGTGGTGCCCTTCGCGGCATTCAAACCGTGGGCCGAGCCGCAGTACCTTTCAGATAAGTAGCGCGGCTTGGCGTGCGGTTTGAATGCCGCTCCTCTGATTAGTCGGTGTTGAACGCAGTGACCAATCAGAGAAGCGGCATTCAAACCGCGCACCGCTTCTCTCATTGGTCGCTGCGGTCAGCGCCGACCAATCAGTAGCGGCACGCACCATGCCGCACATTGAATTTGAAATATGGCGCCATGGTGCGCGCCGCTATTCTGATTGGTCGGCGCTGAACGCGGCGACCAATCAGAGGAGCGGCATTCAAACTGCGCGCCGCTTCTCTCATTGGTCGTCGCATTCAGCGCCGACCAATCAGAATAGCGGCCACGCCATGTCGCCATATTTCAAATACAATGAGTACAGTGTATATGAAATACTAGACTACCTGATGCTTTAGAATCGGGCCACCATCTAGTTCATTACATTTGTCCATAGCGAGAGGACAAGACCTAGGTCAGTGGAGAATGCTATCGATGAGTTTAGTAACAGAACAACAGTGCCGTTATCCGCCATACTTTACCTATATACGGTAGTTTAGTTTTAGCCGTAATATCAGACAAAATAGAATTAAGCAGAAAGGGATTTTTAAGAGGAGAAATTGCAGAAGGTCTGAAATTACAGAGTTATTGGAATTGTGAGTAATTCTCCTCTCCCGGACATTCCGCAGTGATTGTATAGTCCCTATATCTCCAGTCTTCTACCTACTGACGTGCAGAGACGGCCGCCGTCCTATACGTTCACTGCATCTTTGTTCTAATCCGACAAAAGATTTCTTGTTCTGGAGATAAATGTTGACTGTAATCTTGTGTCCCGGCCGAGATAAATATCTGTTTTTACTAAAGCGAAAAAAAAAAAAAAGTTATAAAAGTAATAGCTGAAGAAGTGTGTGCAATAATAGACGGCTGAGGACGACCAACGGGTCAACCGGGGACAACGAGACCGCGTGATAAGGACAAACCGGGCGCTAACAAAGCTTTAATTAACAATCGCCAAAGACTCATCAAGTGTAAAACACAACATCTTTATGACATATATTCATTATTGTGTTGCAATTATTTTTCAATGTGGTATAAAAATGTTCACGGCTGTTTGTGACGCCCCTTGCGGTCTTGGCTTCCACAGATGGTATTTGTTCACAATCAATTGTAATGCCGTGTCTGAAAGGGAACTGGAGCTCCCTCTGCTGGAAGTCTAAAGCATCCAACACAACCTGAGCTCTAACCAGGAAGCTGAGCACTGAAATGCCTGGCTTAGGCTGTGACTCAGTTTCTGGTTGGAGGGAGGGGTTAGGAGAGGAGAGGTTTAGTCTGGAGGGAGCTGGGAAGCACTCCAGACGGATCAGCAGCAAGGCAGGGTACCAAGTCCTAGGTCACTAGGGCTTCTAATGTCAAGTGACAGAAACTGGAGGCTAGTAGGTTTCGTGCTAACTAGCAGGGGGTGCAATGACCGTGGTCGCAGGTGTTGGAGATTACCTCTTGGGTTTCTGTGCAGTCGCACAGGTTACACCAATGATATGACTGCCCCTGGCTGGCACTTGGCAGGCATCCACAGGAAGCTAATCAAGACAGTGTCAGGGGTCCTCACTGAGCCCCTCGCTATCATGACAACATATTGACCCCCTGTGATTGCGTCACAGGGGTCGCCGATGGTGGAGGTGAATAGCGCACTCCCTACTGTGGCGCTTTAGTTCACGCTGTCAGGGTTAACAATGGACATAAAAAAGCCAGGCTGGAGTTTGCCAAAACTTACCTGAGAAAGCCTAAAACGTTTTGGAAGAATGTTCTCTGGTCACATGAGACAAAGTAGAGCTTTATGGGCAAAGGCATCAACATAGAGTTTACAGGAGAGAAAAAGAGGCATTCAAAGAAAAGAACACTGCTCCCTACAGTCAACATGGCGGAGGTTCCCTGATGTTTTGGGGTTGCTTTGCTGCCTCTGGCACTGGACTGCTTGACCGTGTGCATGGCATTATGAAGTCTGAAGACTACCAACACATTGTGCAGCATAATGTAGGGCCCAGTGTGAGAAAGCTGCGTCTCCCTCAGAGGTCATGGGTCTTCCAGCAGGACAATGACCCAAAACACACTTCAAAAAGCTCTAGAAAATGGTGTGAGAGAAAGCACTGGAGACTTCTAAGGTGGCAGCAATGATTTCAGACCTGAATCCCATAGACACCTGTGGAGAGATCTAACAATGGCAGTTTGGAGAAGGCGCCTTCACATATCAGGGACCTGGAGCAATTTGCCAAAGAAGAATGGTCTAAAATTCCAGCAGAGCATTGTAAGAAACTCATTGATGGTTACCGGAAGCGGTGATCGCAGTTATTTTGGCTAAAGGTTGTGCAACCAAGTATTAGGCTGAGGGTGCCAATACTTTTGTCCGGCCCATTTTTGGAGTTTTGTGTGAAATAATCAATGTTTTGCTTTTTGCTTCATTCTCTTTTGTGTTTTTTCATTGAAGACAAATTAAATGAAGATAATAATAGCAAAGAATTTGTGATTGCAATCATTTTCAGGAAGACACTGAGTATTATCTGACAGAATTGCAGGGGTGTCAATACTTTTGGGCACAACTGTAAGTTATCAGCGTTCTACAGTATTCAGCCGAAGATCAGAATCGTTCTCGCTCACTGCAATCACTCTCTGAAGAAAATGAGATAAAACATCTTCTTCCCGACCCTGATAATGAGATGAGAGAAATGAGCGGCCGGAGAGTAGAGCAGATCGGCCGGATATACCCTCAGATGGCACCCGGGAATATACCCGGCGAGTCTCCAACTATGCAGGGGGCGTCCAATTATTACAATCACTAACAGTAAAGGCCATTCTATATCTCATATTCCAAGAATGGAGGGTGTGAATACTTTTGCAACTCATTTTTAATCGCCCTTAATGCTCCTAAAAGATGAAATTTAGAAACTTTGCAAATAGACCCTATGAAAGCACGTCCTATCATTTTGATTATACAGCTGCCAAGCAGTTTTGTAGTCAGCAACCTATGAATGTAAAGGTACCATTACACGCCGCCACTGTGGCTAGCAACAGGTATCCACCGCACGAGCACGTGCACTTTTTGACGGTGGATACCGATCGCTGATGCCGCATGTAGACGCCGCAATTGCGTTGTCCACTGAAGGTATCTTTGTTCCCCGGAAGTCTGACAGCTCCTGCGGTACACTTCCTGTTGAATTACCTTCCCCGCTTACACGCCGCTACCACAAAAGAATATGGGCATACATATTTCGCGCCGTTTAAATACATAGGCGTGACAGAGTTGTGTATTCCGTGACGCATCACGCTGATTGGACAACACAATAGCGTCATGACTGGGCAGCCTGCGCAGGAAGGCTGGCTAATACATGACGCATTGCAATTGTGTAGTGTGAATGGTCAGCTCTTTAAATATGGCGCCCTGTGCAGGGACAGCCAATGGAACACAGTAGCCCCCACCAATGATTGCTGATGGGGCGTGGTATCCATGACGCCGTGGCACGCTTCCGGGAAATCACTAGGCGACGCAACATCCATTCCTGTGCCCCGTTTACGACGCCACTACCATGGCAATTGTGCCTTTCTGTTTTTGAGCAGGTCTAGCACGGTACAGGACACTGGGAGGAATGCCCTATTTACACGCCGCCATTTGTAGCAATTTCATGGCAACAGGCACAATTATCCCCAATGCCCGGCAGTTGCTGCCTTCCTGTGGTGGTGTGTAAAGGGACCTTTATGTTGTTTAGAACTCACACAGGAAATAGGTAAGGCTGGTTTCACACTTGTGTTTTTTGTGAATTCAGCTTGAACTGGATGCACCCACATCACTTTTTGTCCCCACTGACTTTCAATGGGGCGATGGACGCCTGCGCACAGATCACATACAGCAGTGAATGGGTGTGCACGGTCATGCGCAGTCAAGCGCAGCACCGTGAGCTCCCATTATAAACATAGGGGCTTGCGGTGGCTGCGGTCACATTGCGGATTCACCTTATTCACCTTCACTCTTGCCTTGTTCATTTTGTCCACTGACCTCGCAAACTTCCATCTCCCACGTGCCACCATATCTGACCATACCACAATCAAACCTGGGTGAGAACAGCATAAACGTAATAAATCACATCTAATGTTTCTGATCAATTCACAGGACCCTCTCACCCCCAAATCATTCCCCCCAACATGCAAGACCAACACATCCGGAGAACGATTCACAGTGCAAAATTATTCAAATCCGGGCAATACCCTTCCGCAGTTCATGCCCCGAAGTCCCAGCCTTTTACACTTGCCATCGATCGGTCTAATCCCAACTGGTGACTATCTGCTTAACGAGCCCCCCAAATACATACGAGTGTATTTCAGACAATCGACTCTCAGCAAGGGCATACACCACGACATACCGCCCTCGCTCCACTTGCTCCACCTTTGAACACCACAGCCAACATTCCACCCACTCGTCCAAAATAGCCACGTCACTTAAGGCCAAACCACCCGCCCTAGTCCTGGACGGGCTCACCAATTCCCCAATTCTAAAGGCCCCCCGAAAAACCTAACACAAAGGCCATTGAAATGAGTACCCACCTACACACCACCTTCAAACAATCCACAAGCCTTTCCAACAAGTCCACCTAAACTGGTCGTTGACCAACTCTCACACGAGCCCCACTTTAAAATCCTTCAACGCCCAGCGTACCCTAAAATCCCTTGTCGCATCATGTGTCCCCAGCAGCCGAACCAGAAGGCGAGTGCCGTGACCTTCTGCGACACCGCAGATGCCGGCCTGTCGTCTACAAAATCGTTACCTATAAACATCAACACCGCCTGTACATCATCCATACCACCACCCTCACGCAGCGTACAAGCAAAATCCTCCCACTCCTGCCATACTTTCCCATACCTCAGTCACCGATCTGCAGATCAGCTGCCCCATGATTACGTTACCAGGCTTCATAATACTTCTGGACACTGCCCACCCCCCTCGTCCGCCCAAGGCACTAGCTCTCGAAACCTGCAAAACTGAAACCGGGAAAGAGCGCCAGTCACAGAATTGTAACCCGGAACAAATGCAAACACCACAAGACCAAATGTCGAACATAGGCCACCACGGCGGCGACTTAGCTGACAAGGAATTAATCGCAGAAACGACTGCAACAGTATCACAATGAAAGCAAACCTTCCTATCAGCAAATTCCTGCCCCACAATTCCACAGCTACCACAATAAGGATACCCAAAAGTGCCAGATTCCGCACAAAGCCTTGCTCCTCACATCGGCCACTCATCTAACCAATTCTGGATCCCGCTGTAAGATACTCTATATTCTGTGATCCCGCTGTAATGTCTGTATACTCTTATATTCTGTGATCCCGCTGTAATGTCTGTATACTCTTATATTCTGTGATCCCCAGCTGTAATGTCTGTTATACTCTTATATTCTGTGATCCCTGAAGTCTGTATACTCTATATCTGTGATCCGCTGTAATGCTGTATACTCTTATATTCTGTGATCCGGCTGTAATGTCTGTATACCTTATATTCTGTGATCCCCGGCTGTAATGTCTGTATACTCTTATATTCTGTGATCCCCGCTGTAATGTCTGTATACTTTAATTCTGTGATCCCGGCTGTAATGTACTGTATACTCTTATATTCTGTGATCCCGGCTGTAATGTCTGTATACTCTTATATTCTGTGATCCCGGCTGTAATGTCTGTATACTCTTATATTCTGTGATCCCCGGCTGTAATGTCTGTATACTCTTATATTCTGTGATCCCTGGCTGTAATGCCTGTATACTCTTATATTCTGTGATCCCGGCTGTAATGTCTGTATACACTTATATTCTGTGATCCCTGGCTGTAATGTCTGTATACTCTTATATTCTGTGATCCCCGGCTGTAATGTCTGTATACTGTTACATTCTGTGATCCCCGCTGTAATGTCTGTATACTCTTATATTCTGTGATCCCCGCTGTAATGTCTGTATACTGTTATATTGTGTGATCCCTGGCTGTAATGTCTGTATACTCTTATATTCTGTGATCCCTGGCTGTAATGTCTGTATACTCTTATATTCTGTGATCCCCGGCTGTAATGTCTGTATACTGTTACATTCTGTGATCCCCGCTGTAATGCTGTATACTCTTATATTCTGTGATCCCCGGCTGTAATGTCTGTATACTGTTATATTGTGTGATCCCTGGCTGTAATGTCTGTATACTCTTATATTCTGTGATCCCCAGCTGTAATGTCTGTATACTCTTATATTCTGTGATCCCCAGCTGTAATGTCTGTATACTCTTTCACTTCCTCCACTGTCCAGGAGATGTGGTATGATCAGACCATGTCCCTGTATGGTCAGACACATCCATTACACAGTACACAGCAGGGACACATATATAAGATTATCTCAGCACAGGAACATTATTTTAAACACATCCAATTGTGGAAATGATTATTATTCCAAGATCTATTGATTAAAATGAACGTTGATATTAATTTTGTTTGTAAGAAAACCCCTTTAAAAGAGAAATTCTTCCTAGCATTCCTACAATCGTTCCAAATTCTGGTGGAGCTGACCTAATGTGAACGGTATGGAGCAGAGCCTGATGGAGTGATTGACCTGCGGTTCACTTTGGGTGTGTTGTCTGGATTGAACATAAAGGGCTTTTTTATTTTAAAGATACAGAAAGCCTAAAAAGCTATTTTCCATGCTGTAAGTGCTTTTGTTATCTGCTATCAGCCATAATGAATGTTACCACTGAACAAGTCAAATACATAAACACAGTGGTGTAACGTGAAGCTGATGGGCCCCAATGCAAAAGCTCCAACGGGGCCCCCAATTATTACAAATCTTTAATAGCAATAGTCTTTCTCTATAGGCCAAAGGAACTTTCGGGGCCCCCCTAGGCTCCAGGGCCCGGGTGCAATTGCAACCCTGCACCTGTTGTAGTTACACCCCTGCATAAAACACCAGATTAATTAATTTATCCTGACTATATCCATTCGATTCTTCCTCCTTAGAATAAAGCAGGCAACAAGTGTTCAACCTCCCTGCAGTGCCCCTGCAGGGGAAAAGAGGTATTACACAGGTACCGAAATGATGACAGTGAACTGGTGGCCATATACAGCTGCATCTGAATGAATTAGAATATCAGCAAAAAGTGACTTTATTTCAGTAATTCAATACATAAAGTGACACACATCTATTATATAGAGTCATTACACACAGAGGGATCTATTTCATGTGTTTATTTCTGTTAATGTTGATGATTATGAAAACCCAAAGGTCATTATCTCAGAAAATTAAAGTAGGGAGGATGAAGGGTCTGAGAGATAAAATATGAACTAAATAGGTATCAGAGGCTTCACCTTGTGTGGTTGTGAGAGCCACAACCACTATAAAAGCAGATCAGTCCCCAGCATGGTGCATATAGAGTAGGAAGGATGAAGGGATAATCACCGCGCAGATGTCAAAGGGTGAATATAATATTGATTTATTAGTCATTTTTGAAAAAATGCAGTAACCTTTTATTCATCCTGGAATAAAACTTTTTAGCAGGAAAAATGGTGCAGTTCTACTGATGGACACAAGGTGGCATTATCTCTTATTTGCTGAGCTGTCAATTATTATGTGCCCCTTTTATTTGACTTCACAAAGGTAAATTACATTAAGGGCAGAGACATACTTATGCAAGCTATATGTGAGTATTTCACATGCATCTAGCATGACTCACCCAGCCCAGCCCCTGTCTCTCTGCATGGGAGTGTGGACTGATTGTGTCTCTATGAAGGTCCACGCTCCTGTCCAGAGAGCCGGGCTGGGTGACTCATGTGAGATGTACGCAAGACACTGGGTGATAACTACAGGAGTGGTGACGTGTTTCTATTATACTTTTCCTCTGATTGTTCCACTCCTGATGTAAAATACCGAACAAATACTCAATGTGTGAACATGGCCTAATAGGAAGACGTCACCACTTCTGTACTCATCACCCACTCCTGGTGTTGGCTACAAAAACTGATGTAAAAAAAACTCACCAAATACTCAACATGTGAATGTAGCCTAACCTTGCTCATGTTAAAGGGGATCTGTCAGGTCAAAAATCCATATGTAACTGCTATCATTCTCTAATTCCTCTCTCTAACCTCCTTCTATTCATGTAATTCTATTATTTATACTTCCCTCCTATCCTCTGTAAACTTCAAAATAAAAGATTAATTCCATCTGTCAATCACAGTGAGCTCTCTGCTGCCCACTCCCCAAGGAATGAATATTCATGCATAACTGCACTGTACTACCCTCTCCTCTGATCTGTTATGCTGTGTGTGTGACTCACTGCAGAGAAGAAAGGAGGGGAGAGGAGGTGTGTGCTCTTAGCTGCAGCTCTTCATCTCATTGTGTGTGTCTGAGGCATGTGTGTAGTGTGTGCAGTCTGAGATATTTGAACATTTGCTCAGCAGATACACACATTACCAATGTTCATATAATAGAAATCCTACAGACAGCACAGTGCAGGACAGAACACCTCCCCAGCACAGAGAACAGAGGGGAGGGACAGAACACCAGCTTGGGTGGGTGTGGATATATAAATAACACTTATACAGCAGCCAGACTAATCCTAAAGTGAAAGTAATGGAGAGGACTAATGTACCAGCTCCCTGCAGGGTATAAAAATTCTTATAGCAAGGAAACTACAATGAATATAATAATGATTTTACATGTTTTGAAAAGCTCTGTCCAGCCCCTATTCAAGGATAATATTAGTATCATACTGAAAAATGACCTGATAGAGTCCCTTTAAGGCTCATAAAATGGAGAGACATTGATTTATAGGGCAGCTACTTCCAATAGGTGGCGCTAGAGAGACAACTTTCTTCTTCCTGGAAGAGAGCTAATCTAGTTTATTTTCCAAAGAAGCATTGCTTTGTCTCCATTTGTTGATCCCATAAGGAAAACAATATCCCATTAACCCAATAGACAAAGTAAGCATGCATTATCACATATCTATGCATAAATCAGACTATATGAATGCTTCCGTTTACCAAGTAGGAGTGAATAGGTTGGGCGGGACTTCATAGTCACATTAGATGCGAGAAAATCAGTTTACGGCAGCATTCCTACTTGCAATGTGCAGCCTATTCTAATGCATCATTTTAATGTCAAAGATGAGTAACCCAGAAATAGATTGATAGTGATCTGTGCACCAAATGAAGGGGCTGTGGGTAACTCAGCATGTCTGATTGTCTGATCACCGCTCTTGCTGGACGTTTCTGGGTCAGGTGCAGCCGGTTTGTGACCACTCCCCTTCCCTTTAAATAGTCACATGTTCCATCACTTGATGCTAGTTATAGAATTGAGATTTATTCTGAACTGACCACTGTCAGTCTGTTGAATTTGCTTTTGTCCGTTTGCCTGCAGTCCTGGTGTATGACTGCAGCTTGAAGTAGTATATGCTCTTGATTATTTTCCCCTGTTTGTCTTCCCTACAATGTGTCTTAGTAGAGGTGACCTCTAATTCACTCACTCAGTCTTTGCACTAGCCAGGCTGAGTGGAGGGATAGTTAGGAACTAGGTACATGACAGTGGCGGGGGGGAAGGACCCGCTTAGTGATGTTAGGGAGCGCAGGGTGCAGACAAATATTAGTGTCAGGAGGTAATCCGTCTCCAATCTCCCTACCGGTAGGGCCTCTATCCTCCGTTGTAACCACTGTACAGTGCCGTGTGCCGGACATCCATCTGTCTATGTATGACACCGTCAACAAGTTGGACAGCGGCCTATTAAAGTGTCACACTGGACTAATGGGGATGTCCAGCTACCATGCGTGACAGCGGCACATGAACGTACGATATCCGGCACACTACACTAAACAACAGACGGGGAGACCACCTGAAAGGACAAATACAACGGAGGGCCCTGTTCATAGGGAGTGGGGAAGAAGTGACTTCCTGCACTCATCTGCAGCTGTGCCCTGATCTCCCTACCTTCCCTATACGGCTTCTTTCACCCCATCGCCGAGCAGGATACCTAGTCCCTCGCTGGCCCTGATGTTAACCCTCAATAGGGAATTGCCAGCAGGAGCACTAGTCCCAACCACTGTAAAAATAACAACAAGAGAGAAGGGGAAACAGACAGGGTAACAACACAAGCAACTTCATGCCTGCTGCCTTACTCATAGGCAGCAGATAACTTAGCAGTAGTCAGCACTCCAGAGAACCTCCTTCACCTTAGGAATGAGTTCAATCACCGGCAAAGCATGCTGGAACCATGAGACCCTATAAAGGGGCTGGGAGTGATCACAGAGTAGCCACACCTGGACAAGAACTTCTTAGCTTGCTAGCAAACAGAAAGTGACATTAACACATTTAAGATGAAGTCCCAATGCAGACATGAGACAGGTCCCAAACCAGTCACAAGTCTCCCAAGTAAGGGAGACCATGGTGACTTAGAGTGGCTCATGTGAGCCCCTGGTGTTGCTAATGGGACTGTACCTTTTAAGCAGCGCACGTCAAGACCAGTAATGTGCCATTCGGAGCGCCACGTGAACAAGATCTCAAACACAAAGAGACAGCGGGCAATGTGTGGTGCCTGGCTTACATTGTGCTGCCCACACAATGGCCAACCAGTGTTCTGCCCGGGCTGGAAAAGCAGCCCTTGTACTGACGGAGCAGAGAGCGAGGCAGAGAGATGCGGCGATTAAATTCTCCAAAATTGCACAGATGATTCCCATTCCAGAGCATTAATACCGTCAGCGGTTTTCTGTGCATGGCATTCTCTAAATACACATAATAAAGGAAGGAACAATACACAAGGGAAACGTGCAACTGCTGAGCCCATTATACTGTTGTTCTAACAGAACCACAATTCATTGTGTGCAGGGAGGCGGCTGTGCCGGCGCAGTGCAGCAGACTCCTGGCACCTTGACATGGAAAATGACCACAGATTATCGGTTGACGGCGTCGTAAAAGACGCTATAAAATCACAAAACGCATCTTTAGCGCCACCCAAGTCAAAAGGTTGAGTCCGGTATTGCAAAATCCACTTAAAGTGTTTCCTATCTTTTACATTTATGACATGCATCGGCTACAAACGTCTGACTGCTGGGATCTAGAATCATCCCGAGAACATGGCTGTGCGCACCATTCCCCATTTATGTCTATGGAAGCGTGAAACCGCCAGCAAGCTGCCTATTGATACATTTGATGAATATGTTGTAGGTAGTGTTAGCACTTTCAATGCTTGGACTTGTCCCGCCTTGGGGTAAAGGTCTGCAGTCCCTCTGTATTACACAGACTGCAGCCTTGTCAATCCTCACAGTGCGCAGTGTGCGCACTTTCAGGATTCGAGTGGTCATGTGATTTGCAAACGTCTGGCCACATGCCATCTAGACTGTGTTTGGCTTTGTTCAATTCACTCGCATTGAGTTAGACTGCGCACGTCTAGAAGTCATGTGACCGCATGTATGCAAATCACATGACTGAATACTCCCAGCACCGGTAAGACAGGTGTCTGATGGTGCGCACACTTTGCACTGTAAGGATTCACAAGTCTGCAGTCACACAGAAAGCCTGTAAACTTGTACCCCAAAGCTGACAACCCCTTTAAGGCATCATTGTTGCATCCAGTCTGCTCTACTGATCTAGATAGCACAAGTTGCCTTTCTTAGGGATTGGCTGTATCAGTAATGTGCACTTTAGTTGTAATCTCATATGACGATGGTCTCTGTTCCTTTGGAGACTTGTGACAGTTTTGGGACCTCTGTCTCACTCTTGTATTGGGACTTCACATTAAAGATGTTTCATGTGTGGCTACTCTGTGATCACTCCCATCCCCTTTATATGCTCACAGGGTTCCAGCATGCTGTGCTAGTGACTAAACGTATTCCTGGCCAAGCTTCCTAAGGTGAAGGAGGTTCTCTGGAGAGCTGTCTTCTGCCAAACCGTCTGCTGACAAGGAGCGTGACAGCAGGCGTGAAGTTGCTTGTCTGTCTTTCCTTCCTCTCTTGTTGATTTTAGTGCAGTGGTTGGGACTAGTGCTCAGCCGGCCATCTCTCTATTGAGAGTTAACATCAGGACCAGTGAAGAACTAGTTATCCTGCTCGGCGACGGGTTGACAGAACCCATACACGGACAGTAGGGAGATCAGAGTACAGCCACAGTGGAGTGCAGGAGGTCACCTCTTCCCCGTTCCCTATGACCAGGACCCCCCCACTGAATTTGTCTCCCTGTCTGTTGTTTTGTGTAGTGTGCCAAACATCATTGGTCCATTCGTAACTGTCACGCACAGTGACACCCGTGAGTCACGTGTGGATCCAAGGAGGGGGAGTATTATCTGTATTTCTTTTCTACAAGTATCCATTAATTTGTGGTTCACCTTTCTGAAAAGAGGAAAACCCCTTTAAAGTGAACTGGATTCAGATCATTTAGCTTATAAAGTGCTACACTGTAGCCGGTGATCAGCTGCAAATTGCTGCCACTGTGCCAAGTTTCCAAAGCCACATTCCCATGTTATGTCTTTGCCCATTTTAAACAATGGACAAATACCACAGTATTATACAGTAGGATTGAGATAGGGACTGCAAGTCTGAACACCCCCCAAAAAAGGTGGCGCAGGTTGTATTTGAATTTTTGGTATCCTCCTGGGTTTGAATCCGAAGAACAACATCTGCAGGAGTTGCTATGTTCTACTGGTCTACCGGCTTTTTAAGCTGTGCTACATACTAGCCGGCCACTCTCATTCTCCCACATGCTTTCCCTTTCTTTACTACTTCTCACTGCTGGCGACATATTTCCCAATCCTGCCCCCTGACCCCCACCCAGGGCCGGTTTTAGACCAAGTGGGGCCCTAGGCGAGATTGAGAGTGGGGCCCCAAACTATGAAATAAAAATAGTACCCGTACAGTTGTATACAGTATATACAGCAGCCCCAGTGGTATATACAGGTCCCAGTAGTATATACAGCAGCCCCAGTGGTATCCAGCAGCCTCCCCAGTGCTATATACAGGCCCCAGCAGTATTACAGCAGCCTCCCCAGTGCTATATACAGGCCCCAGCAGTAATACAGCAGCCTCCCCAGTTGTATATACAGGCCCCAGCAGTATATACAGCAGCCCCAGTGGTATACAGCAGCCTCCCCAGTGGTGTATACAGGCTCCAGCAGTATATACAGCAGCCCCAGTGGTGGTGTATACAGGCAGCCCCAGTCAGTGGTTGTGTATACAGGGCCCCAGTCAGTGGTGGTGTATACAGGGCCCCAGTCAGTGGTGGTGTATACAGGCAGCCCCAGTCAGTGGTGGTGTATACAGGGCCCCAGTCAGTGGTGGTGTATACAGGGCCCCAGTGGTGGTGTATACAGGGCCCCAGTCAGTGGTGGTGTATACAGGGCCCCAGTCAGTGGTGGTGTTTACAGGGCCCCAGTGGTGGTGTATACAGGGGCCCCAGTGGTGTTGTATACAGGGCCCCAGTGGTGGTGTATACAGGGCCCCAGTCAGTGGTAGTGTATACAGGGCCCCAGGGCCCAGTGGTGGTGTATACAGGGCTCCAGGGCCCAGTGGTGGTGTATACAGGGCCCCAGGGCCCACTGGTGGTGTATACAGGGCCCCAGGGCCCAGTGGTGGTGTATACAGGGCCCCAGGGCCCACTGGTGGTGTATACAGGGCCCCAGGGCCCACTGCTGGTGACTCTGTATACAGGGCCCCCTCCTCCCTCCCTATAAAAGAATACACATGATATACTTACTCTGCCGTGCTGCCACTGTTCGCCATTCTGCACCGCGCTCCGACTTCTTCCTGGCTGCTTCCTGTGACGATTGTGCCTTCGACTGCGCCCGGCGCCGGTCACCAGGAAGAAGCCGGATGAAGCCGGAGCGCGGTGCAGAGCACTGCAAGCGGCCGCGGCGCTGCCGCGCCGGCTATAATCCGGCCGGGCCAGGGGGCCCTCTGAAGCTTGGGGGCCCTAGGCAAATGCCTAGGCTGCCTGCCCCTAACGCTGGCCCTGCCCCCACCCCATACGTCCCACCTATCCTTACCTCCACCAAAGCAAGATAAACTATTGCAATCCCTCACACATAAAACCCGTGCCCCTGACCCCCCCCCCCCCCTGCTTCCTCTCTCTGGAGCACTTTGGAATGCCCACTCCATTTGTCTGTGGTGTAATGATTGTGGTCACAGGGGTCGCGCTGGCGACGGGGCCCGGACCTATAGGGGGCCCACACCACCAGCCGCCCCCCTGAGGATGCTGATCGCAGTGCCGGGCACCCGCTTCACATGGACGTACATCCCGGAGGATAAACATCCCAGTGACAGCGCGGCAGATGGAGACAGTGTGTCAAAGAGATGAGGGGAGGGGGGAGCTTCCTACTTCCTGCTGCTGCTCCCGCCCCTGCCCTCCTCTGACCTACCAGTTTCCTGGCCTGTGATCCACTGTGCTGCTGCCTCCTCCCACTTCCTGCTTGAGTGCACAGTGGAACACAGGCCGGTGTCACCTCTTCCTCCTTCTCCTGCCACTTGGATAATCAGTATCTGCAAGAGGAGACGCCGGAGCATCGAGGGAACCAGGAGATGCAAGTACAGATTTTTTTTTTAATAAGTCAGTGCAGTATGACCAGAGGATTGGGGAGGGAGGTCATATACAGTATAAGGCTACATATATTACTGCCCTTTGTGGGAGATATAAGGCTGCACATAATACTGCCCTATATGGGAGATATAAGGCTGCACATAACACTGCACTATATGGATAGATATGAGGCTGCATATATAAGGTGCGACGAATCAATAGACAACCCTGGGACAATCTAACCAAAAAATGTCGACAAGTGTCCAGGGTCGCGGAGCGGCGCTGGAATAAAACACACCTGCCAGACGAATTCACTTCTTTCAAACAAGGAACACTTGCCTTCAAATCAGCCCTCACCTCTGCTAAACAGACCTACTTCACAAACCTTGTATCTTCACTATCCTACAACCCCAAACAACTGTTCAGAACTTTTAACTCTCTCCTCCGCCCACCACTTCCCCCTCCGACCTCCCTCATCTCTGCTGAGGACTTCACCACATACTTCAAAATTAAGATCGACCAAACAAGGCAAACCTTTATTGTTCCACCACCCCAACCCCTCCATATACCAGACCTCTGCCCTTCCCTTGCAACCTCCTTCTGCAACATCACTGAAGGAGAGCTCACTCGTCTCCTCTCCAAATCACACCTCACCACTTGTGCACTTGACCCCATCGCTTCCCACCTCCTCCCCAACCTCACTAACACGCTCATCATAATGCCTAACCCACCTCTTCATTCTATCGCTATCTTCTGGTATTTTCCTCTCTGCTTTCAAACATGCCACCATCACGCCCATCCTCAAAAAGCCAAACCTTGACCCGACTGCTATGACGAGCTACCGCCCCATATCACTTCTCCCATTTGCTTCGTAACTCCTTGAACATTGAACCATGCTCAAACTTTCCTCACACCTTCTCATCTAAACTCTCTCCTTGACCCATCCTACATAGCCTGTCTTCGCAGCTGCGCCCCACCACTCCAACGAAAACTGGCCCTAACCAGAAATTACTAAGGGGCGACCTTACTCCATCCCCAGCCCAAAGCTAACAAACAATTCTCCATCCTCCTCCTTCTAGACTGTCCTCTGCCTTCAACACAGTCGACCACTCCCTCCTACTACAGATTCTTTCTTCCTTGGCATCAAAGACCTTGCCCTGTCCTGGATTGCCTCATACCTTTCCAACCCACATTTAGTGTCTCCACTCCCACACTACCTCCTCATCCCGCCCCTCTCTCTGTTGGAGCCCACAAGGCTCTTCCTGGGGCCCCTAGCTTATCTCCATCTAACCCTTGGCCTAGGACACTCATACAGTTCCATGGCTTCCAGTATCACCTGTACGCTGATGACACTCAGATCTACCTCTCTGGACAGACTGGAGAGGTGCAAGACTGTTAGCAGGGAGGCCACAGAGGAGGAGGTTGCAGTAGTCGAGATGGGAGATGATGAGGGCATGAACTAGTATTTAGTAGATTGAGGGTTGAGGAAGGGACGGATTCTGGAAATATTTTTGAGATGGAGGCGGCAGGAGGTGGCGAGAGCTTGGATGTGGGTCTGAAGGATAAGGCAGAGTCAAGGGTTACTCCGAGGCAGCGGACTTCAGGGACAGGGCAAAGTGTTATGCCATTTATTGTGATAGATAGGTCTGGTAAGGAAGGTGTGTGAGATGGAGGAAATAATAATAATACTAGTGCATCTCAATGAATTAGAATATTATCAAAAATCAATATTATATTACGGTACCATGTTTCAGGAAGCTCTAAAACGAGTTGACTAATAAATCAATATTATATTCACCCTTTGATGTCTCGTGAAATATGGCAGCACGCTTTTTAACCCTTCATCCTCCCTACTTTAATCTTCTGAGATAATGACCTTTGGGTTTCCCTAATCATCAACATTAACATTAGAAGAGAAAGAGAAGAGGGAGAGGGGAGAAAGAGGAGGGAGTGGAGAGACAGTGGGAGAGTGAGAGGGAGAAAGACAGATATAAAGAGAAAGAGGAGAGAGAGAGAGAAAGAGCACAGAGGGGAGAGGGAGAGAGAGAAGAGAAAGAGAAGAGAAAGAGGAGAGAGAGAAAGAGCACAGAGGGGAGAGGGAGAGAGAGAAGAGAAAGAGAAGAGAAAGAGGAGAGAGAGAGAAAGAGCACAGAGGGGAGAGGGAGAGAGAGAAGAGAAAGAGAAGAGAAAGAGGAGAGAGAAGAGCACAGAGGGGAGAGGGAGAGAGAGAAGAGAAAGAGAAGAGAAAGAGGGAGAGAGAGAAAACACAGAGGGGAGAGGGAGAGAGAGAAAAGAGAAAAGAAAGAGAGGAGAGAGAAAGAGCACAGAGGGGAGAGGGAGAGAGGAAGAGAAAGAGAAGAGAAGAGAGAGAGAGAGAAAACACAGAGGGGAGAGGGAGAGAGAGAAGAGAAAGAGAAGAGAAAGAGGAGAGAAGAGAAAGAGCACAGAGGGGAGAGGGAGAGAGAAGAAAGAGAAAGAGAAAGAGGAGAGAGAGAGAAAGAGCACAGAGGGGAGAGGGAGAGAGAAGAGAAAGAGAAGAGAAAGAGGAGAGAGAGAGAGAAAGAGCACAGAGGGGAGAGGGAGAGAGAGAAGAGAAAGAGAAGAGAAAGAGGAGAGAGAGAGAGAAAGAACACAGAGGGGAGAGGGAGAGAGAGAAGAGAAAGAGAAGAGAAAGAGGAGAGAGAGAGAAAGAGCACAGAGGGGAGAGGGAGAGAGAGAAGAGAAAGAGAAGAGAAAGAGGAGAGAGAGAGAGAGCACAGAGGGAGAGGGAGAGAGAGAAGAGAAAGAGAAGAGAAAGAGGAGAGAGAGAGAAGACACAGAGGGGAGAGAGAGGAGAGAGAGAGAGAAAGAGAAGAGAAAGAGGAGAGAGAGAGAAAGACACAGAGGGAGAGGGGAGAGAGAGAGAAGAGAAAGAGAAGAGAAAGAGGAGAGAGAGAGAAAGAGCACAGAGAGAGGAGGGAGAGAGAGAAGAAAGAGAAGAGAAAGAGAAGAGAGAAGAGGAGAGAAGAGAGAAGAGACAAGAGGGGAGAGGGAGAGAGAGAAGAGAAAGAGAAGAGAAAAGAGGAGAGAGAGAGAAAGAGCACAGAGGGAGAGGGAGAGAGAGAAGAGAAAGAGAAGAGAAAGAGGAGAGAGAGAGAAAGAGCACAGAGGGGAGAGGGAGAGAGAGAAGAGAAAGAGAAGAGAAAGAGGAGAGAGAGAGAAAGAGCACAGAGAGGAGAGGGAGAGAGAGAAGAGAAAGAGAAGAGAAAGAGGAGAGAGAGAGAAGAGCACAGAGGGAGAGGGAGAGAGAGAAGAGAAAGAGAAGAGAAAGAGGAGAGAGAGAACAGAGGAGAGAGGGAGAGGGAGAGAGAGAAGAGAAAGAAAGAGAAAGAGGAAGAGAGAGAAGAGCACAGAAGAGAGGAGGAGGAGAGAGAGAGAGAGAGAGAAGAGAAGAGAGAGGAGAGGAGAGAGAGAGAAAGAAAAGAGGGAGAGAGAGGAGAAGAGAGAGAGAGAGAGAAAGAGAAGAGAAAGAGGAGAGAGAGAGAAAGAGCACAGAGGGAGAGAGGGAGAAGAGAGAGAAAGAGAGAGAGAGAGAGAGAAGAGCACAGGAGGGAGGAGAGAGGAGAGAGAGAGAGAGACACAGAGAGAGAAAGGAGTGAGTGGAGGAGGAGCAGATATAAAAAAGAGAGAGAGAGAGAGGAGAGAAACAGGAGAGAGTGAGAGAGAGAGAGAACACACAAGATAGAGGAGGGAAATAACATTAAGAAATAAACACATGAATAGATCCTTGTGTGTAATGATCTATATAATAGATGGTCACTTTATGTATTGAATTACTGAAATAAGTCACTTTTTGATGATCTTCTCATTCATTGAGATGCTGTAGTATATTTATATAATTGCTTTGTGGTGTTTGTCATCACCTCCTGTGTCTGGTTGTCCCCATGTCACAATGGGGAATTATGGCATCACAATGGGATATCATGACATCTCATTGGAGTATTTTGACATCACAATGGGGTATTTTTACATCATATGGGGTATATAATGACATCATAGAGGAGTGTTGTGACATCACAGCACAATGGGGGGGGAGGACAGCGCACAGGGGGAGAGAGTGCGCGGACAGAGGGGAGAGCGCACAGGGGGGAGAGAGTGCGCTGACAGGGGGAAGAGCACACAGGGGGGAGAGAGTGCGCGGACAGGGGAGAGAGCGCACAGGGAGGAGAGAGTGCGCAGACAGGGGGGAGGGGTGCACAGGGGGGAGAGAGTGTGCGGACAGGGGGGAGAGCGCACAGGGGGGAGAGACGGCCACAGCCCCCCAGCACCACAGAGCCCGCCCCCATGATGACATCACCACCCTCCTGATGCGATAGCATCGTGCCCCCATCTAGTAGAAAATCAACAGTTGTGGGATCAGCCTGGTGTCCTACGATACATGCAAATTCAATAGACAGCTTGGCTTATACTTATGTTCCTAGTGGGACAAGAGTCTGTAATGACTCAAAATCCTTCCTAATTCTTCTTCCACCCTCCTCTGTTCTCAGCATCTCATTACCGTCAGCCTGGACACGATCGATCTGAGAATTAACTTTCTGTAACTGTGACTCAACCTGTGGGTGACGAATCAGCCCCCAGAAACTTAACTGGAGGATGCGAGCGAGCAAACCTGTTTATTTGGGGGGCTGTAAAGAGTTACTTATTTCTCATCACTGAGCTCAAAAGCCATGAGCACCAAAAAAAGACAGATCTGTCTGGAGAGCCGCTTCTCCATCAGACACAATAGATCTGCAATCTCTAGGAAGGCACAGAATCGCCCATTGTTTCTTCTGACATGCTTTACATATGATGAATGGCTTCCAGTATCCTACACTCCATGATCCTGTGTGCCCCGCCGCGTCCCACGCATGATGATATTACATCTGTAGGAGTTCAGCTTCCTGATACAGAGTTGCAAACACCCTGCATACGAAAATAAGTGAACTACGAAGCCTGCAGTGTCAGCGGTCACCACTAGGGGGAGATTGTTAGATACAGTTCATACATTGAACTCAATAATAACAGAGTATCTAGTGAGCTCCCTCTAGTGGCGGCTGCACGTAGACGAAATGTTATTATATCTTTGCAGGGTAATTGTCACGCAGCGTGGTAGGGTGGTATGGTGGCATCTGGCAGTGTTCACACTACACATTCTGACACTCCACACTGTGGTTTCTCTGATTCTTCTGAGTTCCACAGGCTCGCCATCCACCAGCTGTGTTCTCATTAGTGATCAGGCAGGAGCTAATCTCTGTATGACTCCTGATTGCTGGTGATCTATTGAGTGATGTTTGCTGTGCTGTGGAAATCCTCTTGTCGTCTGGTTATATCCTCCCTACTCTTTACTCCCTCCTGTGTATATTGCTGTGAGTGAGTAACTTTGATTTCCACATTCTTCTATTTGTGTGGGATTTTACCCCTCCTGTCCCAGCCCTCCTTGGTGAGGCAGAGGGGATATTAAATCAGGGATGGCCAGGAGCAGGGCAAGGGTGACGGCTCAGACATCCTCACCATCAGCGGTAGCTCTGCGATATGGGGCAGTTAGGATCCCCCTAGCCTGAGGGTCCAGGCCCTCCTTGGTGAGGGAGAGGAGATATTAAATCAGGGATGGACAGGAGCAGGGCAAGGGTGGCAGCTCAGACGTCCTCACCATCAGCGGTAGCTCTGCGATATGGGACAGTTAGGATCCCCCTAGCCTGAGGGTCCCAGCCCTCCTTGGTGAGGGAGAGGGGATATTAAATCAGGGATGGCCAGGAGCAGGGCAAGGGTGGCGGCTCAGACATCCTCACCATCAGCGGTAGCTCTGCGATATGGGACAGTTAGGATCCTTCTAGCCTGAGGGTCAAGTCTAGGAGACCCGATTCCCCTGTCATTCCTTACTTCCCCGTGATAGTAAAATAAAGCTCCAACCACTGTAAAGATATAAGAATTGTCCCCAAACACAATATGGTGATAAAAGGTGGACATTCCCTCTATGATGGGCGTGTGCATTAGATAATATCAGCATTCACTGTCCCCGAATACGTGCAGTCAGTAGCAACCGGGATTTGGTATATGCTCTATTGTTTGTATCTGCCACTCATCTCTTACTTACTATGACAATAAATATTAAAAAATTAACATTTTTCCCATTTTTATTCTAGTGAGTAATGCAGGCAGATCTAACATTGAAAGTTTGCCCTGACCCATAGCAATATTAACATATATAAAGGGTGGATTTACACGGACCATCTTCTAAATTTCTTTGCACCACTAGTGGTCATATCTCCAAAAGAGTCTGCTCCTGCGACATCTGCTTCTGTCATAAGGTGCCGCCATATTCACTCTACAGGTGGTGCTGGTGATAGAGGAGGTGAGGGCCAAAACCTCCGGAGAGAACAGGTTCTGTCCATTCACTAAGGTTAGAGTGGCTGGGATCTGCAGGACTTTTCAATATAACAGAGTGGGAGTGTGCGCTGTCCAGCTAAAGCCATCTGCTCCTGGCTTCACCCTATTAGAAGGCACCACAACCTACTTAAGCCTTTAGCTTTCTGATGGAAACTGCCAGATATAGCTTTTGCTTTCCTGGTTTGCTCCTGCTCTGTATTGTGTTTTTTCCTGCTTGCCCCGGCTTGTTATTAGACTCTTCTCCTGTCTGATGATTTTTTACCTTGATGACCTCTCGGTTTTGACCAAGCGATCTACAGATCCTGATTCTGTCCTTCTGTGACCTCCTGGCTTTGACCCTGATTGGTGACTATTTCTGCCTCTTGTTCACACCCACCTGCCCACCTGTAGGCAGCAATCCACTGGACCTTGTTGTAAATCTAAATCCTTATATAGGGATTAAAGGGTGTCAGGGTTTCTCAGGAATCTGCCAAATGGAGGGGCTTGTAACAAGTCTGTCTGACGTACAGTACAGACCAAAAGTTTGGAGACACCTTCTCATTCAAAGAGTTTTCTTTATTTTCATGACTATGATAATTGTGGATTCACACTGAAGGCATCAAAACTATGAATTAACACATGTGGGATTATATTCTGAACAAAAAAGTGTGAAACTACTGACAATATGTCTTATATTCTAGGTTCTTCACAGTAGCCACCTTTTGCTTTGATCACTGCTTTGCACACTCTTGGCATTCTCTTGATGAGCTTCAAGAGGTAGTCACCGGAAATGGTCTTCCAACAGTCTTGAAGGAGTTCCCAGAGATGCTTAGCACTTGTTGGCCCTTTTGCCTTCACTCTGCGATCCAGCTCACCCCAAACCATCTCGATTGGGTTCAGGTCTGGTGACTGTGGAGGCCAGGTCATCTGGCGTAGCACCCCCACACCATCACACCTCCTCCTCAATGCTTCACGGTGGGAACCAGGCATGTAGAGTCCATCCGTTCACCTTTTCTGCGTCGCACAGAGACACGGTGGTTGGAACCAAAGATCTCAAATTTGGACTCATCAGACCAAATCACAGATTTCCACTGGTCTAATGTCCATTCCTTGTGTTCTTTAGCCCAAACAAGTCTCTTCTGCTTGTTGCCTGTCCTTAGCAGTGGTTTCCTAGCAGCTATTTTACCATGAAGGTCTGCTGCACAAAGTCTCCTCTTAACAGTTGTTGTAGAGATGTGTCTGCTGCTAGAACTCTGTGTGGCATTGACCTGGTCTCTAATCTGAGCTGCTGTTAACCTGCGATTTCTGAGGCTGGTGACTCGGATGAACTTATCCTCTGCAGCAGAGGTGACTCTTGCTCTTCCTTTCCTGGGGCGGTCCTCATGTGAGCCAGTTTCTTTGTAGCACTTGATGGTTTTTGCACCTGCACTTGGGGACACTTTCAAAGTTTTCCCAATTTTTCGGACTGACTGACCTTCATTTCTTAGAGTAATGATGGCCACTCATTTTTCTTTACTTAGCTGCTTTTTTCTTGCCATAATACAAATTCTAACAGTCTATTCAGTAGGACGATCAGCTGTGTATCCACCAGACATCGGCACAACACAACTGATGGTCCCAACCCCATTTATAAGGCAAGAAATCCCACTTATTAAACCTGACAGGGCACCTGTGAAGTGAAGACCATTTCCGGTGACTACCTCTTGAAGCTCATCAAGAGAATGCCAAGAGTGTGCAAAGCAGTGATCAAAGCACAAGGAAGAACCTAGAATATAAGACATATTGTCAGTAGTTTCACACTTTTTTATTCAGTACATAATTCCACATGTGATAATTCATAGTTTTGATGCCTTCAGTGTGAATCTACAATGTTCATAGTCATGAAAATACAGAAAACTCTTTGAATGAGAAGGTGTCCAAACTTTTGGTCTGTCCTGTAGCTGTTTTGGAACCTGTGGCCTCAGAAAGACACCACATAGTGCCTGGAAAATCATGTAATGAAATTTGGAGATGGAGGCTTCCACTGTAGATCATTGATGCCCATTGATTTGCTCCAGGAGCGGACACTATTAGAAGAGCGCTCCTGTGCAAGAACAATATATTGGCCTTTTGCAGCCCAATAGCTCTTAACCATGCTTACCCACCTGCTTTAGAGTGGTAGTGAGGCCCCTTACCTCTTGGACCCCTGGGCGCCTGCACAAGTTGCACATATAGTTCACCCCTGATTTGCCAATTTTCAGTGCTTTGGATACTTGTTTCTCTAACGATGAACCATTGACACGGAGGTGGTAGTGGATGAGGGAATGAGCAGGTCGATAACAGTGAAAGGGCAAGGACACCTGAAAAACTAGTCTGGTCCTGGACATTGGGTCCCTGATTAGCCCTGTACTGCAGATGGCGAGGAGGTTCGGGCCACCACCCTTTCCTGGTTTCACCTCCCTCTGGACTGGGTTCAGCAGCCACTCCAGCAAAGGTAAACTTCAGAGACTAGAGCATAAGCACCAACGTCTACACTGAAGCTTGGTCACAGGCAAAGTGAAAACTCCAACAGCGACGCCACCTGTTGGAGGGAGAAGCTAATTAAAGGCTAGGGGAGGAGATTCCAGAAACCCTCTGAAAGCGCTGGTCTCTGAGAGGTTTGAGTCGTGCCTGGGAAAATGGCCAACTCTTCCAGGAGGTGTCATGATGTTGGAGCGTTGGTAAGTATGAATTGGCCCCATTTGCCCTTCCTGTCCTCTGGCCCTTACTATCAGCCTCCCAGTAATACCTTCCCCCCCATATAGCACAGGCAGTAATGCTGAGCCTTGATGGAGATCCGCCAGCACTTTTACATACCTTGCATATTTCAGATGACGCTCCTCGATTCTAGACTCAGCAATAAAGTGCAAGTATCATTTATTTTTTAAGTTTGCAAATTCCGTGTGTCTTTCTTTACCATCTTTATTTAGAAACAATTGAAGGCAGCGATGAACATATTTCACAGTCCAAAAAAAAAAAATAAAGCTGCCGCAAACATCCCGAAATAAAATATTACTACCATGTGTGCACTTGTCTGCTGAAATACACAAGATGGTGATGAGGAGTCACAAAGCGGGGGACTGTTCTTAAAGGGACAGAACCTACAACCTCTACAGGAGCCTAACCAGGACCAAAGGGCAGCTGCCCCCGGGGCTCCCGTCCTCCCCATCATATTCAGATGAGAAAAGCAAAATATAACAACTTCTATGGACGGAATATGTTCTCATCCATCCCCACGATTAGTAGGAAGAGACATAATTCACTCTTGTAATGGACGGAGGGAGACGAGAGTTTCTGCGCTGCCCGGTACTAACGGATCATCAATTCTTCACCCCACGACCATTCACTTCATAAGGTCATCATTAATTACTAGGAGTTCTCTCATGGAGGTGAGGGACTAATGAAAATGACCCGACTTATTTCCATATTGAGTTTACACATCGGTCTTGTTACAGTAAATGGTCGTAAGTATCAGCACTCACGCCTTAATCATCAAATTTAGGTTTTTCCTACAGTTCCATTACCCCCCTGTGTAAAACATTGTGGCCCTTGCCCCTTTGGTCTCTAACATCCGGCCCTCACCCCCGGTGTATAACATCCGTCCCCTCGCCCCCCAGTGTATAACATCCGTCCCCTCACCCCCCGGTGTATAACATCCATCCCCTCACCCCCGGTGTATAACATCCGTCCTCTCGCCCCCCAGTTTATAACATCCGTCCTCTCACCCCCAGTGTATAACATCCGTCCCCTCGCCCCCAGTGTATTACATCCGTCCCCTCGCCCCCCGGTGTATTACATCTGTCCCCTCGCCCCCAGTGTATTACATCCGTCCCCTCGCCTCCAGTGTATTACATCCGTCCCCTCGCCTCCAGTGTATAACATCCGTCCCCTCGCCTCCAGTGTATAACATCTGTGGCGCCCCGCAACAAGTGCGTCACAAGAGTGTATTACAGCCCAGACTGAAGCTGTAATATGCTCTGACTAAGCAATGACATGGTTAATTCAGAGCTCCATACCCTACATGCACATCAGAATAGAGGGCCAATAAGGTCCTGGTGGGTGGAGTGTAGTGGTAGTGTGTAGGAGAAGTTAGTCATACAGAGTCTGCGAGAGAGGAGAGAAGTAACGTAGGACGGGGGCTCTGCACAGTCCTGTACGGCCCCTGGGCCACCTCCGGTCGGTGTCAACGCTTGGCACCCTGAAACCGGACCCTGGGCAACTACACGCGGGTCAAATCATCCCCGTGCCCCTTTACAGCCGGTTTACTGGTACCAAAGCTAGGAGTCGTTTATCACTTCTATGCGAACAAGGAGTGGAAGGGACCCCTTTACAGGAGCACCCCACCACCACCAAACACAGTCGTCTAGCCAGCGGAGTACCCACCAAAAGGACCCAAGGCTCCCCAAAACACCCAGAATGTATACCCCAGGTAGGGCATTGAAGCAGCCTCCTTGTACCCGATCTGGCATTCCTGGACGACAATGGCAACTCAAGTTAGATAGAATGGAGGAACACCGCGGAGCTCTGAGGAACACTGGTCATTGCTGAGTCCACCCGGTCCGTTACCTGTTAACTGTATGCCATGTACCATCTGCTGGTTACAGTAAAGAACCCGTTACAGAGACTTACAGTGTCCGTGCTTTCTTATGAACTGCCTATCTCCGCACACTAAGGTAACCGCAGCTGCCTCAGAACATCTTGTGCAGCTCCTGGCTCATACCCCCCTTCCCCGTGTATAACCTCCAACCCCTCGCCCCCTGGTGTATAACATCCATTTCACCTCCTCCCCCAGTGTTTAGCATCCAGGCCTCACCCCAGATGTATAACATAGCCCCTCACCCCCGGTGTATAACCTTCGGCCCCTCACCCCCGGTGTATAACCTTCGGCCTCTCACCCCCGGTGTATAACCTTCGGCCCCTCACCCCCTGGTGTATAACCTTCGGCCCCTCACCCCCTGGTGTATAACCTTCGGCCCCTCACTCCCTGGGTGTATAACCTTCGGCCCCTCACCCCCGGTGTATAACCTTCGGCCTCTCACCCCCTGGGTGTATAACCTTCGGCCCCTCACCCCCGGTGTATAACCTTCGGCCCCTCACCCCCGGTGTATAACCTTCGGCCCCTCACCCCCGGTGTATAACCTTCGGCCTCTCACCCCCGGTGTATAACCTTCGGCCCCTCACCCCCTGGTGTATAACCTTCGGCCCTCACTCCCTGGGTGTATAACCTTCGGCCCCTCACCCCCGGTGTATAACCTTCGGCCTCTCACCCCCTGGGTGTATAACCTTCGGCCCCTCACCCCCGGTGTATAACCTTCGGCCCCTCACCCCCGGTGTATAACCTTCGGCCCCTCACCCCCGGTGTATAACCTTCGGCCCCTCACCCCCGGTGTATAACCCTCGGCCCCTCACCCCTTGGGTATATAGTATCTGGACACTGCCCTTCCCACACGTATCATAACCTCCGGCCCCCCACTATGCCGTCTGCCTTTACTAACATGTGTGAAAAAAGAATGCACATATAAGGTCTTATCTCAATTAAACACTTTCTGTTTATGATGTGGAATTGCTCACCTTTTTCAGTTGTGAAACCCACAACTGGTAGAACATGGATGTTCCCTGAGGAAGGAGCTCGGTATGTGGCTCTGAAACGCGTCGGGTAATAAAAGCTTAAGCTGATCCAGACATCCCTGTGTCTTGGTTGCTTTGATCCTGGAGCAGCAGCGCGGACATTGAGGCACTTCGTCCAAGAATATCTTTTACGAACATGTGACAGACCGGACGGTGGTTCAGGGCTCACTCATACCAGGGCAGACCTGACACAGGAGCCAAGTCTGTTCATGACATTTCTTCTCTCCAAAATGTTTCCCCATCATCTTGTCAGAGGGTCTGGGCTTCTTCTGCTCCCCTTACTCTGGGGAGCACATTGTATACCTGTATGTGTTGTAATGCTATGTATTCATGTGTAGAAGTGATTAGTGTAATTACATAGTTTGTGGCCACCTAGTGGTCAAGGTGAAGACTGCTCCCCGATACCAGTGAGTTATGGAAGTTAGTCCTAATAATTATTTATACTACCTTGGGGTGGGGCTTAGTCAATAAAAAGGCCTGCAGTATAGCCTTTGGATGGATCCCCTGTATGTGGGATAGGGCTAGAGCCAAGAGAGACTATCAGTAGCGTACCTAACGGGGGGGCAGAGGGGCGATTGCCCCGGGCCCCCCCCCGGCATGAGGGGCCCATTGCCCACCCCCTGGCGCCGGCCGGAGAGGAGGGAGGATGGGACTTCCTGTCCTGCAGCGCTGCCCGCCCCTCCTCTCCTCCTCCTTACAGCAGACGGACGGCGACCGCGGCGAGTGTGCAGACTCCCCCCCCCCCCGGTCCGCAGAAATCTTTGCTAGCACCCCTAACCCCCAGCCCCCCCGGTCAACTGAAAACTTTGCTAGCACCCCCCCCCCGGTCCTCACATGGGGGGCCTGGGTGCAGTTCTTGCACCTGGGCCCAAAGTAGGCTAGCTACACCACTGGAGACTATATAGGTTTGCAGCGGGATACCGTGGTGCTGAGGAAAGGAAAGAGGGCGAGAGCCCAGATGGACTGGGACGATGGGAGATGTCTGCAATAAATTACATTGAAATGGATACCCCTAAGAAAGTAACATTTAAATGTGAAGCAGATGTCGTACAAGACTTGTAAAGGACTCGTCAAGCATCATTGCTTCGGTGTCTGCTGTGGCCCTCACCGAGGTAAATGCTGGAACACCCTGTTGCACTGGGGCATCAGCCGGGGTGTGCGATGTAGACCCGGAGCTGCTCTGCAGCCGATTCTCTGCCTCACCCGCATCTACCGTGTCCCCACACCGGCCCTTCAACAAACTGTGAGTGATATTACTTAGGAGAAGGGGAAAAAACAGCAACTCAGCAACGAAATGTAGACCCCATAGTGTAAGGGTATGTGCGCACTGGGCGGGTTTTCGGCGGTTTACCTGTGTAAACCGCCGTTTTGCATACATTAGTTTTATTTAAATTTATGTTAATCCAAACCAGCGTTTGGATTAACATTGAAACTAATGTAACCCGCCCAAGGCTGTGCAGACACCGGCAGTTACCCAGCGTCATCCGTTGCTAACCCGCAGGTTTCCCAGCGGGTTAGCAAAGAATGACCATGTTCTTAAAACCGGCCGGTTCTGCAGCGGCTGCAAGCAGAATCATGTGCTGCTTCCAGCCGCTGCAGAATCGCCGCCGAGAACACGCTGGGCAGCCGCCGGATACCGCCCGGCTCCCGCAGCTCATACCCGCCAAGAAGCCGGTGCACGGCGCCGGAGCTTCCTGGCGGGTCCCGCCAGCAGCCGCCGACCGAACCGCCGGGTAATGTGCACTTACCCTTACAGAGTGGGGGCAAAAAAGACACCACCGCTCTGCCAATCCCATGACTGCAGAGTCCAGACGGTAACATCAGCACAAACACTGCTCCCGCCGGGAGCTTCATGTCCGAGCAGCTGCAGGCGTACATCACCAAGTACAAACACTGCACCTGCCGGGAGCTTCATGGCCGAGCAGCTGCAGGTGTACATCACCAAGTACAAACACTGCACCTGCCGGGAGCTTCATGGCCGAGCAGCTGCAGCCATATATCACTAAGGACGAACATTGCGCCCGCTAGGAACTTCATGGCTGAGCAGCTGCAGCCGTATATAACCAAGCACAAACACTGCACCCACCGGGAGCTTCATGGCTGAGCAGCTGCAGCCGTATATAACCAAGCACAAACACTGCACCCACCGGGAGCTTCATGGCCGAGCAGCTGCAGCCATATATCACTAAGGACGAACATTGCGCCCGCTAGGAACTTCATGGCTGAGCAGCTGCAGCCGTATATCACCAAGCACAAACACTGCACCCGCCGGGAGCTTCATGGCTGAGCAGCTGCAGCCGTATATCACCAAGTACAAACACTGCACCCGACGGGAACGTCATGGCTGAGCAGCTGCAGCCGTACATCACCAAGCACAAACACTGCGCCCGCCAGGAACTTCATGGCTGAGCAGCTGCAGCCATACCTCACCAAGCACAAACACTGCGCCCGCCTGGAATTTCACGGCTGAGCAACTGCAGCTGTACATCACCAGGCACAATGCAATGTCGAATGTAGTGGCGTAAAGCCGGCACCACTGGACTCTGGTGGAGACGTGTTCTGTGCAGGGACGGATCACACTGCTTTGTGTGTGATGGAGGGGTCTGGGTTTGGTGATTCCAGGAAAACGTTACCCCTTGGCAGCATTATGCCTGCTGTACAGTTTGGTGGAGGAGGATAATGCTCTGAGCTGTTATCAGGGGTTCACCTTGGACCTTTAGTTCCAGCAGAGGAAAATCGTAATTCTTGAGCACAAGACATTGTGGACAATTGTAGCTCCAGCTTTGTGTGATCAGTTTGGGGAAGACTCTTCTCTGTTCCCAAAAAAATGTGCCCAGTGCACAAGCTCCATAGAGACATGGAGGGGGAAGAACATGACGGCTGCACAGAACCTGGACCTCAACCCCATTCAATACCCATGTTAATGGCTGGCTTTAATCTGTGGCTAAACTTTGCAGCAAGTCAACTATTTTCCTGGAGCGCCACCATAGGGGAATTAAGTATTACACCGGGTCCAATCAAATCAATAGATTGTCTGAGTAATCCCGGACAGGACAGGTCCTCCAGAGCAAGAGACGTTCTTTGTAATCACACAGAATTCCGATTTAACTCAAAATTCCCTAAGAGGGAGCATGAAAACCCCTATAATTGTTACCGGATTCAGACTTTACAATGGCTTTCCTATCTGCAGTCGTTGAATCCTCCCAAACACCGATATCAGTTTCTTAGCTGCTTTCTAGACTTGGTGTCCGTCAATGTAATCACGATAATGAAGCCACCCCTTAGTGATTATCCAATTACCTGTTTATTACATTAGTTTTTAACCTTTTACAGTAGATCATTGTTTTCTATTTCTTGACATTTGCTCGTGTAGTAAAACAAAATTATGGCCCAGACTATATGGCAACTTGTGATCTCAGTAAGGGATTACCTCTAAGAACTGCTGTACATCTTAGTCTGATCATACACAATGTACATATATTTATATATTTTATATTGCCGTAGCAATTCAGATCGATCTCGAGTAATGGTGACTTGATGGATGAACGATCTGTAGGAAAACCGATCTTGCGCAAGCCTTGATAGCTCCACCAGAGTCTTCTCCAAGCCTAGATAGGGACACCAGAGTCTTCTCCAAGCCTAGATGTGTCCACCAGAGTCTTCTCCAAGCCTAGATGTGTCCACCAGGGTCTTCTCCAAGCTTAGATAGGGACACCAGAGTCTTCTCCAAGCCTAGATGTGTCCACCAGGGTCTTCTCCAAGCTTAGATAGGGACACCAGAGTCTTCTCCAAGCCTAGATAGCACTACCAGGGTCTTCTCCAAGCCTAGATAGGGCCACCAGGGTCTTCTCCAAGCCTAGATAGGGCCACCAGGGTCTTCTCCAAGCCTAGATAGGGCCACCAGGGTCTTCTCCAAGCCTAGATGTGTCCACCAGGATCTTCTCCAAGCTTAGATAGGGACACCAGAGTCTTCTCCAAGCCTAGATAGCTCCACCAGAGTCTTCTCCAAGCCTAGATAGTTCCACCAGTGTCCTCTCCAAGCCTAGATAGCTCCACCAGGGTCTTCCTCAAGCTTAGATAGGGCCACCAGGGTCTTCTCCAATCCTACATGTGTTTACCAGGGTCTTCTCCAAGCCTCACCAGGGTCTTCTCCAAGCCTAGCTAGGTCTACCAGGGTCTTCTCCAAGCCTAGATAAGTTCACCATGGTCTTCTTTAAAACTAGATGTGTTCACCAGGGTCTTCTCCAAGCCTAGCTAGGTCCACCAGGGTCTTCTCCAAGCCTAGATAAGTTCACTAGGGTCTTCTCCAAGCCTAGATAAGTTCACCAAGGTCTTCTTTAATCCTAGATGTGTTCACCAGGGTCTTCTCCAAGCCTAGCTAGGGCCACCAGGGTCTTCTCCAATCCTAGATATGTTCACCAGGGCCTTCTTCAAGCCTAGATAAGTTCACCAGGGTCTTCTCCAAGCCTAGATAAGTTCACCAGGGTCTTCTCCGTTATCTTGATAGTATCACTCCATCGGGTTGCTGGTCTTTCTCTTCCTCTTTCTATTCTTCTGACCATGATGTCCTTCTCCAGTGACTGCTCTCTTCGTATGATGTGTAGACAGTCGTATCTTGGTGATCTTCTCTTCCAGTGACATGTCTGGCTTCATTTGTTCCAGAATTGATGTGTTTGTTCTTCTTGCCATCCATGGTATTGATATCATTCTTCTTCTCCAGCTCCTTATATTGAAGACATTGAATTTTCTTCTGTCTTATTCCTTTATCGTCCAGGTGTCTCTTCCATATGTTACTACAGAATAGACCAGACTATGTAAGAACCGTGTCTTCATCACCAGTGATATGTTCCTTGATGTGACGACCTTGTCCAGTGACTTCATTGGTGATTTGCCCATAGCTTGTCTGCTATTGACTTATGGTGTCGTCACATGATTAAGATAGAATGTTGCCATTTTTTGTTTTTATTTATTTTTTTGCACCAAAAATGTTCACTTTATTTTTTATGCGCCCCTTCAAGAAACAAAAAAAATTGTAAAAAACTAGTCCTGGGTGTCATCGGATGTGCCCGTGATGACATCCCACTGCGGGTTACAGATTAACAGGACGTAATTGATTCCTTTTCCAGTGAAGACCATGGAAGCGGCCGTCACTGGATCTTTTTACAGCCATGAGTATGTCCCATTTTATTATCCTAAAATCATCCTTGCCATCGAGTTCAAACAATCCCTTTAAGTCATAAAGGGAGTGATTCCAAGGACGGGATATAAGGGGTGAAAAAGTGTTTGCCCCTTGCTGATTTCTTATTGTTTTGCATGTTTTAGCACTTAAAGTGAACCTGTCACCCTCCAAAAGCTTTTTAAACTAAAAGTACCATCTTCATCAGTGCCTGTGCTGCATTGTGTGAAGGTGGCTATAATCCCCTATCCCCCTGAACACCTAAATAATGACTTTATAAAGTTTCCTGCCATGTATATAAATTCATACTTTTAGGTCCAATGGGTCTTCTCACTCGTGCGGACCTCACCGCCTCTTTGGTCTTCATCCGCCTCCTCTTCTCTCTTCCCAGTCTCGTCTTCGGCACCTGCGCAGATCCCTCTTTCTTTCGCGCAGGCGCCCTGAACTCTGCCCTACCGCGAGCAGAGCGTCAGACTGTATTACGCAGGGTGAGATCCCACCCTGTTTTGTGCTCTGCTTTATGTAGACACCAGGGTGGGAATCTGGCGCCTGCCGCTTAACTCTGCCCTAATGTGGGTAGAGCATACAGCATAACCGCGCAGTGCATTACTGCTAGTGCGTAGGCGCCTGATTCCCAAACCTGATGTCTGCATAAAGCAGAACACAAAACTAGGCATAATGCAGTATGACAGTCTGCCCACAGTAGGGCAGAGCTCAGAGCGCCTGCGCAAACATACAGGAATCTGCGCAGGTGCCGAAGACAAGAGGAGGCACCCAGAAGAATGAAGACCAGCGAGGCGGTGAGGTCCGGACAAGTGAGAAGACCCATTGGACCTCTAAGTATGAATTAGCCTACAGGGCGGGAAACTTTATAAAGTTATTATTTAGATGTACAGGAGGGGTTTAGGGATTAGGCCACCTCCACAGAATGCAGCATAGGCGCTGCCGAAGGTGGCACTTTTTAGTTTAAAAAGCCCTAGGGGGATGACAGGTTCACTTTAAATGTTTCAGATCAGAAAACAAATTTAAAGGGAACCTGTCACCAGGTTTTCTCAAACTATTCTGAGAGTAGCTTAATATAGAGCCCGAGATCCTGATTCCACGGTGTGTCACTTACAGGTTAGTTGTTTGATAAAATCTATCTGGAGATTATCATTAGTCTGGTAGTATGGCATAGTCACAACTGACAAAGAAAACACTAATTCTATCAAAATGACAGCAAGCAGCTCGTAAGTGACACATCGCTGGAGTCAGGGTATCGTCTCTACATTATGCTGCTTTTAGATGGGATGGCAAAAACCTGGTGATAGGTTCCCTTTAAATCACTTTTTCACACAGGGCCCTGTAGGTTTGGATTTCTTTTAAACTGCATTTTAGATTACTTGTGATTATCTTTGTCTAATATTTACATTTGGAACATTTAAGTGACAAACATGCAAAAGAATAAGAAATCAGAAAGGGGGCAAATACTTTTTCACACCACTGTATTACACAATTTCTATATATATAATTGCCTGACGTTCAATCTATGTTCATCATTGTCTCAGTAGAAGTGAACCTTTAGATTAGAAGGTGTGAGCTATTGTAAGAAAGGGTGATGTAACGGAGGAAGGACCGGTAAGAATGTGATGGGCGCGTCCCGGTGAAGGTTTATCCATGATGTCACAACCTAGAAATGGAAAACTAGACGCTATTTTTTCCTTGGGATTGTTTATCTATTCTGAGCCTGGCGTGACGCGTTTTATGGTAGTTTGTATTTCCCCTTTGGCGATAAGCTTGACCGTACTGTAGAATGATGTCTATACGACGGGAGGACAAAGTTTCCTATCCTATCACTACACCTCCATTCATTTCCACCTGAGTTATGTAATGTTTCATCACACTTCTTTATGACCGTAGATTGCAGGGGTGAGAAAACTTTCGAAAACTTTGTAGAACTCAACAAAAAAGAAGATAACGAAGATATGAGATATAGGAGAGGCAGTGTGGCCCTATCCTAGTTTTCTCATCCGCCATGACCCCACCACGTCCCAGAACGTTGATGTCAATAATGTATTAATTCTTAAAGGGACTCATTTTTCAGTATGATACTAATATTACCCTTGAATAGGCCTGCAGACCTTTTAAAAACATGTAAAATCATTATTGTACACTTTCTAGTTTCCTTGCTGTAAGCATTTTCACACCTAGCAGGGAGTTGGTGCATTAGTCCTGTCTGTTACTGTTTGTATAAGTGTTATTGAAATATACACGCTTATCCAAGCTGGTGTTCTGTTCCTCCCCTCTGTGCTAGGGAAGGGGGAGGTGTTTTGTCCTGTACTGTGCTATCTGTAACAGATTTCTATGTGATTTATGAACTTTGGTTTTCCTACATACATGTAATGTGTTATTAACCAATCCATTGATTAATTTGTACAACCTTTAGCCATAATGGTATAAACCAAAAGGGAAATGCCAGCAAAATCCTATATAAGCAATATTAACAAGAGAGGATGCAGGATTTTCAAAATGCTTTTATTGATTAAATATCTAAAAATGACTTACATGTAAGTGACCAAAAGGAGTAATAGAATTGCACAGGCCCAAAGCCAAAAATCACAGTTACAGCCTCATTAGCATTATTAAAAGAGATTCCAGTATTCTATTTGCATCAACAAACAACCTTGCAAAAATCATTATTGTACCATTTGTAGTTTCCTTGTTATAAACATCTTCACACCCTGCAGAAGCTGGTGCATTAGTCCTCTCCATTACTTTTACAGAGGAATAGTCTGGCTGCTGTATAAGTGTTATTTCCATGCCTACCCAAGCTGGTGTTTTGTCCCTCTCCTCTGTGCTGGGAGGGGGGAGGTGTTTTGTCCTGCACTTTGTGCTATCTGTAAGATTTCTATTATATGAACACTGTTTTTTCTGCAGACGTGTAATGTGTGTATCCGCTGAGCAAATGATCAGATGTTCTTATAATCACTAGAAATATCTCAGACTGCACACGCTACACACATGCCTCAGATACACACAATGACATGAAGAGCTGCAGCTAAGAGCACACACCTCCTCTCCCCTCCTTTCTGCTCTGCAATGAGTCACATAGCATACAGACCCAGAGGAGGGAAGGGCAGTGTAATGATACATGAATATTCATTCCATTGGGGAGTGGGCAGCAGAGAGCTCACTCATCTTTTATTTTGAAGTTTACAGAGGATAGGAGGGAAGTATAAATAATAGATATACATGAATGGAGGGAGCTTAGAGAGAGGAATTAGAAAACGATAGCAGTTACGTATGGATTTTTGACCTGACAGATTTCCTTTAAAGGGAATCTGTCAGGTGAAAAATCCATATGTAACTGTTATCATTTCCTAATTGAAGCTCTTTCGATTCATGCATTTCTCTTGTCTATACTTCCCTCCTACCCTCTGTAAACTGCAAAAAAAGACATTCATTCCATCTGTCAATCACAGTGAATGACTAATGACTCAATGACGCGTTGACTAAGAAATATTATGATCTGCCTTTATAGTGGTTGTGGCTCTCACAACCACACAAGGTGAAGCCTCTGATACCTATTTAGGTCATATTTGATCTCTCAGACCCTTCATCCTCCCTACTTTAATGTTCTGAGATAATGACCTTTGGGTTTCCATAATCATCAACATTAACAGAAATAAACCCATGAAATAGATCCCTCTGTGTGTAATGACTCTATATAATAGATGGTGTCACTTTATGGATTGAATTACTGAAATAAAGTCACTTTTTGATGATCTTGGAGATGCTCCTGTACAGTTACACAACTTCACACCTTCCACCATTGGGGGCAGGTAGGGGGGGGGGGGGGGCTACATTATATGTTTTTCGTCTTTGTGCTGGAGTTACTCTCCAACGTGAAATGATTTATCTGTTGTTGTCTAAGATCTAAAGATGCCAAGATAGAGAGAGATAGGGTAGATAATGTGTAGGTCTGTGACTCATGGAAACAGCTGCCGAAGTTTATACTGGAGGGCTGCCTGATCAGTTATGGCCATCGAGGAAGAGCCTGCCAGTTACGAGCCGCAAGAGATGAAGGGATAAACCTGAAATTAGAACAACTTTGTATCACAACGACTTAAAGAAAAAACAAACATGTAAAGATTGAATATCCTAGTGTTTATCTGATCTAAATCTGGCAGTTTTCTGTGTTGGAAACCATCATCAACAAGCCGTCATTAATGGATCTTGTGTTTTTATTACGTCTTTTTGTATTTCCATGTATATCTTGTGCTGCTATAGAGCTTTCTTCAATTGTATGGAAGCCTAGAGGTTAAAGCATTACCCCAGTGAATGTCGTGCTGGAGTGGTGCTTTAAATCTAAGTCCCCTGCCCCCTGTCTTATACTCAGCTTCATCTTTTTGCAGTCAGTCTTTAGGGTTCGGAGACTTGCCGGATCGCGCCAGTGTTTTCATAGAGCGTGCCGGAGATCACAACTCAATGCAAGTCTATGAGAGCCTCGTTCTTGCTCTCATAGAGTTACATTGAGCTTCTTGTGATGTAACTTTAGGCTTTCAGCCAGTCAGAAGTTACAGGTTTTGAGATTTTTCTTCACACTTTCTAGAGTAAAAATTAAATAAATAAGTAAAGAAAGGTGAAAACGGGCAATAAGTTTACATTAGAAGGATTCTAGATCTCTCTTCTGCTAAGTATACACCCGTAAAGGGTCCTTAAAGCGTAACCACCATTTAAATTTTTATTTAATAATGTAGAGCAAGTGATTATAATCAACTTTCAAATATAGTTCATTAGAGAATTCTGGTTGAAAACAATTCATAAACCTTCCACAAGGTGTCCCCACTAGACTGTGTGTCAAGCAGACATTTGTTCATTCTCAGTCAGATCCGTCTTCAAGCTTCTCACACTGAATATGGGCATTTAACCATATAAGGAAAGGGGGCGTGGCCTACATTGTGAGCGAGCTCCTGACTGCAGCTGATGAAGAAACAATGTATCAGACTAGCTCAGGCTAGAGTGCTGGGCAATGTCAGAATGTCAGGATCACTGCAAAGTCCTCTTTCCTTGGCACAAGCTTCTGATCTGTCATCTGGCTCCTTGTCTGCTTAGTCTCGATCCCTGTTAACCCCTTCACCGCTGGCTCCGCACACGATCAGGATCTCTCTTGCTCTTTTTCTGCTGTCACATTGCACTGCTCCCTATCAGCTGCTGGCAATGCCCATACAGCCATAAAATGCATTTTTTAAAGGCACACAAAAAAAGTTGAGAAAATAAGTTACTTACAAAAAAAAAAAAAGCCTTATCTTTGCTGCTATGTGACCCATCATTAACATCCAGTGTAGTATTGGGTTGTTGTTTTTTTTAAGTTAGAAGTCAGGAGGGCATTCCTTGGTGCTGGAGTCAGTTCAATTCACGGGGGGCCATTCCCTCCACCTGCCTCTCTGTGCCGCTCCTGCTGTGCTGCTCTGCCCCTCCCCTCCTGCTCTCCGTCACTCATCTGCCGCGCACAGCTTGTTCACAGCGCATGCAAATCATTTGTCCTGACGTCAGTGCCAATTCCCGCCCTGTTTATGCTTTGTTCAGACAGCAGGGCAGGATCTGGGACTGACGTCAGGACAAATTATTTGCATGCGCTGTGAACAAGCTGTGGCGCAGGATGAGTGACGGAGAGCAGGAGAGGAGGAGGGCAGAGCCAGCACAGCAGGAGGTGGCACAGAGAGGCAGGGGGAGGGAATGGCATTGCAATCTAAATGCAGCACTGACATGCTGCATTCAGTGCTGCATTTAGATTGCCATGCAGCAGGGGGATGACAGGTCCTCTTTATGTATTCCTGACCGGTGAGTGCACTACATGGAGATCCCTATGGTGGTAGTGTAGCCTTTTTCTATAGCAACATCAGTGCCAGGCATTTGTCACTTAATAGATGTAAGTACCCTGCACCTTTCTTCTTCGACCCATTCCCTCCTTCATTGCACTGCTCCTAACTGGAACCGTGTGATGAATTCTAAATTAAGGATATTTCCATTGCTCCACGACTGTAAACATTAACTCAAAGTGCATTTCATAGCCGAGATGGGGTAAATCCCATAAATGGCAGCACTAAGACAAGGCAGAGCATTCAACAGAGCGTGAAAACCAGTTAGAGGCCCAATGTAATAAGGCTCATTAGAATCATGTTATGAAGAAAAAGGACAAATTAGATCTTGGCAGATCCAAGAGTCCTCCTGTGCCAGTTTCTAGATTCTGTCCCCTAATCTGCCAAATCCCATGTGGTCCTGGGGACAGACAGAACCATTAGAACTTGGGATACCCTGCAGTCATACTCATTAGTTATGTCTCTTCCCATCCTACAGATGATACAACAAGTGCAGCCAACATCAATGGAAGAAGTACTTCGAATGGGATGAAGTAATGCAGAATCATAGGAGAGGTTGAGGTTGTAATTTGCACTGTGACCCAACCTTTCCTAACGATGATAGTGAACAAGCCATAACCCTAACAGGCTTATGAAGGCCTGAAACCTTGGTCAAAGCTATCTGAGCACACAAATCCCCAAGGTTGCACAAACTTTTGCATCGACCCATTTTCCTATTTTTGTTAATTTTAAAACGTAAGAGATTAAAATGTTTTTTTTTTTGCCTAAAATGCAAAGGAAATGTGTCATCTTTAACTTTACATCTGTCAGAGATCATTACATCTCCAACTAGCTTAACTGTTCACAATAACAGTAATTTTGACCAGGGGTACCTAGACTTTTGCATTCCACTGTATGGAGGAGCTGTGTCTTCATCAGCAGTGAAAAGTTCTTTGATGGAAGACCTTGTCCAGTGACATCATTGTTGATTTGCCCATAGCTACAGAGTATAGAGGTTCTATGCATCATGGTGCAACCAAACATTTAAAGGAAACCTACCAGCAGGATTTAGGGCTATAAAGTGAGCCATACAGGCAGGGCCGTAACTACAACAGGTGTAGGGGTTTCAATCGCACCCGAGCCCTGAAGCGTTAGGGTCCCCAAAACCTATAGAAAGACTATTGCTACGGTATTAAAGATTTGCAATAATTGGGGGCCCCGTTGGAGCTTTTGCAGCGGGGCCCATGAACTTCAAGTTAGGCCACTGCTTACAGGCACTGAGATACTAAGTGCAATCTTACCTTTAATTCAATGATTACATGCTTGATTGCTGAGAAAACTGTTACAAAAGTCCTTGGAAAGAGAGCAGCAGATGAACGAAGTGTGCAGCATAGCATCACTATGAGGGGTTGGGTTTCTTTGTATTACTTATCTGTCTGCTCTAAGCCAAACCCTCCTCCCTCCCTCTCATTAAATACCAGTCACAAGACGTCTGACATTGTGCATGGTCATCGCGCAATGTCAGGCTTCCTATGTGCCGCTTTATAGTCCTAACCATGCTGGTTGGTTCCCTTTAAGTGCACCTTCCCACCTGCTTGTTTTCCTCCTGACTCTGCCCTTCTCTGGCTCTGTGAATCAATGAATCAAAGAAAAAGGGGGAGAGGAGATAGAGAGAAAACAAACAGGTGGGAAAGTGCATTTAAATGTTTGGTCTTGTCATTAGTCATTCTGTGCTGACAAAGTAATTTGGAGTGAATCACACTTGCAGAGTTGTTACTTTGTAGAGAAAGAAAGAAGGAAAGAAAGAAGGAAAGAAGAAAAAAGAAAGGAAAGAAAGAAAGAAAGAAAAGGAAAGAAAGAAAGAAAGAAAGAAAGAAAGAAGCACGAGAGAGAGCAGAAAGGAAAGAAAGAACAAAAGAAAAGGGAGAGAGAGGAGGAAAGAAAAAGAAAGATAGAGGAAGAAGGAAAGAAGGGAGGAAGGGAGGAGAGAAAAATTGAATGAAAGAAAGAAAGAGGAGGAAGGAAGAGAGAAAAAAGAAGAGGAAGAGAAGAGAGAGAAAGAGAGGAGGAAGGGAAGATTGAAAGAAAGTAAGGTAGAAAGAGAGGAGGAAAGAAGAGAAAAAAAAAGAGAGGAGGAAGGGAAGAGAGAAATAAAGAGAGGAGGAAGAGAAGAGAGAAAGAAAGAGAGAGAGGAGGAAGGGGAGAAAGAAAAAAAGAAAGAAAGGAGTGGAGAGCTGAAAAGAAAGAAAAAAAAAGAAGAAAGGAAGAAAGAAAGAATGAAAGAAAGACGAAAGAAAGAAAGAAAGAAAGAAAGAAAGAAAGAAAGAAAGAAAGAGGAAGCAGGATAGAAATTACATAGAGAGAGGAGAATTAAATAAACTAAGAAAGAAAAAAGAACAATGAAGAAAGAAGAGAGGAGGACAAAAAGAATGAAAGTAAGAAAAAGTAAAATTGAGTACGTAGATAGTTTTGAAAGAAAAAAGATGGATATTACATTAATAAAGTATCACTTTTTCACCTTTCCACTTTCTCACTTTGTATTCGTTGAAGGGTCAAAAAAAATTCTACATTTTTGATCAGTTTTGTGTTGAGATTCTTGGTTTATCTGGATAGAAGTCACGACCGCTCATTCCTAGAACAAACATTTCACACACTGACATACAAAGAAATAAAAAAGCAGAAACAGATGGAATGGGTGAGTGTTGCAATAGCGGAGCTGGTGGACACATCTGGATTAACAGTCAGCACTATGTGCAAATAGTCCCAGCTCTACGGCAAAGCCCTCACCCCCCCCCCCACCCGCCTCCCCCAACAATAAATGTCCCTGTATGGAGCTCTACACGGGAAGGTGAAAAAATGGACACTCTGCAAACCTATTTATAGGAGCGATGTGGTAGAACGCACTGCAAATCTGCAGCTACAATGAGGCTGGAGATATTAATCATTCTTTTTCAAGGATGAGTGTTCTGGTGGCTGCAAAATTTGCATAAGAAAAAGAAAACAGGTAAAAAAAAAAAAAAAAGATGCACATGCGTGTGTGAAGCATGTACAGCTGCATCTCAATGAATTAGAATATCATCAAAAAGTTAATTTATTTCAGTATTTACCGGTAAACACATAAAGTGAGACCCATATATTATATAGAGTCATTACACACAGAAGAATCTATTTCATGTGTTTATTTATGTTAATGTTGATGATTATGGAAACCCAAAGGTCATTATCTCAAAAAATTAAAGCAGGGAGGATGAAGGGTCTGAGAGATAAAATATGACCTAAATAGGTATCAGAGCAGGGGCGTAACTACAATAGGTGCAGGGGTTGCGATCGCACCCTGGCCCTGCAGCCTAGGGGGGCCCCAAAAGTCCCTTTGGCCTATAGAAAAAGACTAATACTATTAAAGATTTGCAATAATTGGGGGGCCCCTTTGGAGCTTTCGCATCGGGGCCCCTGGACCTGAAGTTACGCCACTGTATCAGAGGCTTCACCTTGTGTGGTTGCGAGAGTCACAACCACTATAAAAGCAGATCACGGCTGCTGCAGTCCCCAGCGTGGTGCATATAGAGCAGGGAGGATGAAGGGTTAAACACCGCGCTGCCCTATTCCACCAGACATCAAAGGGTGAATATAATATTAAGTTATTTGTCAACGTGTTTCAGGGCTCCCTGGCCCCTGCCTAAGGACAAATGAAGATCATATTGCCATGTTTCTGGGAGCCCTGGAATGCGTTGACTAATAAATCAATATTATATTCACCCTTTGATGTCTCGTGGAATACGACAGCGCGGTTTTTAACCCTTTATCTGAGGTGTTAAGTAATTATAGGGACCTGGTCTAGGTTTTGAAAATATTTCAACATTTGGGCCAGGGACATAACTACAATAGGTGCGGGGGTTGCAACCGCACCCATGCCCTGGAGCCTAGGGGGGCCCAAAAGTCCCTTTGGCCTATAGAAAAACACTAATGTTGTTAAAGATTTGCAATAATTGGGGGGCCCCTTTGGAGCTTTCGCATCGGGGCCCCTGGACCTGAAGTTACGCCACTGTATCAGAGGCTTCACCTTGTGTGGTTGCGAGAGTCACAACCACTATAAAAGCAGATCACGGCTGCTGCAGTCCCCAGCGTGGTGCATATAGAGCAGGGAGGATGAAGGGTTAAAACACCGCGCTGCCCTATTCCACCAGACATCAAAGGGTGAATATAATATTAAGTTATTTGTCAACGTGTTTCAGGGCTCCCTGGCCCCTGCCTAAGGACAAATGAAGATCATATTGCCATGTTTCTGGGAGCCCTGGAATGCGTTGACTAATAAATCAATATTATATTCACCCTTTGATGTCTCGTGGAATACGACAGCGCGGTTTTTAACCCTTTATCTGAGGTGTTAAGTAATTATAGGGACCTGGTCTAGGTTTTGAAAATATTTCAACATTTGGGCCAGGGACATAACTACAATAGGTGTGGGGTTGCAACCGCACCCATGCCCTGGAGCCTAGGGGGGCCCAAAAGTCCCTTTGGCCTATAGAAAAACACTAATGTTGTTAAAGATTTGCAATAATTGGGGGCCCCATTTGAGCTTTCACATCAGGGCCCAAGAGCATCAAGTTACGCCACTATATTTTGCCTAGGTTTTGATGTTAATATATTGGGTCTGAACAGTTTTAGGGGGTCCGTGGTCTGTTATTAGTATAGTGATCTCGTCTAATCCTGTTAATTGATATATGGCCTCTACTATTTTGTGTCACCCATTGCCCGCTGCCTCAGCTGCATGCTTGCTTCTTTGGCCATCAATCTTCAGCCCATCCCGCTCTATCTCTAGGCCATGTGCGGCCAAATACCGTAAGTATATAATAATTATTATGTTTAACCATATTTAGTCTCCTTAGCGAATCCAACAAAATGGCAGCAATTCACTTTCCAGAGGCCTTTACAAAAAATGAAAAGCTTTTAATCCATTACTATAGTAAACTCTTCTATTTTGGCACCATTTTTTGATGTATTCCTAATAAAATTACCACATATAATACATTTAAAAGTTTGTGTTGGGGGGAAATTAAACACAAATGTCTAAAACAGCTTTGTTGCTAATAGCAACCAATCACAGCAAAGCTTTCATTTTTCTACCACAGGTTTTTGAATGAAAGCTGAGCTCTGATTGGTTGCTACCAGCAGCAAGAAGAGTGTTTCTTTTTGATTAATGAGGCCTGATTACACTGGCCATTTTAGTTAACTTTAGTTAAAAAAAAATAAAAGAACAATCCCCTCAGTAATGAGCGTCAGCTTTATATACTGTATATTGGAAAATCTAATTTGTTCTAGTCATGCAGTGCGAATTAACAAGTCTACAAAGCTGATAAAGGTTCTCATTGGTGTAGTAGAAACTATAGAACTACTAACTAAACGTACACCAGGAAATATGGCTGCAGGATAGGACTATAGAGGGCTTGTATGTGGTATGTAACCATGGAAACGCTCAGGCCTACATAGCCGTTTGGACCTACATAAATTTAGTCAGCAACGAAAGATCCAGGTCTAAGACTGATCCGAGACAAGCGGGGTGCTGCGGCCGAGGCAGGGACATAACTACAATTCGCACCGGGCCCTGGAGCTTAGGGGGCCCCAAAAGTCCCTTTGGTCTATAGAGAAACACTGATGCTATTAAAGATTTGTAATAATTGAGGGCCCGTTGGAGCTTTCACATCGGGGTCCATGAGCTTGAAGTTACGTCACTGGGCAGAGGACATGTTAAGTGCAGGCCTAGAACAAACGAATATAAACTTTTATTTTTAATCCCTTTCCAGCCCTCAAAAGAATCCAGCAAAATGGCGTCCGGCTGACTAGTTTTATGTAAAATGAATCATGAAAAATTGTGATTCTGGTAACCTGTAACAATACCATTAATTACTGCTAGGATTCACCTCTCTAATCAAGACTATTTGCAAATTAATTCTTTGATGTGAATGCAACTAAGTGAAGGCCACACATAATCTGCGGACATAGTGACACTGTTTTGGGAAGAAAGGAGCCATTTTTTTTGTAATCTTGGACAAAAAAGTTTAAGATAAAGTTTTATTTGCAATCCAAGATTATTTAGTCGTTTCGGTCAGAATTAGACCTTTCATCAGTACAGAAAGCCAGGAGACATGTGTGACAAGGGGCACTGAATTGCGGCATCCACCACTTCATGAGGGGCGCACATGTTTCTTTTGAAAACAGCTAGGGTTACCTATCTTGCTAACCGTTACTCAGACGCCATAACTCTGTACCAGTCATTGCACTGGCTGCCCATACACTATAGGATCCGTTCTGTGCCAGTCATTGTACTGGCTGCCCATACATTATAGGATCCGCTCTGTGCCAGTCATTGCACTGGCTACCCATACATTACAGGTTCCGTTCTGTGCCACTCATTGCAATGGCTGCCCATACATTATAAGATCCGCTTTGTGCCAGTCATTGCACTGGCTGCCCATACATTATAGTATACGCTCTGTGCCAGGGATTGGACTGGCTGCCCATTCATTATAGGATCCATTCTGTGCCAGTCATTGCAATGGCTGCCCATACATTAAAGGATCCATTTTGTGCCAGTCATTGCACTGGCTGCCCATACATTATAGTATCCGCTCTATGCCAGTCATTGTACTGGCTACCCATACACTATAGGATACAATTTAATTTGATTGTTCTCAGCCACAAAATCTTCACAGCACAACACCCACCCCTACACCTCCTCCCTCATCTCTGTCTAGCACTGCACCCGTTTTTTACATTCTACAAGCGACCTTCGGCTAACATCCCTACTAATCAGAACTTCCCACTCCCAGCTCCAAGACTTCTCCCAAGCTGCACCAAATCTCTGGAATGCTCTACCCCAAGAAATTAGGACCTTCCGCAAGTTAAACAGTTTAGGCGTTCCCTAAAAACACATCTTTTTAAGGCAGCCTATTATGCCCCCTAATCGAAGTCCTTTATATATAGCCCATTCACTACTTCGCTGAACATAATTCTCCATCAAGCTCTGCCAAACCCAAAAGCTCTACACAGAATGGCTGGTGGCCACTCATGTAGCCCTTACCAGCCCCCATTTCTCCAAAATGGCGGGACCGTCGCTGTAAATAAGCACCTGTACTTTGTGTCACCCTCACTTCATTGTAGATTGGAAGCTCTTATGAGCAGGGTTAACTTTTTTTTTTTTCTCTCAATTATTGTATTGTATTTTTTATAATTGTTAGTTATGACTGTACGTGTCCCCACTGAATTGTAAAGCGCTGCAGAATATGTTGGCGCTATACAAAGATTATTATCATTATTATTGTTAAATAAGATGTAAAAATCGAACATGATTTACTATTGCAATATCATTAAGGGGTTCATGAGAATACAGACTGCCAAAGTACCTAATGCTCCGGACTGCGAGACTCAAACTTACCGCTGAGCCCCAGGAAGCTGCGGGTGAATGCAGGTTGACCACAGCCGCCTTGTACTCATGATCTGCGGTGGGTTCAGGGCGGCTTCTCCCTGCATTCACTCAATGGTGACTGCTTCCAGTATGAAATTAACATGCTGCACAGCTGCAGAAGTCGGGCAACCTGCAATGCAGCTGTAAAGAAGCTGCGGTTGGGAGAAGCACAGTGAACATGGGATCTTTTGAAGTCCTATCCACTGTGCTGGTACTGTACAACGCAGCGTTTTGGACATAGCGGCAATTCACTGCATCCAAAAGGCTGCAATTCCTGATCGTATGCATGCACCCTAACAATAGCGATCATTTTGTCTCCTTGTCAATATATTGTTAGCTTTTAATGTGACTGACAGACATTTCTTTGGAACCCTAGTGTCTTAGGCTGGCTTCACATCACAGTTTTTGGCATCAGGTTCTGTCCGGTTTGAATCGGGCAGAACCTGATCCGGTTTTGCCTCCCATGTATCCCTATGGTGTCGGATTGGGCCCACAATTGAAGCCTGCAGCATTTTGGGGCTCTTTTGAAAAAAATCGGACATAATCAGACAGAAATGGATTTGGGGCAATCTGGCGGCCGTAACATGTGAGTCTATGGGTGCCGGATCTGTAAAAAAAAATCAGATAATTTACCAGATCTGATTTTTTACACAGAGCATGCTCAGAAATCCTGCTGTTCTAATTTCAGCACCATGGACAGCAGTATTTCATGCACAGGCTGTGAGTTCAGCACCAAGGACTGCAGCAGAGCAGACACAGGCAGACTTCAGCACCATGGACAGCAGTATTTCATGCACAGGCTGTGAGTTCAGCACCAAGGACTGCAGCAGAGCAGACACAGGCAGACTTCAGCACCATGGACAGCAGTATTTCATGCACAGGCTGTGAGTTCAGCACCAAGGACTGCAGAAGAGCAGACACAGGCAGACTTCAGCACCATGGACAGCAGTATTTCATGCACAGGCTGTGAGTTCAGCACCAAGGACAGCGGCAGAGCAGACACAGGCAGACTTCAGCACCATGGACAGCAGTATTTCATGCACAGGCTGTGAGTTCAGCACCAAGGACAGCGGCAGAGCAGACACAGGCAGACATCAGCACCATGGACAGCAGCAGAAAACCAATCCTGCAAAAAACAGGATCGGACATCATTTTCGCCCACACTTTTCTACACATCCAGTCCTGTCCGTTTCTGTCCGGGTGGTCCTGCCAATAACAGGATCCACATGGACAGGCAAAAACCGTGGTGTGAAGCTAGCCTTGGAAGTCAATCAAACAGGATAGGAACCATTAAATGGAATCTGTCACCAGGTTTTTGCCACCTAATCTGACAGCAGCATGATATGGAGACAGAGACCCTAATTCCAGCAATATGTCACTTACTGGGCTGCTGGGTGTAGTTTTGATAAAAATCACTGTTTAATCAGATGGAGATTATCATTAGTGGACTACTTGACCTGCTACCAGGTAGTCCAGCATATTCATGAGCTGCTAAATCTGCAGCAGAGAAAACTGTAAATTTATCAAATTGACAGCTAGCAGCTCAGTAAGTGACACATCACTGGAATCAGGCTCGGAATCTCGACATTATTCTGCTCTCAGATGGGATGTAAAAAACCTGATGACAGATTCCCTTTAAGGCCCTGTGCAGACGGTGACTTCTTTGATGCTTTTTTGATGCAGAATAACTGGATGCATGCCAAAGCATTTAGACTGTTTCCTTCAAGCACACTGACGCACCCCAAGGTGCACATCCAGCTTCCTTTGCATATGGATTTTACTCTAGATTTCTCCTGAAACATTGGATTTATACCAAAAATGTATCATTTTTATTACAAGAGAAGCGCCTAAACAGCCATTCTACTACTATATGTAAAAACATGCATTACTGACAGGTTCTCTTTAAGACAAAACAGATTTTTAGTGTATTTTCAGAGCAAATTTCAATACAATAAGTGAATAGGAACAAAACTGCTAAAATCACTGGTAAAATCTACAGTTAATTGAACTCTTCAACAAATGTCTAGTATAATAAATAGAAAGCTCAGTGGGGGGAGGAATCTGTTCACAGTCCACAAGACAGTCGTAGACTCCACAGATTTGGCCTTTATGGAAGAGTGGCAGGAAGAAAGACATTTTTGAAAGCAAAGCATAAGAAGTTTGCAGAAACCCATGTAGTGGACACAACGAGCATGTGTAAGAAGGCGCTCTGGTCAGATAGACCAATGGAGAACTTTTAGGGTTAAATGCAAAATGCAATGTGTGGCAGGAATCTAACACTATGCATCACCCTGAGAACACCAACCCCACTGTCACACATGGTGGTGGCAGCATCCTGCTGTGGGGAGGCTTTTCTTCAGCAGGGGCAGGGAAGCTGATCAGAGGGGATGAAGCTAAACACAGGATAATCCTGGAGGAAAACCTGTTATGGTGCTGTCACACAGCACGATCTGGCCTGCGGTGTCGGAAGCGATGCGCGGGTGCACGCTCGCTTCCGACATCGCAGGCCAGCTGTCACACGGCACGACATTGCCGGTGACGCCGCAGCGATGCGGGCGGAGCCATCGCTCGTTGGGCTGGGATCAACCCAGCGAGCGATCCGCAGCAATGCTGCGGTATAGGCTGGATCGCCGCCAACATCGCTATGGCGGTGTCAGACGGCGCGATCCAGCCTAATCACTGGTTGCAGATTGACAGGTTTACGGTCCTCCTCGTAAACCTGTCTACCTGCGACCAGCGATAATTCGCGGTCGCGTCGGGCTGTTACACAGCGCGACGTCGCTAGCGGCGTCTCTGATACGTCACTTTTTCGGCGATGTCGCTAGCGACGTCGCCAAGTGTGACAGCACCATAAGCAGCTGCAAAAGACTTGGGCTTAGGTTCACCTTCCAGCAGGACAATGACCCCAAACATCCTGCAAATCTACATTGGAGGGTTTAGATCTGAGCAGATTCCTGTGTGTGAACGGCACAGTCGCCGTGCAGACATAAATCCCATTAAGAATCTGTGGCAAAACATGGAAATTGCTGATCAAACATGTCTCCATCCAAACTCACTGAGCAATAGTGAGTGTGCAAAGAAGAATGGGAAAATTGTCACCTGTAGATGAGCAAAGCTAGAGAGACCGACCCCAATATACAGAGAAAGGTGGTCCTCCAAAGTGCTGACTCAGGGGCTGAATACTAATGCAAGACAGAGAAAGGTGGTCCTACAAAGTGCTGACTCAGGGGCTGAATACTAATACAAGACAGAGAAAGGTAGTCCTACAAAGTGCTGACTCAGGGGCTAAATACTAATACAAGACAGAGGAAGGTGGTCCTACAAAGTGCTGACTCAGGGGCTGAATACTAATGCAAGACAGAGAAAGGTGGTCCTACAAAGTGCTGACTCAGGGGGCTGAATACTAATACAAGACAGAGAAAGGTGGTCCTACAAAGTGGCTGACTCAGGGGCTAAATACTAATACAAGACAGAGAAAGGTGGTCCTACAAAGTGCTGACTCAGGGGGCTGAATACTAATGCAAGACAGAGAAAGGTGGTCCTACAAAGTGCTGACTCAGGGGGCTGAATACTAATACAAGACAGAGAAAGTTGGTCCTACAAAGTGCTGACTCAGGGGGTGAATACTAATACAAGACAGAGAAAAGTGGTCCTACAAAGTGCTGACTCAAGGGGCTAATACTAATGCAAGACAGAGAAAGGTGGTCCTACAAAGTGCTGACGCAGGGGCTGAATACTAATGCAAGACAGAGAAAGGTGGTCCTACAAAGTGCTGACTCAGGGGTGAATATTAATACAAGACAGAGAAAGGTGGTCCTACAAAGTGCTGACTCAGGGGGTGAATACTAATACAAGACAGAGAAAGGTGGTCCTACAAAGTGCTGACTCAGGGGGTGAATGCTAATACAAGACAGAGGAAGATGGTCCTACAAAGTGCTGACTCAGGGGGTGAATACTAATACATGACAGAGAAAGGTGGTCCTACAAAGTGCTGACTCAGGGGGTGAATACTAATGCACGTCACAGATTTATATTTTTAAATTATTTAGAAAACCCTGTATACGGTAATTTCTTGTACATTTCACAAACAGTTGCTACTTTTGTTGGCATATCACATCAAATTAAAATATTTTTACATTTTTGGGTGTGACGTGAAACAATGTGGATAAGTTAATTTGGTAGGAATAACTTTTTCGAGGCACTGTATATAATATATTGTTTCCATTTACTTTGTGCAGCAGCTTCCACCATTAATTCTAGCAAATAACCCATAACAATTTGAAAAGTGAAAGAGGAGGTCAACGCGGACGTCCACCCATCACAAAGGTCACACAAAGGATACAATGGGACAACAAAGGTTTGGAACATATTCTAGATATAGATCTCTATTGTTTGCAGGTAACTAGCTCATGCTACAACCCTATAGGTAATGCAGGTTCAAGGGCGCCTGTCAACTGCAGAAATGGAAGAGCTGAGTCTGTAGTCGCCCGATGACAATTCCCACACTCACCTCTTATACTGAGTAGGTACAAAGTTGCCATTTACTACAACACGGCTTCCAGCATACATTCAAGGCACGTCCATTAAATGCAGATTTAGTCAAGAATCCACATGTTAACTATCTATAGCTGCATCTCAATGAATGAGAAGATCATCAAAAAGTTCATTTATTTCAGTAATTCAATACATAAAGTGACCCACATCTATTATATAGAGTCATTACACACAGAGGGATCTATGTCATGTGTTTATTTCTGTTAATGTTGATGATTATGGAAACCCAAAGGTCATTATCTCAGAAAATTAAAGTAGGGAGGATGAAGGGACTGAGAGATAAAATATGACCTAAATAGGTATCAGAGGCTTCACCTTGTGTGGTTGTGAGAGTCACAACCACTATAAAAGCAGATCACGGCTGCTGCAGTCCCCAGCGTGGTGTATATAGAGTAGGGAGGATGAAGGGTTAAACACTGCGCTGCCGTATTCTACCAGACATCAAAGGGTGAATAGAATATTAATTTATTAGTTAATGTATTTCAGGGCTCCCTGGCCCCTTCCTCAGGACAAATCAATATATTGCCATGTGTCAGGGAGCCCTAAAACGCATTGACTAATAAACCAATATTATATTTCCCCCTTTGATGTCTGGTGGAATACAGCAGCGCGGTGTTTAACCCTTCATCCTCACTACTCTATACACACCACGCTGGGGACTGATCTGCCTTTATAGTGGTTGTGACTGTCACAACCACACAAGGTGAAGCCTCTGATACCTATTTAGGTCATATTTTATCTCTCAGACCCTTCATCCTCCAGACTTTAATGTTCTGAGATAATGACCTTTGGGTTTCCATAATCATCAACATTAACAGAAATAAACACATGAAATAGATCCCTCTGTGTGTAATGACTCTATATAATAGATGTGGTCACTTTATGTATTGAATTACTGAAATAAAGTCACTTTTTGATGATCTTCTAATTCATTGAGACGCTCCTGTATATCCAAAATATAGCAAACATTATTTTCCATAGTCAAATCCCAATATAACAATCCCTGCATGATAATCAATGTAACAATCTTTCCCTGTAGTGTTTATCTCTCTGGAAAGTAATCATATGATCGTCTTGTGGATCTAACCGCCATATTAATTCTAATTCACAGTTATTTATTACAGATTTCACCACTGCTGGTGGAAAAATAAGGCAAGCGAAGATCAATACTGTCCCATATTGGTAAAGGTAAACTCATGTTCAGATGCACAGAGCAATGTGAATGTCCCCTTTAAATAACAACCATTTGATAACTACATAAGTGACTACTACTTCTGCTATCAAGAGGTTCCGCAGCAGGTGAGGTTCACTAGATCTACTGCAGCCATTAATTTGCAAACACCCTCCCCCCCCACCCAAAAAAAGCAATACATTCTGTATACAACCCCTTATTGTATGTCAGGGGCAGGCACTGGGCAGCACTCATTCCCACTGTACACAGAACATTCTATGATGGAGGGGTCATTTACATTCAGTCCCCACCGCCCCCACAGCAGAAAACTTGTCCTGTAAAGTCCTCCAGAACAATCCAGACTCTCTCCCCCATGCCTAATATGGAAGACATGTCACATGGAAAGCATGATACAATGTTGCAATACACAATACAAAAAAATACAATGTTGCCAATCAGAGACACATGATGAATGTTGCAAAACTGATACAAGTGATCTAAATGTGCGAGGAAGAAGCTGAGCCCCAGCAGGACACTGACCTGTAAGGCTGGCTCTTCAGCTCGTAGTATGTCTTGGGCTCTTCTTGAAAGTCTTCTCCAACCTCAAAGTCAGGTACAATCCCTGATTCAGCCTGCATGTCTCCAGCTGTCAGTGTGCAGAGTGCAGGCTGCTCCTTGTGTGCCCGGGTGTGAGTGCTGACAGCTCTGCCCTGTGCCTGCACCGTCCACACTCCTGACAGCTCCTGTGTAATGCTGGATCCCGGATATGGACACTGCCACCTAGCGGCTGCCTTCATGTACTGGAATAGGTGGGAGAATGGCAGTGCCCTGAACTCTCTGTAAACCCTCTGAAATCAGTTTATTTAGCTCACTAATATCTTTCCTTTTTATTTTCTCGATTTAGCATCTTTCTTTCTTCTTCCTCTTCTTCTTTCTTCTTCTTTCTTTCTTTCTCTCTTTTCTTTCTTTCCCTTTCTTCTCTTTCTTTACTTTCTTTCTTTTCTTCTTTCTTTCTTTTACTTCTTTCTTTCTTTTTCTCTTTCTTTCTTTTTCACCTTCTTTCTTTCTTTTCTCTTTCTTTCTTTTTACCTTCTTTCTTTTTCACCTTCTTTCTTTCTTTTTCAGTTTTTTCTTTTTCACCTTTCTTTCTTTTTCTCTTTCTTTCTTTTTCACCTTCTTTCTTTTTCACCTTCTTTCTTTCTTTTTACCTTTCTTTCTTTTTCACCTTCTTTCTTTTTCACCTTCTTTCTTTTTCACCTTCTTTCTTTCTTTTTCACTTTCTTTCTTTTTCACCTTCTTTCTTTCTTTTTCCTTTCTTTCTTTTCTTTCTTTCTTTCTTTCTTTCTTTTCTTCTTCTTTCTTCTTTCTTTTCACCTTCTTTCTTTCTTTTTCTCTTTCTTTCTTTTTCACCTCTTTCTTTCTTTTTCTCTTTCTTTCTTTTTCACCTTCTTTCTTTTTCACTTCTTTCTTTCTTTTTCATTCTTTCTTTTCACCTTTCTTTCTTTTTCTCTTTCTTTCTTTTTCACCTTCTTTCTTTCTTTTTACCTTTCTTTCTTTTTCACCTCTTTCTTTTTCTCTTTCTTCTTTTTCACCTTTTCTTTCTTCTTCCTTTTCTTTCTCTTTCTTTCTTTCTTTCTTTCTTTCTCTTTCTTTCTTCTTTTTATTCCTCTTCTTTCTTCGTTCTTCCATAACACTTCTTGTTATCTATTATTAATAATCCCTACTAACTCTTTACCTCTAATTATATATTGTTCATTATTCACTATTTCATATTTACCTCTATTTCTCTATCTCATATCTATTTATCATCTATCTACACAATTTTCCACTTTTTTTTCTTCTTTCTTTCTGTATCAATTTTATGTGATCTATCTTTAATAAATCTCTTTTTACCTCTTTATCTCCTCGTTTGTCTTTATATATAGCCATGTCACATCTATCTATCTATCTATCTATCTATCTATCTACCTATCTATCTATCTAAAAAAAAAAAACAGAATCAGCACATTACAGGTCCATATAAATGGGTGCAAATACTTCCGGTAAGCAGGGCTCAACTGCAACAAGATAAAAAATCCAAAAAGACAGGTAGACCTCAGTTGTTAATAGACAGCTTTAATCAAGCCATGCGATACGACGTTTCAACCTTGCGGTTGCCTGATGAAAGCCGCAAGGTTGAAACGTCGTATCGCATGGCTTGATTAAAGCTGTCTATTAACAACTGAAGTTGGAGTGCTCTGTCTTATTCTGTCTATCTATCTGTTATCTATCTTCTATCTATCTATCTATCTATCTACTATCTACATCTATCTATCTATCTATCTGTCTGTCTGTCTGTCTATCTATCTAGCCTGTGCGTAGTGGCGTGTGACTGGGAGATTCTACAGCGATAAATCGCCGGTGGAGCGTCGCCTGGTAGCCCTGCTCTGCAGAGAAATCAGGCGTCATCCACCAGGCGATTTCAGCGCATGGTGGCGTGTTTCAGGGCGAGGGCGACGTACACAGTGATCGTGAAAGAAATAAAGTTTTTTTGCATCGCACCTGCTGCGATTGGTGGGTGATACTGCGTTCCGATTGGCTGATGGTGTCCAAGGCACCTTATTTGATGACCCTTGCGTTCATGCAAGGCTGACCAATGGGAACGCAGTTACGTCCGCCAATCACAGTGCTAGGGGCGCGGTGGAAAAAACTTTTTTGATCGGGGCGTGCTAGAGTATGTCCACACCGCTGCTACATGGTGGCGTGTGACGCGGTGATGTGTGAGGGGAAGATCACTTCCGGTCTTCTGCAGGCGATTTCCGGAATGCAGGATCGCCGTAGAATGCAGGCGAGATCTCTATGTGTGACAGGTCAATATGAAAAAGTTCCCGAAGCGTGCGCGCTCACGTCAAATTCCTGGCGATACGGAAGCCATATGGCGGCAGGGACTGTACCTTTACAGTAGTGTAACTACAATAGGCAATTCACGCTGCTCGGGGTTTGACAGGTGACTGGTTCCTTTTAAGCAGGGGTGTAACAGGTGCAGGGGCTGCAATGGCACCCGGCCCTGGGACTAGGGGGCCCCAAAAGTCCCTTTGACCTATAGAAAAAGACTAATGCTATTAAAGATTTGCAATAATTGGGGGCCCAGTTGGAGCTTTTGCATCGGGGCCCCTGAGCTTCAAGTTACGTCCACTAACTTCTTCTAGGGAACATTGTTGGGGGAATTAATTTTAGGCAACGGCCACATACATACCTAAAAGAGCGGAGTCTGGGTTTACATAGTAAAAATGTGGACAGCAGAGTTTGCAAAACTTTCAACAGGTAGATGCTCTGATGTGTGTATAGCGCCACATATACACCAGCCACGTAGATACCGGCTCCAATGGTTCCTAATTAGACTGTTAAATCCTAGTGCCGTCTGACATGTGGGAATGTTATACTCCATGCTGTGGACCCCCATCATGTGTTACTTACACCACTATTATTAGAAGAAGATTTAGTCACACATTCATTCACAAGTGACAAAACAGGAAAAAAAAAAACATTGCATGCAGAATGCATTTACCAACATGGAGGTATGACAACACCTAATAGGATTTGGTCAGTGGAGTAGTCTGCATATCTTGGGTCCTTTAACCGGATGTGTAACCTAACAGACACATTCCGGGACTCCCTCATGTGTATTACATGGATCTAGCACCAAAGTTCATTCTTGTGTTTGATTGGGTGAGATGGTGGAAGTCAAGAGTCTTCACCTGCCCTGTACTTCTGCCGCACAGGGGCCCAAAAAGCGATGTATGAACTAACATGTGCACAGACGTGTGGGCGTTCCTAGATGGCTGGCCATTCGGGTGGGCAGTCTATTCGAGTGTGCTCTCCCCCCGTCTCGCAGCCTTCACTCACGACCCAGTGGGATCATTTATTCAGGGGTGAGCCCTATTTTAATTTCCTGCCTCTTTCTTCTAGGTATGCTGCGGCGGCGCGTCATTTCCAGTCCTGCGCGGGATGGTAGGTGTATTGGGTGTACAGGCCGGCTTCAGAATGCACACTGCACATGCTCCGTAGTCAGCCTGTACGCCAATACACCCCCCATACTGTGCAGGACCGGAAATGATGCCCGGCCGGAGTGCGTCATACCCGGAAGAAGGAGGTGGGGAATTAAAATCAGGGCTAGCTCCTGAATGAATGATCACGCCCACCGGGGCGTGATTGAAGCAGCGGAGCCGGGTGAGAGCGGACTCGAAGAGACTGCCCATCCGACGGCCAACAGCCGTGTTGGAACGCCCACATGACTGTGGACATGTATGTTTATAAATCACTATTTTGCACTTTTATAATGCACAATTACATCAGAGAGGGATGGTTAGTAATGTAATAGGAAGCTGCAGGGACAGGTAGTGATAGGTTAGGGGCTCTAAACAGGTGACAGGTTCCTTTCAATGACTGGTCTGGTTATGATCTCTGGGTTCCCCCACGATCTTCGAAATGAAGGGGTCTAAATGCTTAATTTTTTTTCCTGAGTGGCTTCATCCCTATCATCCTGGCTGAAGTCTGGCCATGCGACATTCATTGCTGCCGATAAGAAAAAATTTGCAGCATTGAATTAGCACTAAGCCCCCAATGGAGGTTATATAGCTAGGACCCTTACTGATGATTAGACACTGGCATGTCCTAGCTTTATGCCATCACTTATTGAGCTGGGAAACCTCTTTAAGTTATGTGAACACGGAGTTTTAGGCTGGATTCACGCTGGCGTTTTTTTGCATCCGTGTGAATCCGGCCTAAACTGGGTGCACCTGCACCATATGACTTTCAATAGGGCGGAGACACTTGCCGGTGCATCAGTTGTGTACGGTTCCCCATGGATCCACAGATTTTTCATGGAGGCAAAATCTACATCTTGTTGCGATTTCGGTCTCCATTAAAAAAAACGTGAACCCCCGGATCCACCCAGATTTCACGTTATTGCGGCGGCTTTGCCTATGGCATCTTAGTTTGTGTAGACTATGTACATACAAATGTATATATTTGTATTGTAAGATGGCTGTCAGCCACATTATGGAAGGGAGATATGTATGACAGCGATGGTTATCCTCAGTTATATAAACCCAGATGCAGGCTCAAGCATGTGTAGTACTGACATGCTAATATGATGTGACAAGGGTCAGGTTTACAAACAGTCAGAGAGATAGGTGGGACTGGCTGCTCACATATCCCACCCCCAGGCAAGGAATGGTGAATATAAGAAAGTCCAGGTTTATCATTAGGGGTCTGTATGAAGGTAGGAAGGCCTCCTTTGTGAAGTCTTGTTGTGCTGGACTTATCTCTACATTGCCGTTGTTTGGACTGTGTATCCTGTTTTGCCTGCACTGAAAGGCTGTTTATTTTCTGTGTTTGCAACATGTTTTATGGAATCTTAATTAAGCAGCCTGGATGTTTTATTTAAATCGCCTCAGTGCCTACCTCAAACACAACCGAGTGAGTCAAGATCCCTGCAATACACATAAAGTCAGAGCCACAAGTGTTGGCACCTTGAAGTCGCTCCTGAATATGAAGCATTTCTCCGAGAAAATGATTGCAATGACATGTTCTGTCATACACAGGTGTATTTCCTTGATGTGTTTTAGAACAACAAAAAAAACAGAAAAAAAAGTCAAAAATGGTCTAGACATAATTGTTGGCCCCTCAGCTTAATATTTGTTTCCCCCTGTGTAATAAATCCCTGAAGTCAGTCGCCTCCTATATCCTCCACAAGCTTCTTCTCCTGCAGTGTCTCCTCCTCTTTATAATCTGCTCCCGGTCTCTCGTCTTCTCCCAATTTTCAGATCTCTCCACAGGGGATCAATGAGATTTAGATCCGGTCATTGCTGACACTTCAGATCTCTCCAGCTCTTTGTTTCCTCCATTTCTGGGGCTTCTTGATATTTGGGGTCATTGTCCTGCTGGAGACCCCTGACCTAGGACGCCCCCAGCTGTCTGAATCAGGGTCTCTATCTCTACATTAAGCTGCTGTCAGATGGGATGGCAAAATCCTGGTGACAGTGTCCCTTTAAATGTAAACTCCATTTTCTCTTTGTGCGAAAATCTTTTCTATGTAATTCTGTAAGAGTCGGGCAGAGAAAAAAATTCAATGTTTATGTTAGATAAGAACTCTATCTTCTTTTTTAAAATCAAAACTTAAGGAAAACTTAAGAAAGTTGGATTTTGAGAATACCACTTTGAGCAGTGTGCAGAGGGTACTGATGTTCACCCAATAGGACGAATATATGTAAATGCCAAAAGATAAGATGATCAATGATGCTTGTCCAAGAAAATGCCTATATGAGTTTAAGGGCCCTTTCACATCAGCGTTTTTTTAAATTTGCGGCAGATGCGGTGAAAAAACCGCATCTGCCGCGTTTGCCGCATAACGGTTCCACTTGCGGCACGGTTGCGGTTTTTTCCATAGGAAGTATAGGGGGACTTGCGGCAGATGCGGCAAGTGCGGTATTGCACTTGCGGCAGGTGCGGCAGCGAAAAAAACCGCAGTAAGCCGCGGTTTTTTTCTCTGCCGCACCTGCCGCAAGTGCAATACCGCACTTGCCGCATCTGCCGCAAGTCCCCCTATACTTCCTATGGAAAAAACCGCAACCGTGCCGCAAGTGGAACCGTTATGCGGCAGTTGCGGCAGATGCGGTTTTTTCACCGCATCTGCCGCAAATTTAAAAAAACGCTGATGTGAAAGGGCCCTTAGACAATGATGTAATAAACACACTGAATATTGGGACAAAGCTGCTGCTTCTGATGCATTTGTGTCTCAGGGGTTTGCTCTTTTACGTACGTACGAGATCTCAATAATTTTAATTTGGAGCACACACAGGTCTTATACATTCCATGCTAAATGGTGATGACAAACCGATGATGTAATTAACACTGGACATTGAGACAAAGAGAGAGCTGCTTCTCATACGTTATTGTCTCAGAGTGGCTCTTATACGTACTGTCACGCTTAGTAACATAGTAACATAGTAACATAATTTTTAAGGTTGAAGGTTAGGAGGTGGGGGAATCAGGTAACTAGATGGTGTGAGGAGTGAAGGGGGTCAGGGGAGCCTAATCTGACCCTGATGCTGGAGTCCCTGGCTCTGATGACGAGGAGGAACGAGCTGCCACCCTTTTTCCTGAGCTCCTGATTACTTCCACCCACCGGTCAGGAATCACAGCTACTGCAAAGGCAAAGAACTCCAGGAGAGACTTCAGCTCAACAGCAAGGCGTCTTCACAGCTCAGTAAATAACTCTATCAATGGTGTCTGACAGAGGAAAGGGAAGGCTACTTAAAGGCCAGGGGAAGGGAACTCCAGGTGAGCCACACCCAGCCTCACATCAACCAGCAATTGAGGACAAGACCTTCACATCTATACCTACATCACCAGCAGCTGAGCACAAGACGTTCACATCTATACCTACATTACCAGCAGATGAGCACAAGACGTTCACATCTATACCTACAACACCAGCAGCTGAGCACAAGACCTTCACATCTATACCTACAACACCAGCAGTTGAGCACAAGACCTCCACATCTATACCAACATCACCTGCAGCTGAGCACAAGACGTTCACTTCTATACCTACATCACCAGCAGCTGAGCACAAGACCTCCACATCTATACCTACATCACCAGCAGCTGAGAACAAGACCTCCACATCTATACCTACATCACCAGCAGCTGAGCACAAGACCTCCACATCTATACCTACATCACCAGCAGCTGAGCACAAGATCTCCACATCTATACCTACATCACCAGCAGCTGAGCACAAGACCTTCACATCTATACCTACAACACCAGCAGTTGAGCACAAGACCTTCACATCTATACCTACATCACCAGCAGCTGAGCACAAGACGTTCACATCTATACCTACATCATGAGCAGCTGAGCACAAGACCTCCACATCTATACCTACATCACCAGCAGCTGAGCACAAGACCTCCACATCTATACCTACATCACCAGCAGCTGAGCACAAGACCTCCACATCTATGCCTACATCACCAGCAGCTGAGCACAAGATCTCCACATCTATACCTACATCACCAGCAGCTGAGCATAAGACCTTCACATCCATACCAACATCACCAGCAGCTAAGCACAAGACCTCCACATCTATACCTACAACACCAGCAGCTGAGCACAAGACCTTCACATCTATACCTACATCACCAGCAGCTGAGCACAAGACCTCCACATCTATACCTAACATCACCAGCAGCTGAGCACAAGACCTTCACATCTATACCTACATCACCAGCAGCTGAGCACAAGACCTCCACATCTATACCTACATCACCAGCAGCTGAGCACAAGACCTTCACATCTATACCTACATCACCAGCAGCTGAGCACAAGACCTTCACATCTATACCTACAACACCAGCAGCTGAGCACAAGACCTTCACATCTATACCTACATTACCAGCAGCTGAGCACAAGACCTTCACATCTATATCTACATCACCAGCAGCTGAGCACAAGACCTTCACATCTATACCTACATCACCCAATTATGAGCAAACACAAATGTCTTATAAATCGCATGCTGAATGGTGACGTCACAGTGCATATTTTCCTTTCTTTCAACATTTATTGAGCACTTTTCCATGGTTGTTTGCCTGAAAAAGACGTCATGTGCACGTGCCCTTAAACATATGATCGGTAACACTATGAAGTGAAATGCTGTGTCATCTCATCACAGAAAATCTTATTTTCTAATATAAATGACAAACACTCAGTGGACATTTAAAGGGGAAGTAGAAAAAGATTAGTCATATAGCTATGAATTAATGCAAAGTAAAATACCAGTGATATCCACAGCAAGTAAATAAGAATCCTCTTACCTGTTTCTCATCCCTATATTCCAAATGCATTACGTAAACTGTATAAATTGGCAATCTAAGGTCATCTACCTGTGCTATTCCCCTTACTGTTATTGTCCCCAAATTCTCAGTATCAGCCGGGAGCTGACTAATTGCACTTGCAGATGGAGCGCTCTTTTCTTTAGACTTATGTTGCAGTCCAGCATCGACAGAAGCCAACTTAAGATGCAAGATCAAGTACTAACCCTGTCTATGCCAGGGGCAGATATATAATTGGGGTGACCGGTAAACGGGGACCCAAGAGGTAAGGGGGTAACTACCATCTCCAAAGCAGTGGGAATTGCATTATGATGAGCTGCAAACAGTCCTTACACTGTCCTTGCACAGGGGCCTTTTCAAGTCGTTGTCTGCCAGTGGTCTGTGCCTGTCACGCGCTGATCTGCGCTGACTATCTGCAGTCTATGTTGGATGCTGCTGTTTAAATTTCTTCTGGAAATGCATGAGTTAATGTCAGTTCTGTGCTGGATGAAGTGAAGCCTAAGTGTGAGTCATCTGGAATCCCTTCCCCTAACCTTTAAATAGCCTCTCCCTCCATCAGGTGGTGTCGCTGTTAGAGTTTTCACTTTACCTATGACCAAGCTTGTATGTGGACATCAGTGTTTGTGCTGCTGATCCTGTCCTTGGTGGAAGGTGAGAGGGAATAGCTTAGGGCTGGTTGAGGAGTTGAGGACGAGGGTGGTGACCTGAACCTCCTCACCATCAGAGATACCTTAGGTAGCAGGGCTAGTCAGGGACCCCAAGTCCAGGGCCAGAGTAGTTTTTCCAGTGGTCAATGGTGGTTCCTATTGAATGACCTCAAGCAGGGATGCTGAAAACCTGTTACGCCCAAGAGAGGGAACGCTCAGCAAGTAGCACAACACAGATGGGAACACCAAGTAGATAAAATGAAAGGTCATGGCCGTTAGGGAGGGGAGGTGAGGGGGGACCTCTTAAATCTCACCTGAAGCTAGGACTCTACGCTCCCCTAACATCCCTATGCAGGTCCTTCCCTCTGTTGCCATCATCTCCCTAGACCCTGGCTGACCATGGACTCACCCTGACTAATGTGCAGGCCAGCAAGGCACTAGTCTTGCTACTAGAATAAGACAACACAAGATAGGTAAAGCAGACAGATGGGAAACATAAAACAAACAACAATCTTCACATACCCCAGCAGGAACTTTGCTGAAGCTACAGCGACGAACTCCAAAGCTTCTCCAGAGACAGGCTCCATCAAAGTAGACAGCATGTACAATATAACTGTCCTAGGATGGCAGCCAGGAGTGCATATATATATATATATATATATATATACTGTATATACAAAATGAAAAAGAACGGGCAACACTCAACTAACTCAAGTGAGACAAGTGAATTTTACTGTTCCATCTGGTGAAGTTTTGGCAGGTTAACCCACCATCCTATGTATATATACATTGTGTGCAGAATTATTAGGCAAGTTGTATTGTAGAGGATTATTTGTATTATTGATCAAATATCGCCCCCTTTCTTTATGATGACACTCAGCAGCCTCCATCCATAGATTGTGTCAGTTGCTTGATCTGTTTACGATCCACATTGTGTGCAGCAGCCACCACAGCCTCCAGACACTGTTCCCAGAGGTGTACTGTTTTCCCTCCCAGACACTGTTCCCAGAGGTGTACTGTTTTCCCTCCCTGTAGATCTCACACTTTAGGAGGGACCACAGGTTCTCTATGGGGTTCAGATCAGTTGAACAAGGCGGCCATGTCATTATGTTTTCTTCTTTTAGACCTTTACTGGCCAGCCACGCTGTGGAGTAGTTGGGATGCATGTGATGAAGCATTGTCCTGCATGAAAATCATGTTTTTCTTGAACGATACCGACTTCTTCCTGTACCACTGCTTGAAGAAGTTGTCTTCCAGAAACTGGCAGTAGGTCCGGGAGTTGAGCTTCGCTCCATCCTCAACCCGAAAAGGCCCCACAAGTTCATCTTTGATGATACCAGCCCATACCAGTACCCCACCTCCACCTTGCTGGCGTCTGAGTCGGAGTGGAGCTCTCTGCCCTTTACCGATCCAGCCTCTGGCCCATCCATCTGCCCCATCAAGAATCACTCTCATCTCATCAGTCCATAAAACCTTTGAACAATCAGTCTTCAGATATTTCTTGGCCCAGTCTTGACGCTTTATCTTATGTTTCTTGTTCAGAGGTGGTGGTTTTTCAGCCTTCCTTACCTTGGCCATGTCCCTGAGTATGGCACACCTTGTGCTTTCTGATACTCCAGTAATGTTGCAGCTCTGAAATATGGCAAAACTGGTGGCAAATGGCATCTTGGCAGCTTCACGCTTGATTTTCCTCAATTCATGGGCAGTTATTTTGCCCTTTTTTGCCCTCCCGCTTCTTGCGACCCTGTTGGCTATTTGCCATGAAACGCTTGATTGTCCGGTGATCACGCTTCAAAAGTTTGGCCATTTCCAGACTGCAGCATCCCTCTGCAAGACATCTCACACAAGACCCGTCACATCTCTCTTGCCTAATAATTAAGCACACCTTATATAGGGTGTTGTTGTCATTACACTACACCCCTCCTCATTACAGAGATGCCATCACCTGATTTACTTCATTGGTAGTTGGCTCTCAGCCTATACAGCTTGGGGTAGGACAACATGGATAAAAAGTATCATGGGATCAAAATACTCCTTTGCCTAATAATTCTGCACACAGTGTGTGTGTGTATATATATATATATATATATTTATATATATATACATACACATGTATATATATATATATGTATATATGTATGACAATTAGCTGTAGCAGGAGCCTCCCCACTACTTTCATTAGTGAAGGGCACCAGCATGTCTCCAGTCAATGAAGCTTAGCTAAATGTGTAAAGTTCTTTTTCTGAACAACTAGAAGGGAAGGAGTTAATCTGCATTGTCATATAGAAAAGGAAACTGAGAAGGACTAATCCTGGATCTATATATAGCGGAAGGGCATGGCCCAAAAGGGCTACAGCTGAGAAAAAATCTACAAGCTTTCAGCCAGAAGGGAAAGAGTCCTTAAAATAAAACCACTCCAATACCTGCTGATAGACAAGCGGGTAGCAACGAGGATTTGTGATCAATTGTGACCTTGTGAGCTCAGTATGTTAAATAAAATGTTGTAACTATTCACTATACAGTAAATAACATCACCTAGAATGCCTCCATTCTTCATGGGAACTCCCTAAAAAATTCACTAGAAACACTGGTCACATGCAAATTCGCATAATGGTTCCGTTTAATAAATGGGATTGTTGGGACATTTTAATTAATTTGAATTAAAAAAATTAATAATTCAAAATATTTTAGTGTCGTTTATTTCCTTCTATAAAGAGGTTAAAATAGCGATAATGATAAAACAGAAGCGTGGTCTGTGGGGTGGTGTTTACCAGTTTGTGATTGTTTATATTCACTTTCTGTCACTGAAATGGAGGAACCAGCAAAGTATTATTTTTCGCAGGTTTTTCCGCTGACTCACGCTGCAGCCATTTGTTCCCGCACGTCGCAGCTGTTACGTGTTTACATTGTATCTCTAACACTTAACTTATTTTTTCGAAAGGCAAATGAACACGTTCCAGTATTTAACTCTATAGAAGGACGGGGGGGGGGGAACGCATCGCTCCACGTTGCCAGGTAGTAAACACCGGGGTGGGGATGGAAAAGTCGAAATTGTGTTTAATGGGTGTAAACATCGTATCTGTTGCACTCATCCGTGAAATGACAAATCCCTTAGACACCTATGACCTTTCCCCTTTAGGCTGTGTTCACACTGGGCGTTTTTGGGCTGTTTTTGCTCAACAGTTTTTGTAGCCAAAACCAGCAGTGGTGATTAAATCCAGAAGTGGTGACGTGTTTCTATTAGACTTTTCCTCTGATTGCTCTACTCCTGGTTTTGGCTACAAAAACTGATGAGCAAAAACAGCCCAAAAACGCCCAGTGTGAACACAGCCTTACACTGATACAGGTTCATCTCAATGAATTAGAATATGATCAAAAAGTGACTTTATTTCAGTAATTCAATACATAAAGTGACACCCATCTATTATATAGAGTCATTACACACAGAGGGATCTATGTCATGTGTTTATTTCTGTTAATGTTGATGATTATGGTCATTATCTCAGGAAATTAAAGTAGGGAGGATGAAGGGTCTGAGAGTTAAAATATGACCTAAATAGGTATCAGAGGTTTCACTTTGTGTGTTTGTGAGAGTCACAACCACTATAAAAGCAGATCAGCACCCAGCGTGGTACATATAGAGGAGGGAGGAGGAAGGATTAAACACCACGCTGCCGTATTCCACCAGACATCAAAGGGCGAGTATAATATTGAATTATTAGTCAGAGCTCATTGAAACATGGCAATATGATATTGATTTGTCCTGAGGAAGGGGCCAGGGAGGCCTGAAACGCATTGACTAATAAATCAATATTATTTTCACCCTTTGATGTCTCGTGGAATATGGCAGCGCGGTGTTTAACCCTTCATCCTCCCTACTTTAGCCTCATTCCCAGTATGCTGGGGGGGCGTCCCAGAGGTCAGACCCTCAGCAATCAGTAAATTATTGCTTAGATTATATCTGTAAATACTCTATTAATACATTTTAAAAGTGTTAAAAGATCCAATTTATTATATAATGCTCCACATTCTATGGATAGATGAAGTTAAATGGTAACATTTTGTCTACATATTTCTAACCAACCGCTACACTGATAACGCAAGCCTGTTCCAGTCATTGCACTGGTTGTCTTTTCCAATATAAACGTATGACTCTTCCACACAAAGCCCTTCACAGTTCTGCACCATCCTACCTCTCATCCTTCTTCTCTATCTACTGCCCTACATCTGAAACTGACATCCTCTATAATCCAAACATCCCCCTCCTGTCTCCAATACTTTTCTCGTGCTGCACAAGTTTTCTGGAATGCACTACCCCAGACAATCAGGTTAATTCCCAGCATCCACAGTTTCAAATGTGTCTTAAAAACACTTTTCTTTAGAAAAGCGTGTAGCCTCACTAATTTAACTATTCCCTTTCGTCTCTTGCATGCACATGATAGCACTTTATCTATACTTGTATAGATCCGGGCTGGTGACCGGTTCATGCAGCATTATTTTAATACCCCTAATTATTATATTGATGGCTGGACTGTACACAACAAGCACTTTAATATTACCCATATGTCCCCTATAAATTGTAATGTGCTGCAGAATACGTTGGCGCTATAGATATAAAACTTGTTGTTATTATTACTACCTGCAGCCACCACTAGAGGGAGCTGACTGCATACTGTGTAGACATAGAACTCATGAAACATTTAAAGCTCCCTCTAGTGGTGGCTTCAATTAACAAAAATTTCAGCTTTAAATGTTATGTCTATACAAGGAATTCGATGCTCTGTTTCAGAAGAATGGACGACCGAACACTAAATTGATAAAATAAGAAATATATCAGCACATGATTGGGATTTATTTGATTTACTTGATCTGTATCAATGTAAAGTGAAACACTAAGCATACACAAGATGAAACAGCGCTCCCTAGTGGCACTAAGCAGAAACAAGATGAAACAGCGCTCCCTAGTGGCACTAAGCATAAACAAGATGAAACAGCGCTCCATAGTGGCACTAAGCATAAACAAGATGACACAGCGCTCCCTAGTGGCACTAAGCATAAACAAGATGAAACAGCGCTCCCTAGTGGCACTAAGCATACACAAGATGACACAGCGCTCCCTAGTGGCACTAAGCATAAACAAGATGAAACAGCGCTCCCTAGTGGCACTAAGCATAAACAAGACGACACAGCGCTCCTTAGTGGCACTAAGCATAAACAAGATGACACAGCGCTCCTTAGTGGCACTAAGCATACACAAGATGACACAGCGCTCCCTAGTGGCACTAAGCATACACAAGATGAAACAGCGCTCCCTAGTGGCACTAAGCAGAAACAAGATGAAACAGCGCTCCCTAGTGGCACTAAGCAGAAACAAGATGAAACAGCGCTCCCTAGTGGCACTAAGCTTACACAAGATGAAACAGCGCTCCCTAGTGGCACTAAGCATAAAGAAGATGAAACAGCGCTCCCTAGTGGCACTAAGCATAAAGAAGATGAAACAGCGCTCCCTAGTGGCACTAAGCATAAACAAGATGAAACAGCGCTCCCTAGTGGCACTAAGCATAGACAAGATGAAACAGCGCTCCCTAGTGGCACTAAGCATAAAGAAGATGACACAGCGCTCCCTAGTGGCACTAAGCATACACAAGATGACACAGCGCTCCCTAGTGGCACTAAGCATAAACAAGATGAAACAGCGCTCCCTAGTGGCACTAAGCATAAAGAAGATGACACAGCGCTCCCTAGTGGCACTAAGCAGAAACAAGATGAAACAGCGCTCCCTAGTGGCACTAAGCAGAAACAAGATGAAACAGCACTCCCTAGTGGCACTAAGCATACACAAGATGAAACAGCGCTCCCTAGTGGCACACCCAATTAAATTTAGAACAGTTGCATTGAAATGAATTGATTTTAAATGACAGCATGATTGAAACTCCTTTTATATTACAATAAATAACATTTCTGTGTCGTGGCCCCTTTAAATTGGTTTTATGGTTTTCCTGGGTTTCCTCTTTCAACATAACGCATGATCAGATGTGTACGGCTTCCCTATGGCAGATGTTTATCCATCACACAAGTCATGTGACGGACATCATCATGGTTTTCGGTTCCTCTGCAGTTAAATCGTTAGGAGGAAATCGATCTCCTCTCGTTCTGATGAGCTAAATTATCACTACAAGTTATTGATGGGAGCAAATGTATCAACAACACAAAAAGGTCTTTAAAAACTCCTGGCATCCCTAAAAGGGTTAAATCCGATATGACTATACATAGATACTCAGGTTGGAGCAAGAAAACGCTCCCCCGAAAAATCAATAAGTTGCTGTTCCTCAATTGGTCATGTGTTACATTTGTCAGTGTTACCATATAGTACTGACCCCAGACATCATACCGACTCCTCAGTGTTTAACACAATATAGTACTGACCCCAGACATCATACCGACACATCAGTGTTACCATATAGTACTGACCCCAGACATCATACCGTACACCTCAGTGTTACCATATAGTACTGACCCCAGACATCATACCGACACCTCAGTGTTATCATATAGTACTGACCCAGAGAAATCATACCGACACCTCAGTGTTACCATATAGTACTGACCCCAGACATCATACCGACACGTCAGTGTTACCATATAGTACTGACCCCAGACATCATACCGACACCTCAGTGTTACCATATAGTACTGACCCCAGACATCATACCGACACATCAGTGTTACCATATAGTACTGACCCCAGACATCATACCGACACATCAGTGTTACCATATAGTACTGACCCCAGACATCATACCGACACGTCAGTGTTACCATATAGTACTGACCCAGACATCATACCGACACCTCAGTGTTATCATATAGTACTGACCCGAGAACATCATACCGACACCTCAGTGTTACCATATAGTACTGACCCCAGACATCATACCGACACGTCAGTGTTACCATATAGTACTGACCCAGACATCATACCGACACCTCAGTGTTACCATATAGTACTGACCCCAGACATCATACCGACACTCAGTGTTACCATATAGTACTGACCCCAGACATCATACCGACACATCAGTGTTACCATATAGTACTGACCCCAGACATCATACCGACACGTCAGTGTTACCATATAGTACTGACCCAGACATCATACTGACACGTCAGAGTTACCATATAGTACTGACCCCAGACATCATACCGACACGTCAGATGTTACCATATAGTACTGACCCCAGACATCATACCGACACCTCAGTGTTACCATATAATACTGACCCAGACATCATACCGACACCTCAGTGTTATCATATAGTACTGACCCGAGAAATCATACCGACACCTCAGTGTTACCATATAGTACTGACCCCAGACATCATACCGACACGTCAGTGTTACCATATAGTACTGACCCCAGACATCATACCGACACCTCAGTGTTACCATATAGTACTGACTCCAGACATCATACCGACACCTCAGTGTTACCATATAGTACTGACCCCAGACATCATACCGACACCTCAGTGTTACCATATAGTACTGACCCCAGACATCATACCGACACATCAGTGTTACCATATAGTACTGACCCCAGACATCATACCGACACGTCAGTGTTACCATATAGTACTGATCCCAGACATCATACTGACACGTCAGAGTTACCATATAGTACTGACCCCAGACATCATACCGACACGTCAGAGTTACCATATAGTACTGACCCCAGACATCATACCGACACCTCAGTGTTACCATATAGTACTGACCCCAGACATCATACCGACACCTCAGTGTTACCATATAATACTGACCCCAGACATCATACCGACATGTCAGTGTTACCATATAGTACTGACCCCAGACATCATACTGACACCTCAGTGTTACCATATAGTACTGACCCCAGACATCATACCGACACCTCAGTGTTACCATATAGTACTGACTTCAAGACGGCACTCGCTACAGCCAAGCAAGTGTTCTTCTCATCCCTTATAACCTCTCTGTCCCGCAACCCCAAACAGCTCTTCAAAACTTTCAACTCCTTACTTCGCCCACCTGCTCCTCCCCTTTCTCCCCTCATCTCTGCTGAAGACTTTGCGACCTTCTTCAAGGAGAAGATCGACAAGATCAGAAGCAGCTTCGGTCCACTATCCCCACACCTCCCCTTCCCACCTACACTGCCCTCCTCCTCCATCAGCCACTTCCCCCCCATAACTGAAGACCAACTTTCCTCCCTCCTGTCAAAATCACACCTCACCACCAGCGCCCACGACCCACTCCCATCCCACCTCATTCCCAACCACACCTCCATTTTCATCCCAGCCCTCACCCACCTCTTTAACCTTTCACTTCGCACTGGTACCTTCCCCTCGGCCTTCAAACACGCCCTAATCACGCCCATCCTAAAAAAAACCCTCACTTGACCCTACCTCTGTCTCTAACTATCGCCCCATATCTCTTCTCCCATTCGCCTCTAAGCTACTTGAACAACACGTCCACGCCGAACTTTCCTCTCACCTCTCCTCGTGCTCCCACTTCGACCGCCTACAGTCCGGCTTTCGACCCCTCCATTCCACCGAAACAGCCCTGACCAAAGTCACCAACGACCTACTGACCGCCAAGAACAAACACCACTACTCCATCCTGCTACTCCTTGACCTGTCTGCCGCCTTCGACACGGTTGACCACTCCCTTCTTCTCCGGATCCTGGAATCCCTTGGCATCACCCACCTTGCCCTCTCCTGGATCTCCTCATACCTAGCAGATCGGACCTTCAGCGTCTCCCACTCCCACACCTCCTCCTCACCCTACCCCCTTTCTGTCGGAGTCCCCCAAGGTTCCGTCCTGGGACCCCTACTTTTCTCCATTTACACTCTCGGCCTAGGGCAACTCATCGAGTCCCATGGCCTCCAGTACCACCTCTACGCCGATGACACCCAAATCTACCTGTCCGGCCCTGACATCACCTCCCTACTCTCGAAAATCCCTCAATGCCTTTCCGCCATCTCATCCTTCTTCTCTGCTCGCTTCCTTAAACTCAACATGGACAAAACTGAATTCATAGTCTTCCCCCCAAGAAATTCCACCCCACCTCCCAACCTATCCATCTGCATCAACGACTGCGCCCTCTCCCCAGTCCCCCAAGCCAAGTGCCTCGGGTAATCCTTGACTCCTCCCTATCCTTCAAACCCCACATCGAGGCCCTCACCACATCCCTCCGGCTCCAGCTCAAGAACATCTCACGGATCCGCTCCTTCCTCACCCACGACACCGCTAAAACACTCATCCATGCTCTTATCATCTCCCGCCTTGACTACTGCAACCTCCTTCTCAATGGCCTCCCGGCTAACTCCCTCACACCTCTCCAGTCTATCCTCAACTCCGCTGCCCGACTCATCTATATGTCCTCCCGCTACTCCCCTGTCTCCCCCCTCTGCCAAGCCCTTCACTGGCTCCCCGTCTCCAAGAGATCCCAATTCAAAACACTAACCATGACCTACAAAGCCATACACAACCTGGCCCCACCATACATCTCCGACCTGGTCTCCCGATACCTACCCTCACGCAACCTCCGCTCCTCCCAAGAACTCCTCCTCTGCTCCCCCCTCATCACCTCTTCACACAACCGAGTCCAGGACTTCTCCCGGGCATCTGCCTTACTCTGGAACTCCCTACCCGAACACGTCAGACACTCTCCTACCCTGAGTAACTTCAAGTGTCACCTGAAGACTCACCTGTTCCGTCAAGCCTACAACCTGCCATGAGACCCAGGCGAACGCCCCATACATGACATTCCCCCATCCTACTGTATCCTTACCCACCCCTCATAGACTGTGAGCCCTCGTGGACAGGGTCCCTGCCCCTCCTGTACCTGTACGTCCTGATCGCCTAGATTTAGTGTACTTGTTCTTGTCTCCCTCATCCTCATGTAAAGCGCCATGGAACCCAATGGCGCTATATAAATAAATAATAATAATAATAATAATAATGACCCCAGACATCATACCGACACCTCAGTGTTACCATATAGTACTGACCCCAGACATCATACCGACACCTCAGTGTTATCATATAGTACTGACCCCAGACATCATACCGACACCTCAGAGTTACCATATAGTACTGACCCCAGACATCATACCGACACCTCAGTGTTACCCATATAGTACTGACCCCAGACATCATACCGACACGTCAGTGTTACCATATAGTACTGACCCCAGACATCATACCGACACCTCAGTGTTACCATATAGTACTGACCCGAGACATCATACCGACATGTCAGTGTTACCATATAGTACTGACCCGAGGCTTCATACCGACACCTCAGTTTTACCATATAGTACTGACCCCAGACATCATACCGACACCTCAGTGTTACCATATAGTACTGACCCGAGACATCATACCGACATGTCAGTGTTACCATATAGTACTGACCCGAGGCTTCATACCGACACCTCAGTTTTACCATATAGTACTGACCCGAGGCATCATACTGACACCTCAGTGTTACCATATAGTACTGACCCGAGACATCATACCGACATGTCAGTGTTACCATATAGTACTGACCCCAGACATCATACCGACACCTCAGTGTTACCATATAGTACTGACCCGAGGCATCATACTGACACCTCAGTGTTACCATATAGTACTGACCCGAGACATCATACCGACACCTCAGTGTTACCATATAGTACTGACCCGAGACATCATACCGACACCTCAGTGTTACCATATAGTACTGACCACAGACATCATACCGACACCTCAGTGTTACCATATAGTACTGACCCTAGACATCATACCGACACCTCAGTGTTACCATATAGTACTGAGCCCAGACATCATACCGACACCTCAATGTTACCATATAGTACTGACCCCAGACATCATACCGACACCTCAGTGTTACCATATAGTACTGACCCGAGGCATCATACCGACACGTTAGTGATACCATATAGTACTGACCCCAGACATCATACCGACACGTCACTGTTACCATATAGTACTGACCCCAGACATCATACTGACACCTCAGTGTTACCATATAGTACTGACTCCAGACATCATACCGACACCTCAGTGCTACCATATAGTACTGACCCCAGACATCATACCGACACGTCAGTGTTACCATATAGTACTGACCCCAGACATCATACCGACACCTCAGTGTTACCATATAGTACTGACCCCAGACATCATACCGACACGTCAGTGTTACCATATAGTACTGACCCCAGACATCATACTGACACCTCAGTGTTACCATATAGTACTGACTCCAGACATCATACCGACACCTCAGTGCTACCATAGAGTACTGACCTGAGGCATCATACCGACACCTCAGTGTTACCATATAGTACTGACCCCAGGCATCATACCGACTCCTCAGTGTTACCATATAGTACTGACCCCAGGCATCATACCGACTCCTCAGTGTTACCATATAGTACTGACCCCAGACATCATACCTACACCTCAGTGTTACCATATAGTACTGACCCCAGACATCATACCGACACGTCAGTGTTACCATATAGTACTGACCCCAGACATCACACCGACACCTCAGTGTTACCATATAGTACTGACCCCAGACATCCTACCGACACGTCAGTGTTACCATATAGTACTGACCCCAGACATCATACTGACACCTCAGTGTTACCATATAGTACTGACTCCAGACATCATACCGACACCTCAGTGTTACCATATAGTATTGACCCCAGACATCATACCAACAGTGTTACCATATAGTACTGACCCCAGACATCATAACGACACCTCAGTGTTACCATATAGTACTGAGCCCAGACATCATACCGACACCTCAGTGTTACCATATAGTACTGACCCCAGACATCATACCGACACATCAGTGTTACCATATAGTACTGACCCCAGACATCATACCGACACCTCAGTATTACCATATAGTACTGACCCCAGACATCATACCGACACCTCAGTGTTACCATATAGTATTGACCCCAGACATCATACCAACAGTGTTACCATATAGTACTGACCCCAGACATCATAACGACACCTCAGTGTTACCATATAGTACTGAGCCCAGACATCATACCGACACATCAGTGTTACCATATAGTACTGACCCCAGACATCATACCGACACCTCAGTATTACCATATAGTACTGACCCCAGACATCACACCGACACCTCAGTGTTACCATATAGTACTGACCCCAGACATCATACCGACACCTCAGTGTTACCATATAGTACTGACTCCAGACATCATACCGACACCTCAGTGTTACCATATAGTACTGAGCCCAGACATCATACCGACACCTCAGTGTTACCATATAGTATTGACCCCAGACATCATACCAACAGTGTTACCATATAGTACTGACCCCAGACATCATAACGACACCTCAGTGTTACCATATAGTACTGACCCCAGACATCATACCGACACATCAGTGTTACCATATAGTACTGACCCCAGACATCATACCGACACCTCAGTATTACCATATAGTACTGACCCCAGACATCATACCGACACCTCAGTGTTACCATATAGTATTGACCCCAGACATCATACCGACACCTCAGTGTTACCATATAGTATTGACCCCAGACATCATACCAACAGTGTTACCATATAGTACTGACCCCAGACATCATAACGACACCTCAGTGTTACCATATAGTACTGAGCCCAGACATCATACCGACACATCAGTGTTACCATATAGTACTGACCCCAGACATCATACCGACACCTCAGTATTACCATATAGTACTGACCCCAGACATCACACTGACACCTCAGTGTTACCATATAGTACTGACCCCAGACATCATACCGACACCTCAGTGTTACCATATAGTACTGACTCCAGACATCATACCGACACCTCAGTGTTACCATATAGTATTGACCCCAGACATCATACCAACAGTGTTACCATATAGTACTGACCCCAGACATCATAACGACACCTCAGTGTTACCATATAGTACTGACCCCAGACATCATACCGACACCTCAGTGTTACCATATAGTACTGACCCCAGACATCATACCGACACATCAGTGTTACCATATAGTGAACATGGTAAATAAAAAAAACAAACAGCATATGTGTAATTGCACTTTTTTTTTGCAATTTCACCGCATTTGGACTTTTTTCCCATTTTCCTGTACACGATATGATAAAATAAATAATTTCATTCAAAAGTACAAATCGTCCCAAAAATACAAGCCCCAATGTCTGCAGCTCCGTATCGTTCACAGACAGACTCATATGGACCAGTTTATAGTGGTTCAAACAACTAAAAGCTCTTTTAGAGCCAGCATAAAAGCCAAGGCAGGGAAAGCTGCATACCTTTTTGGCTGAATCTGTTTAATGAGAGGACGCCACAGCTCAGCAATAAAGATTGAGAGAGAAACCTATAAAACACTGACTAAACCTTACAGATAGTGTGTGACAGCTCATCAATGATAAACAGCTACCATCCGTTTACCTACAGCCCAACTTAATCTATTTGAGAATTGACATTTTAGAAGACTTGATCATCCCTAACTGGTGATGACTGAGGCTTAGTATCAGCCGGTGAGGTTACCTCTGTGAGTCTGCGTAGACTCAGCCTAGTGGGGAATCCTCATCTATCAATGTCATTCCATTCATAAGCAATTATCATCGGTGACCTCGGTGCCAAATAATATGTAGAATTCTTGTAAATGTGCCTTATGCTTTATCAGAGTCGAAGATGTTTGAAATTCTTTTCTATTTCTGCCAATTATGTAGCTGAATGCAAGCTATTGTTCTCTGTTTTCAGGCATTCTGCTTCATGTCCGTAGAAAAATACAACCCAGCATCACCAAACTGTGTCATCCATCTTCAGCCCTTACGATCCCTCAATATCCCCATCATGCATCAGCAGCCCCCATCACCCCCAATATTCCCATCAACCAAATGCAAGTAACCTCCATTAAACCTAACAGAAAACAGGAGTTAGGTGTTTAAAAGGTTCATGAGAAAACCCAGAAAAAAACAATACTGGTCTCTGCCTAACAGGCAAAATCTGTTATCAGCAGGGCTGGAACTCCTTAGCAAAAATCCACATAGAAATATAGCCAGCAAAGAAGGCTGGTGCAAGGAGAGTATAAATAACCCCAACTGGGATGTGATAGGACAGAGAAGAAATAATTAAGTGAGAACACCTGACTAACTGTCAACCAAAGGAAGAAGTATAGATAAAAAACCATCCGCATTTGGACAGAGACCGACTATGCTGTGGCTCAGAAGAAAAAGTATCACGGAGGTGGTAGTGGATAAGGGAATGAGCAGTAAGATGACACTCATAAGGGTAGCTAGTCTAGCCCTGACTAGCACTAAACCCAGAGGTATCCCAGATGGCGAGGAGGTCCAGGCCACCACCGTTTCCCTCAACCAGCCCTATGCTATCCCCTCTCACCTCCCACCAAGAACCAGAGTAATCAGCCACTCCAGCAAAAGGTGAACTTCCCGAGACTGCAGCACAAACACCGATGTCCACCCAGAAGCTTGATCACAGGTAAAGTGAAAACTCTAACAGCGACGCCACCTGGGGGAGGGAGGAGCTATATAAAGGCCAGGGGCGGAGACTACAGATGACTCACACTTAGGCTTCACTTCATCCAGCAAAATCGTGACGCCCTACGGAGGCACCATGCGTTGGCAGAGGAAGATCCATTGGCTCAGTAGAGATTGCATATAGCGCCATACTGACTCCCATCCATGTGCACCATGCCTTCGTGACCCATTTCCTTACTGTAACGCAACATTATAATGCCGCGTATATGGCGATATACAGCCTGGAGGCAAGAGACAGCAGCTCAGCAGTGATGGTGAAGCTGATGACCCCCGTGATTGTGCCGCCTCGGCAGGATGTGTAGGTGTGCCGCTACATCTGGTGTTGACATTTAATTAACAAGTGATCATATAACGTGTAAAATATCATATGTGAGGATCATGTCATTACATCTGTTTAGTAATGTCGTCTGCCTTCAGGTTATTGAGCCGTAATGAGGCTTTCTGCTCCCTTATCTGAATTTACTCCTATGTCTTCCATCCAATTTTGTTGTATAATCGTCTCTTCAAGACAAAATTTGGAGCTCATCTTAAACCATAATAATGTCTATATTCATAGTGGACCAGCTATACTCAAAGAAAATAGAAAGGACCTCCACAAACAGCGCCATATATCTGTGCAGGCTGCGTCAGGTATTGCAGCAAATCCACATCAGTAGCAATTGGATGAATAGTGCTGGGCTGCAATACCAAACATAACGAGGTCTGAAGGAGGGCGATGGAGAGCAACGAGGAGTGCAGAAAGGAAGATCAAGACAGCGAGAATCGCAACGCTCATCTCTAAAGAATATCCAGAATGTTACATCTTCTGAGACATGATGAACAATGCGCCAACTCGTCTTTACTACAGGATAGAAATGAGAATCACAGGCACAGAATACACAATATAGTGATTATTTACTATGAGCCCCTGGGAGAACCTGAGGTTATAGGGAATCGCAGCATTTTCACATGTTATGGTGAAAAAACAACATATCACATAATTATTAATATCTGTTTATGAATCACAGACTTAACACATTCATTACTAGAGAAAAACTGTATTTAATAAGAATATGGGAAAAAACAAACATCACACATACTGTTATCTATCATCTACATTATGTATATAGCTATTTATTATCTATCTTGGTATCTATCCATCTATCTTATTATTATTATCTATCTCTCATAATTTATTTAGGTAATCTGATGTCTCAGTATCTGTATTACATCTTGAATAAAATTATATATATTATGCTCCTGGTTATAGATCACATTCAACTACATTACTGATCCTGAGTTACCTCCTGTATTATACTCCAGAGCTGCACTCACTATTCTGCTGGTGCAGTCACTGTGTACATACATTACATTACTGATCCTGAGTTACCTCCTGTATTATACTCCAGAGCTGCACTCACTATTCTGCTGGTGCAGTCACTGTGTACATACATTACATTACTGATCCTGAGTCACCTCCTGTATTATACTCCAGAGCTGCACTCACTATTCTGCTGGTGCAGTCACTGTGTACATACATTACATTACTGATCCTGAGTTACCTCCTGTATTATACCCCAGAGCTGCACTCACTATTCTGCTGGTGCAGTCACTGTGTACATACATTACATTACTGATCCTGAGTTACCTCTTGTATTATACCCCAGAGCTGCACTCACTATTCTGCTGGTGCAGTCACTGTGTACATACATTACATTACTGATCCTGAGTTATATCCTGTATTATACTCCAGAGCTGCACTCACTATTCTGCTGGTGCAGTCACTGTGTACATACATTACATTACTGATCCTGAGTTACCTCCTGTATTATACCCCAGAGCTGCACTCACTATTCTGCTGGTGCAGTCACTGTGTACATACATTACATTACTGATCCTGAGTCACCTCCTGTATTATACTCCAGAGCTGCACTCACTATTCTGCTGGTGCAGTCACTGTGTACATACATTACATTACTGATCCTGAGTTACCTCCTGTATCATACTCCAGAGCTGCACTCACTATTCTGCTGGTGCAGTCACTGTGTACATACATTACATTACTGATCCTGAGTTACCTCCTGTATTATCCTCCAGAGCTGCACTCACTATTCTGCTGGTGCAGTCACTGTGTACATACATTACATTACTGATCCTGAGTTACCTCCTGTATTATACTCCAGAGCTGCACTCACTATTCTGCTGGTGCGGTCACTGTGTACATACATTACATTACTGATCCTGAGTTACCTCCTGTATTATACTCCAGAGCCGCACTCACTATTCTGCTGGTGCAATCACTGTGTACATACATTACATTACTGATCCCGAGTTACCTCCTGTATTATACTCCAGAGCCGCACTCACTATTCTGCTGGTGCAGTCACTGTGTACATACATTACATTACTGATCCCGAGTTACCTCCTGTATTATACTCCAGAGCTGCACTCACTATTCTGCTGGTGCAGTCACTGTGTACATACATTACATTACTGATCCTGAGTTACCTCCTGTATTATACTCCAGAGCTGCACTCACTATTCTGCTGGAGCAGTCACTGTGTACATACATTACATTACTGGTCCTGAGTTACCTCCTGTATTATACTCCAGAGCTGCACTCTCTATTCTGCTGGTGCAGTCACTGTGTACATACATTACATTACTGATCCTGAGTCACCTCCTGTATTATACCCCAGAGCTGCACTCACTATTCTGCTGGTGCAGTCACTGTGTACATACATTACATTACTGATCCTGAGTCACCTCCTGTATTATACCCCAGAGCTGCACTCACTATTCTGCTGGTGCAATCACTGTGTACATACATTACATTACTGATCCTGAGTTACCTCCTGTATTATACTCCAGAGCTGCACTCACTATTCTGCTCGTGCAGTCACTGTGTACTTAGTTTTCACCCTTGTCAGGAGGGTTATTTTAGAGTAATATTTCCTGTCCTTTCATGAAGAGTTTTCTTGGAATTAGAACAATCTCTATGTGCAGCTAATTACACAAATAATAATGTTTATTTCTATAGCCCCAACATATTCTGCAGCTCTTTACAATTCAGAGCGGACATATACAGACATAAGTAACAATTATATGAATATATATATATACAGTTTCACATCTCACCTCCTCCCCTTCCCTTCACAATGACCTTTGCACACGCTCATTAGATGCTTCACTAGGGTCAGAGTCAGTCTATTGCTGCTAATCTGCATGTGAATTTCCTGGGAGTATGAGTGCTGCATAGACCCCTAGTGGTCAGAGTGAAAATTGCAAGAGTTCTATTTCTTTTTAAATACAGGTTGAGATATATATATATACTGTATATCAAAGCATGTTTACAAATACATTTCACGTGAAAACTTCATTTAAACACACATCCCCTTCAAAAGCAGAAGCCATGGAGCCCATGAGAACAGAATGATACATTCATATTTAACGATTCTACCAATAAAGCATCATCTTGTTATTATGGGGAATGGTCCCATCAGCAAACATCATCGGCTTCAAGAGCAAAATATGTTAAAGTGTTGTGGCAACGGTGGGGTTTCTAGTGAGACGGGGACAATATCTCTCACTGTCTCCGCTGCTTTTTAGATAATAATTATAAACAATTACATAATCCAGGAATCATGAGTTCGACACGATGCTAAAACTTCCCCTGATCACGTCAGGTCATGTGAAGACGAAAGGAAGGAAGAAATGCCCCAGACACAAAGACTCGGTCTACGTGTTTATATTATTTGTTTATCCCCATAATAGCAATACCAAAATCTGTGAAAATCTCATTCGATACAATTTAGACATTGAAGCTCTATGACCACCTTAAAGGATTATTCCTATAAGCAACACCCTAGTACATTAACCTCAATAATAACAGAGTATCTGGAGAGCTCCCTCTAGTGGTGACTGCAACATTTTAATATACAGGTGCATCTCAATGAATTAGTAGTTGTTGATGTGGGGAAATTCATTTTTCAAAACAATTCTACCCGTGCCTGAACATTTCTGTAGCCCTGATCACACCATCAAGAATATGATAATACTCGTTTTGAGAGGTTATTTAACATCCAAAAGAATCAGGAGATTCTGGGAATATAAACTTGTCACATTCAGAGCGGGAATGAATGGGTTGCATGGATTTATGTCTTTTTACATCAATTGAGGAATCTTCAAATGCAGGACCTAACCGCCAATCAAAGGACAATAAAACGGACGGTTCACAGGCATAACGGCAGTGGCAGGAGCTGCATGGGCGCTATGTTTTCCAGCCTGCACTCCGTTATGTTATAAGCACCGCTGGCTGCCGTAAACCGGAAGTGATGTTCTGCATACCACGTTTTTTTCGCGGCCGCACCTGCCGCAAGTGCCGAAACCGCACTTGCCGCACCTGCCGCACACTTACAAGTGGGGCTTGCCGCAAGTGAACTGCAAGTGCAGCCGTTATGCTGTAATCGCAGCAGTTGCGGTTTTTTCACCGCAACTGCCGCGATCAGCGAAAACCGCTGATGTGAAAGGGGCCTACGTATCTGCTGAACATTTGTTACTGAATAAGTTGGTGCCATAGAAATAAAAATGAACAAAAGCAAAGAAAAGAAACAAAAATGAGCAAATACATTGCAAAAGTAGTGCATGCAAATAAAAATAGGGCACTAGGTAAGATTTCGATATAAAAAAAATGTAAAAGCCACCCCACCACATCAAGGTGACCCCATTGGGATGAGTCCACTGTGCTCATTTACAGAGCCTTGACGCGTTTCTCATTACGATCATCAGGAAGTTGATATAGTATATGCTCCACCACACATACAGCTGCATCAATCAATATTATATTCGCCCTTTGATGTCTGGTGGAATACGGCAGCGCGGTGCTTAACCCTTCATCCTCTCTTCTCTACATGCACCACGCTGGGGACTGATCTGCTTTTATAGTGGTTGTGACTCTCACAACCACACAAGGTGAAGCCTGTGATACCTATTTAGGTCATATTTTATCTCTCAGACCCTTCATCCTCCCTACTTTAATGTTCTGAGATAATGACCTTTGGGTTTCCATAATCATTATTATTATTTATTATTATTATTTATTTATATAGCGCCATTAGGTTCCATGGCGCTTTACATGAGGATGAGGGAGACCAGAACAAGTACACTAAATCTAGGCGATCAGGACGTACAGGTACAGGAGGGGCAGGGACCCTGTCCACGAGGGCTCAGTGTCTATGAGGGGCGGGTTAGGATACAGTAGGATGGGGGAATGTCAGGTATGGGGCGGTCGCCTGGGTCTCATGGCAGGTTGTAGGCTTGGTGGAATAGGTGAGTCTTCAGGTGACACTTGAAGCTTCTCAGGGTAGGAGAGTGTCTGACGTGTTCGGGTAGGGAGTTCCAGAGTAAGGCAGATGCCCGGGAGAAGTCCTGGACGCGGTTGTGCGAAGAGGAGATGAGGGTGGAGCAGAGGAGGAGTTCTTGGGAGGAGCGGAGATTGCGTGAGGGTAGGTATCGGGAGACCAGGTCGGAGATGTATGGTGGGGCCAGGTTGTGTATGGCTTTGTACGCCATGGTTAGTGTTTTGAATTGGGATCTCTTGGGGACAGGGAGCCAGTGAAGGGCTTGGCAGAGGGGGGAGACAGGGGAGTAGCGGGAGGACATGTAGATTAGTCGGGCAGCGGAGTTGAGGATAGACTGGAGAGGTGTGAGGGAGTTAGCCGGGAGGCCAGTGAGAAGGAGGTTGCAGTAGTCAAGGCGGGAGATGATAAGAGCATGGATGAGTGTTTTAGCGGTGTCGTGGGTAAGGAAGGAGCGGATCCGTGAGATGTTCTTGAGCTGGAGCCGGAGGGATGTGGTGAGGGCCTCGATGTGGGGCTTGAAGGATAGGAAGGAGTCAAGGATTTCCCCGAGTCACTTGGCTTGGGGGACTGGGGAGAGGGCGCAGTCGTTGATGCAGATGGATAGGTTGGGAGGTGGGGTGGAATTTCTTGGGGGGAAGACTATGAATTCAGTTTTGTCCATGTTGAGTTTAAGGAAGCGAGCAGAGAAGAAGGATGAGATGGCGGAAAGGCATTGTGGGATTTTGGAGAGTAGGGAGGTGATGTCAGGGCCGGACAGGTAGATTTGGGTGTCGTCGGCGTAGAGGTGGTACTGAAAGCCGGGGGATTCAATGAGTTGCCCTAGGCTGAGAGTGTATATGGAGAAAAGTAGGGGTCCCAGGACCAAACCTTGGGGGACTCCGACAGAAAGGGGGTAGGGTGAGGAGGTGTGGGAGTGCGAGACGCTGAAGGTCCGGTCCGCTAGGTATGAGGAGATCCAGGAGAGGGCAAGGTGGGTGATGCCAAGGGATTCCAGGATCCGGAGAAGAAGGGAGTGGTCAACCGTGTCGAAGGCGGCAGACAGGTCAAGGAGTAGCAGGATGCAGGGGCGGAACTACGCTGGTGCAGCCGGTGCAGCTGCACCAGGGCCCCGCCCGGTTAGGGGGCCCCTTCAAGCCTGGAGGGGGCCCCCAGCCGACCCCAAGCCGCGGGAGAGCGCGGCTCTCAGCGCGGCTCTCCCAGCCGACCCCCACAAGCCGCGGGAGAGCGCGGCTCTCAGCGCGGCTCTCCCAGCCGACCCCCACAAGCCGCGGGAGAGCCGCCGTCACCAGGAGGGAGAGCGCGGCAGGACCAGGCGGGAGAGAAGCGGTAAGAGCACGAGCACTAGCACCCCCCCCCACCCCCCACCCCCCGTCCACACCTGCACCAGGGCCCCCGGGGGTGACGGTCCGCCGCTGGCAGGATGGAGTAGCGGCGTTTGTTCTTGGCGGTCAACAGGTCGTTGGTGACTTTGGTCAGGGCTGTTTCGGTGGAATGGAGGGGTCGGAAGCCGGACTGTAGGCGGTCGAAGTGGGAGCACGAGGAGAGGTGAGAGGACAGTTCGGAGTGGACGTGCTGTTCAAGTAGCTTAGAGGCGAAAGGGAGAAGAGATATGGGGCGATAGTTAGAGACAGAGGTAGGGTCAAGTGAGGTTTTTTTAGGATGGGCGTGATTAGGGTGTGTTTGAAGGCCAAGGGGAAGGTACCAGTGCTAAGTGATAGGTTAAAGAGGTGGGTGAGGGCTGGGATGAAAATGGAGGTGTGGTTCGGAATGAGGTGGGATGGGAGATGGGATAATCATCAACATTAACAGAAATAAACCCATGACATAGATCCCTCTGTGTGTAATGACTCTATATAATAGATGTGGTCACTTTATGTATTGAATTACTGAAATAAAGTCACTTTTTAATGATCTCATTCATTGAGATGCGGCTGTATATGTATTTTTTGTTAGTAATAAATTGGGATTACCGGTAATTTTACTTTTTCTAATATTTGAGCATTTGCAATACAGCTGATGGTAAATGTAAAGAACTGATTGACAAATCTGGTTAAAATGTCAATCATTTGCCTTATAAAGCATGCTGAGGCGTGTGGTGCCACAATGTATCATTCTATACCGTAACTACTCTGTGGTCACTTTCTTTGCATCAACTTTGTAAAAGTAATGAACACGTATTTATACTTAGAATTTCCTATTTACAGTAACTGTTATTATAGGCAGAATAATAACCCTGGAAAAGTGTGTGATGACCTGTTAAACTTAACGCTTTCAAGGTTTATGGGTCACAAACCTTTGGGTGCGCTACATGTGCCTATAGGTGACTACTCCCAGCCTGGAGATGGTTACGAAAGGTCCTGTGTCGCCACCTGGTGGACAGTGCTGGTTTAACAATTGATCAAAAATCTACAGCTGCATCTCAATGAATTAGAAAATCATCAAAAAGTGACTTTATTTCAGTAATTCAACACATAAAGTGACCACATCTATTATATAGAGTCATTACACACAGGGATCTATTTCATGTGTTTATTTCTGTTAATGTTGATGATTATGGTCATTATCTCAGAACATAAAAGTAGGGAGGATGAAGGGTCTGAGAGATAAAATATGACCTAAATAGGTATCAGAGGCTTCACCTTGTGTGGTTGTGAGAGTCACAACCACTATAAAAGCAGATCACGGCTACTGCAGTCCCCAGCGTGGTGCATATAGAGTAGGGAGGATGAAGGGTTAAACACCGCACTGCCGTATTCTACCAGACATCAAAGGGGGAATATAATATTGATTTATTAGTCTGGGGACTGATCTGCTTTTATAGTGGTTGTGACTCTCACAACCACACAAGGTGAAGCCTCTGATTCCTATTTAGGTCATATTTTATCTCTCAGACCCTTCATCCTCCCTACTTTAGTTTTCTGAGATAATGACCTTTGGGTTTCCATAATCATCAACATTAACAGAAACAAACCCATGGCATAGATCCCTCTGTGTGTAATGACTCTATATAATAGATGTGGTCACTTTATGTATTGAATTACTGAAATAAAGTCACTTTTTGATGATCTTCTCATTCATTGAGGTGCTCCTGTATTTCGAGGTTTCTTTATTAGTTCACTCCGCTAATAAGTTTGTGCTCTCAAATAATGTTTTATTTGCGTCTGCAATCCTCATGGTGGTGGCATTGCTCCATTAACATCTATAAAGTTAGACTGCAATACCAGACACAACCCATGGTCAGGGGTGGCGCTGTTCCTAGAAAAAAATAAAAAGGTAAAGAATTTGAGAAGTGTTTGGCAGGATAGTGTGGAGTGGACGGATTGTGCACGCTGACTGTTCATTGACTCATTGTCATCACCGTCGTGACATCCTTCTCCGATGACAAGGCCACAGGTGACGGCATTATCTCCTCCGCCTTAGGAAATATGTGAGATATTGCAATAGGAAACGACATCACCGTCAAATCGAGTGTTAATGAGCGAGTGACATCACTATAGAAATCAAGCCCCTGCTGTGACTTGAATATGTAAATCAACTGCTGCAAAAATTGGGTAGCCCCCCCCCAATACTTTACCTGTACTGCCCATAGGGATACATGGGGGCAAAACTGGATCTGGAGATGTCCGGTTCACACCCTGGATCCAAAAAACCGTGGTGTGAAGCCGACCATAGAGGAACCACGGTGAGGAGGATCTCCCGGCGGTGGTCAGGTGACCGGACCGTAATCAATGGGGGCGTTCCACTGTGACGTCACGGCAGGTCATGTCGCTCTGAGTGTAGTATGTGCCTGAAGCTGCTGCACCCAACGCTCACCCGTGCAGGGAGGATCAAAGGTCAAAAAACAATTGGACAATGTGGTGTTTTAGGAGCTCTGGAGCACAAAGGGGCAGGAATAGAAGTTAGATACTCCTTCCTCATTTACCCAATTGTCCATCCAACTGGGACTCCAAAAATGCACTAAGCTCATTTATTGCGGAGGTTTCGCAGCGCTTTCTCAGGTGGATTCCAGGTGACCTTTATATTTTCCCTTTAATGAACTGGGTGTATACCACAGAACATGTCTGTGGGCGTTTGCTTTTGCTCATCTGACAGTGGCTGTCACGGAGGACTGAGGGGATGTCCAGCTACCGTGCATGACAGTGACGCACGGACTAATGATATCCAGCTCACTACACTGGAATGGGGGACACTGTGAACACATTTTATAAGGGGTCATAAACTTGTAAATAACTCATGAAAGAATAAAGTTACGTTAAAACTAAGCACACCAATGTTTTTCTTATGAAATTCTCAATAACTTTGATGTGTCACATGACCCTCTTCCCGTTGAGAATAATAAAGTTGGATCCAAAATGGCCGACTTCAAAATGGCCACCATGGTCACCCCCATCTGGAAAAGTTTTCCCCCTCCCATATATTAATGTGCCACAAACAGGAAGTTGATATCCCCAACTCTTCCCATTTTATTTAGGTGTATAATGTAGGTATAATATGTGCGCTATCCTAGGTGCTACAGGCTTATACAATAGATCTATGGGCTGCGCAGCCTGCAGGACCCTGGACAGCGCACATACTATACCTACATTAGGTATAGTATGAGCGCTGCGCACAGAGGAGTCGGCGGCTTCATTCATAAAATTGTACAGCAGCCAACAGGTGCCGGCTACTGTACATCAGGAATGAAATCATTATATGCCAACCTTAGTGGGTGGTATGTCTCTAGGGGGGCGGGCAACCCCTAGAGACATTATAGCCACATCCATTAATAACATTTAACCCTTTGTTCATCCCTGAACAAAGGGTTAAATAATGAGAATGCATGTGGACAGCATGTCTGTAGGGGTGTCCACCCCCTCTAGAGAAATGCTGTCCACTCAGGACGGCATATCAGGGGTTAACTTAGCTGTTAACCACTGTGTCGCAATTGTCGGCTTTCTTCTATTCTTTCTATTACAAGCCGCCGGCTGCAGCATCAGGACCACTATGATAGGCACTTTGCCTAAGCATTTTACAGTACAGCATCCTGAGGAAAGTAGAAAGCATTTAGCTCGGGGGGAGGGGGGAACATCTCTGGAGACCTGCGTCAGTGGCCACACCACGCGCATGCGCGGATTGTCCTGCCGCCATCTTGGATGTGGGCACAAGCGAGGGAAAAAGTGGTGTTGAAACAGGGACGGACTAACCGCTGAAAAGATGTAGCAAAGTTATTCACTGGACAATTCTAGCCAGTTATTTTCACTAATGGCCACTAGATGGCAGACAGCGAAATACAGAAGGAGTGGGTACAAGATAATAGGAAAAAAAAGCAAATAAGAGAAGGGGAACAAGAATATGAAATTGTAAAAAAAGAAGGACAGCAGACATTATAAGGATAATTCAATGCAAAATATTAAAGCGCATATCCAAATGACTGTAGTCCATATATATATATATATAGTTTCCCAGGTCCATGAATAAATCTGAGTACTCCAGGTGTATCGGGCCACAAATATGGACGATAATCAAGTGCAGTTACTAACATAAAAACAGAGAAAAGACACATATGTTAAGACAGAGAAACATAGGGCCAGAACAACGAGGATCGGAGAAACCTCCAAGGTTAAAAGGAGCCTAATTTGCTCCATGGAGCATCTACACTACCGTTCAAAGGTTTGGGGTCACCCAGACAGTTTAGTGTTTTCCATGAAAAGGGCCTCCCACTTCTCTTTCTACTCTGGTTAGAGCCTGTTGTGCTCTCCTCAGAAGGGAGTAGTACACATGGTTGTAGGAAATCTCCAGTTTCTTGGCAATATCTCGCATGGAATAGCCTTCATTTCTAAGAAAAAGGATAGACTGTCAAGTTTCACATGAAAGTTCTCTTTTTCTGGTCATTTTGAGAGTTTCATAGAACAAACAAATGTAATGCTCCAGATTCTCAACTAGCTCAAAGGAAGGTCAATTTTATAGCTTCTCTAATCAGCCAAACCGTTTTCAGCTAAGCTAACATACTTGTACAAGGGGTTTCTAGGGTTTTCTAAACATTCATTATCTTTCTTACACAGTTAGCAAACACAATGCACCATTAAAACACTGGAGTGGTGGTTGTTGGAAATGGGCCTCTATACACCTATGTAGATATTGCATTAAAAAACAGACGTTTGCAGCTAGAATAGTCATTTACTGCATTAACAATAAATAGAGTGTATTTCGGATTCATTTAATGTTAACTTCATTGAAAAAAATCTGCTTTTCTTTCAAATATAAGGACATTTCTAAACGACCTCAAACTCTTGAATGGTAGTGTACATGCGGAAATCAAAGAGAACAATAAACCAAAGAAGGAGCATAGAACCATGAAGGAGATAAGCGAAGTAGGAGATGGATCATTTCACCCGAACCCCTCCAAAACGTTTTTAGAGGAACGGGGAAAACCTGAGTTTCTCGTTAAGGCCGGCAGGAGCAAGAGTTCCAAGTCTAAAGATCCATTTGCTCTCAAGTTGGGACAGAGCACGTGTGGAGACACGGGGGTCAGCGGGTGTTCTCGTCCACTGGCCCAGCCGCCTTTAGAAAGACAGCATGGACCAGGGCTCATCCCCAAACTGAACGCCCGAGCTCCTTAACCGTTGGCGGAACACAACTCAGACAACACAGGGTGAGGGAACCACAATATTAAGGCTTTATTGGATCCCCAAACAGTTAACAGCATATAACACATAACCTGCAAAACACACAATGTTACAAGCAACAGAGTCGCACCCTTCCACTGGCTCACCAGGGTTTATGCCTCAGATCTTTCAGGGCTATTTACTCCAAACCAGTGGCACGCTGCTTTTGGCAGGCACCCACCGAGAAAGAAATAATGCCAGATTTAGGAAGCTGAGTCAGCCCAGCAAAGTCTGTAGCCAGGTGACTGCATTGTCCCAACCTGCATGGCTTTCTTATGCAGTCTTTGTTAACCCAGCCGAATCCGATCATTCGATGCTGAAGTCCTTGTGGTTTTATAATCCAGGTTCTGATCCCCTTGGTCGGCACCGAAATGCCTAGGCCTGGTGTTATGGCCGGCCAATCGGATTCGAAGATCCTATATTAGCTGCCTGTATCCAATCTGCTGGTCAAAAAAAACAGTCCTCCTTATATACCCTCAGCCCTTATTGTAGGATATCGAGGACTTCATGATTGGTGGAATAAACTGTCTTCTCATTGGCTGGATCTCGAGCCTCATATAAAACATTTTTAGTGGTATTGCAGTCCTGGCAAGGGAGACGCACATGCTGATTGACATAGCAATACAGATAGATGACATAGTAATACAAAGGGCGGTTAGCATAATTAGGTTTTCTGAGCCTCTGTCCCTCTATGAGAAAGAGATGAGATAATTACATTACACACGGTCAACATCACCAAGCATCTACAAGACTCTTAAGTACATTGAGTTGCTTTTCACAAGGTAGGAAATAAAATACAATACAAAGAGGCAAGATGATTACATTACACACGGTCAACATCACCAAGCATCTACAAGACTCTAGGAACAATGAGTTGCTTATCACAAGGTAGGAAATAAATTACAATACAAAGAGGCAAGATGATTACATTACACACGGTCAACATTACCAAGCATCTACAAGACTGGCAGGAACGATGGGTAAACAAAATACAAAATACTGTCTGGCTAAATTTTAAGAATTTAACCCATGCTATTCATTAAAAGAGTCCATTTCGTCACAGCACGTTTGAAATCACCGCCCCTTATGCCCAACTTGAGAACATCTATTCCCCTCACTTTTAGACTCCCTGGATTGCCATTATGATATTCTTTAAAATGGCGAGGGTTTGTCCTCACGGAACTTATGTCATCAATATTGGCAGAAGCAATGATATCTCTGACATGTTCTCTTGTTCTAAGCTGTAATTCTCGGGTAGTTACGCCAACATAAATGCGGTTACAACCGCACGTGGCATACTAGATGACTGCTCTAGTGCCACACGAGATATAGTATCGTATTTGATACTCTGTACTTCCGTCAGCCAACAAAAATGTTGTTGCTCTGATGTTTTTGCACGCCACACAAGAACCACATGGATGACACCCCCACCATGGTTGCCAAGGCCAAACAGTGGGGCAGCGCTGCAGACATAGTGACTGTGCATCAGCAAGTCTCTGAGGCTCTTTCCCCACCTCGTGGTCATCAGGGGTCTTTCAGGCAGGAGATCTCTCAAGACTTGGTCAGCATGAAGGACTGACCATTGTTTTGCCGAGATGCCCCTCAAATCCACCCAGTGTGTATTGTAGGTGGAAATGAAGTGAACTGTACTATTTCTCGACTGATGTTTTATCCTGTCGGGTAGCAGTTTGCTTCTTGGAGTATTCTTGGCACGATTATACCCTTTCTTGATGGATCTCCTGCTGTAACCTCTCCTGATGAAGCTATCGCGCAGGTCAGAGGCTCGAGCCTTAAAAGACTGCTCAGTGGAACAGACCCTCCTCATTCGCAGAAACTGCCCCACAGGAATGGCCCAGACAGTGGCGGGTGTGTGGGATGATGTGGCGTGAAACAGAGCATTAACTGACGTCTTCTTACAGAAAACATCAGTTTCAGCATTCCCATCGGTTATTTTATGGATTTTAATGTACAAAAAGTCCACCTCAAAGAGATTTTGATGGCAGGTAAATCGGATATTCAGACTAGTTACATTTAAAGATCTTTGGAAACTGCAACTGTCATGAGATTGTCACTTGTGCACTGTGTGGTCAATTTCTTTCCATAATAACATGGCACTGTAAAGTCATTTGAGAAACAGCACCCGACTTCCTCGCAGACCTCTCGAGACACCGGTGCCTTCACACAAGAAAGCTTGTCTGCTTGACTCACGGCAGAACACTCACTTGGGCTTGGGGCATCCATAACTGTTATAGCAGGACATCTCTTTTCCACCTTATATTGCTCAACTTGTCCATTTACAATCTCTTCTAAAATGAGAGTCATCACATATTCTTTATCCTCCTCAGTCATGTAGCATCCATCATAAGCAGCACTAATGAGCATTGTGCCATTTAGTTTCTTGCTTATCCAGAACCCACAAGCAGAGTTATTGCCAAGGATGTGAGGCTCTCCCTGAAAGTCCAGAACAGTCAGTGAAAATGCAATATCCTCAATTGATACAGGGAAGGACAGTTCCATCCTTTCCACACCACAGTGAAGTTCTGATGATGCGTCCCATAAATTCTTTGCATCACTGGAGAGAACCCACCATGTCCAGACCACCAAGCCAATGCCCAAACCTGTTGTCTTACTCCCCATTTTCCCTGTGTGCTGAAAGGTTTGGGCATTGGCTTGGTGGTCTGGACATGGTGGGTTCTCTCCAGTGATGCAAAGAATTTATGGGACGCATCATCAGAACTTCACTGTGGTGTGGAAAGGATGGAACTGTCCTTCCCTGTATCAATTGAGGATATTGCATTTTCACTGACTGTTCTGGACTTTCAGGGAGAGCCTCACATCCTTGGCAATAACTCTGCTTGTGGGTTCTGGATAAGCAAGTAGTTACATTTAAAGTGGAAAGAAAATTATCGAATTCGGAGACGGTTCCACCCCAGATGACCAAGACAGCGTCTCCCGCGCATCCCCTAGATTCTGGAACTCCCTCCCCCAGCACGTCAGACATTCGCCTACCCTCAAGAGCTTCAAAACGAACCTGAAAACTCATCTATTGCAACAAGCCTACAACCTATGATGAGACCCAGCGCCGCCCCACCAACCGCTTGGCGCTTCCTCCCCTATCGTGTCCTCCCCCACTCCTGTAGACTGTGAGCCCTCGTGGACAGGATCCTCTCCCGTCGTGTATCAGCAAGCATTGACTGCTCATGTGTACTGTACCTGTCCTTGTTACCCCCACTCCTTATGTAAAGCGCCATGGAACCAATGGCGCTATATAAATAAATAATAATAATAATAATATATAACGCAACCAGCACTGCACATGGGAGGCAGCAAAAGCCAAACACCTCCCTGTCCCAGGCGCCCAGGAAGAGGTTGGTGTACGATGGGGCGCAAGCCGCCCCCATGACAGTGCCACGCTGCTGGAGGTAGAAACCGTCTCCAAACACAAAGTAATTGTGAATCAGGAAGGGGGCGGTGGTGGGCGGAGGAGAGGGTGAAATGTGCTGAACAGTTGTTTGGGGTTGTAGGATAAGGAAGATACAGGAGCATCTCAGTGAATTAGAATATCATTACAAAGTGACTTTATTTCAGTAATTCAATGCATAAAGTGAAACACATCTATTATATAGAGTCATTACACACAGAGGGATCTATGTCATGTGTTTATTTCTGTTAATGTTGATGATTATGGATTACAGCCAATGAAAACTCAAAGGTCATTATATCAGAACATTAAAGTAGGGAGGGTGAAGAGTTAAAAACTGTGCTGCCGTATTCCATAAGAATATAATATTGATTTTTTAGTCAACGCACTTCTGGGCTCCCAGAAACATGGCAATATGATATCGCTTTGTCCTGAGGAAGAGTCCAGGGAGCCCTAAAACACGTTGACTAATAAATCAATATTATATTCACCCATTGATGTCTGGTGGAATACGGCAGTGCGGTGTTTAACCCTTCATCCTCCCTTCTCTATATGCACCACGCTGGGGACTGCAGCAGCCGTGATCTGCTTTTATAGTGGTTGTGACTCTCACAACCACACAAGGTGAAGCCTCTGATACCTATTTAGGTCATATTTTATCTCTCAGACCCTTCAACCTCCCTACTTTAATGTTCTGAGATAGTGACCTTTGGGTTTCCATAATCATCAACATTAACATAAATAAACACATGAAATAGATCCCTCTGTGTGTAATGACTCTATATAATAGATGTGGTCACTTTATGTATTGAATTACTGAAATAAAGTCACTTTTGGATGATCTTCTAATTCATTGAGACGCTCCTGTATACGGTTTGTACAGTAGGTCTGTTTAGCGAACGCAAGTGTTGCTCCTTTGAATGCAGTGAAGTCGTCTTGCAGGTGTGCTTTCTTCCAATGCCGTTCCACAAGTCTGGACACTTGGTAAAGGATCTGTGTTTTTCTTGCTGGATTAGTTTTAAATAGGCAATAAATAGTGATCAGTTACAGGATCCGTCCTCCATAGACTCCAATGTTAAAAAAACAGATCCTGCAGAAATCAGTTATTTACCAACAGACAAAATGTTGTGTTTGCTCAATGGATCTCTGCAGGATCCGATCTAACGCTCGATTACTGCACATGTGAACTTATTTTATTGCTGTATTATCACCCATTCAGCCAGATCACTGACCCCAGTAATAAAACCGTCCTGACATGTTGATCCCTTTTTGTACCCTTGTAGGGTGAGGGGACTTCTGTAGAAGCGGCTTATGACTAAAGGTTCTTTCCTCCTACTCTCATATTTCACAATCAGATAAAGAAAAGTCAAAAGTGTTGATTCAGTGACAGTTCTACTGTAAATTATTAGTCAGACCAGCTCACCGATGAATTTTCAGTTAAAGGGACTCTGTCAGGTCATTTTTCAGTAAGATACTAAAATTACCCTTGAATAGGGCCTGGGCAGAGCTTATTAAAACATGTAAAATAATTATTTTACCATTTGTAGTTTACATGTTAACAGAATTTTCAGACCCTGCAGGGAGCTGGTGCATTTAGTCCTCTCCATTATATTCACAGAGGATTAGTCCGGCTGTGTTATAATCTGTCATTTAATTAAGCACTCTCTCTCAGCAGCTCTCTCTTCTCTCCTCCCTCTTTTCTCCTCTCTCCTCCCTCTTCTATCCTCCCTCTTCCCTCTTCTATCCTCTCTCCTCCCTCCTACTCTCTACCTCTCTCCTCCCTCCTCCTCTTCTCTCCTCTCTTCCCTCTTCTCTCCTCTCTCCTCTCTCTCCCTCTTCTCACTCTCTCCCTCTCCTCCTCCCTCTTCTCTCCTCTCTCCCCCTCCTCTCCTCTTCTCTCCTCTCTCTCTCCTCTCTTCTCTCTCTTTCCTCCCTCTCTCTCTTCCTCTCTCTCTCCCTCCTCCTCTTCCCCCCTCTCTCTCATCCTCCTGTCTCTCCTCCCTCTTTCCTCTTCTCTCCTCTTCCCCCTCCTCCTACTTCCTCTTCTTCTCTCTCTCCTCCCTCTCCTCCCTCTCTCTCCTCCTCTCTCCTCCTCTCTCCCTCTCTCTCCTCTTTCCTTCCCTCTTCTCTCTTCTCTCCTCTCTTCTCCCTCCTCCCTCTTCCCCCCTCTCTCCTCCATCCTCCCTCGTCTCTCCTCTCTCCTCCCTCTCTCTTCCCTCTTCTCCCTCTTTCCTCTTCTTTCTCTCTCCTCCCTACCTCCTCTTCCTTCTTCTTACCTCTCTCCTCTCCTCTTCTCTCCCTCTTCCCTCCTCTCTCTTCCTCTTCCTCCCTCTACTCTTCCTCCTCTCCCTCCTCCCTCTTCTTCTTTACTCTCTCCTCCCTCTTCTCTCCCCTCCTCTCTCTTCCTACTTCTTCTTCCCTCTTCCTCTTTTTCTTCTCCTCCATCTCTCCCCTCCCTCCTCCCTCTTCTCTCCTCTCTCCTCCATTCCCCTCCATCTTCTCTTCTCCCTCTCCTTCTTTCTCTCTCCTCTCCCTCTCCCTCCTCTCTCTTCTCTCTCTCTCCTCCCCCTTCCTCTCCTCTCTTCCTCTCTCCTCCCTCATCTCTCCTCCCTCGTCTCTTCTCTCTCATCTCTCTCCCTCTTCTCTCCTCTCCCTCTTCCTCTCTCTCTCCCCTCTTCTCTCCTCCCTCTTCTCTTCCTCTCTCACTCTTTCCTCTTCTCTCCTCCCTCTTCCCTCTTCTCTCCTCCTCCTCTCCTCTTCTCTCTCTCCCTCTCCCTCTTCTCTCCTCTCTCCTCCCTCTTCTCTCCTCTCCTCCCTCTTCTCTCCTCTCTCCTTCCTCTTCTCTCCTCTCTCCTCCCTCTTCTCTCCTCCCTCTTCCCTCTTCTCTCTTCTCTCCTCCCTCCTCCCTCCTCCCTCCTCCCTCTTCTCTCCACTCTCCTCCCTCTTCTCTCCTCCCTCCTCCCTTTTCTATCCTCCCTGTCCCTTTGTTCTCAGTGCAGTGTCATATTTCAGTTTCCATTAGGAGCTTCTGTTCTGTTGAGGATATGGAGAGAGAGAGCGATTGCACCTCTGCCTTACCTGATCTAGACTCCATTTGTCTCTCTAAGCAGGAATCCCTGCTGGGCTGTGAGAGATCCTGTATGTTTATTTGACCCCATGGATTTTGCTGCAAAGAGAATGGAGGGAGGATACAGTCCCTCCCCCCTTCCCAATGATGTCCTGTGCAGTGATGTGAATATGTGATATGAATATTCATCCCATGGGGAGTGGACAGCAGAGAACTAAGTGATCACTCACTGTGATTGACAGATAGATTAAATCTCTTTATTTGCAGTTTACAGAGGATAAGGGTAAGTATAAATGAAAGAAATACTTCAATAGAGTGAGCTTAGAGGAGGAATTAGAAAATGATAGCAGTTACATATGGATTTTTGACCTGACAGATTCCATTTAATTCATTGTGCTGCCAGTAATAGACCATGCAACATAGAAGCTATATAAGGTAAACTAATGAAACCTCACTGCAAATATGTATTTTCATCACAAATTTGGGTAAAAAAAAATATCCCCGAAGGTGTCCATAACGGGTATATTTACAATGCAGCAGATTTGCTGTAGAAATTTTCACTCCCTGCAGAAATTCATGTAATTAATTATTTTAAACAATTCCAGATAAGTGGATATGATTCATAAGAAAAACTTTTTTTTTGCAAAAAACCTTTGATGTGTGAACTTCCCCTTACTGACGAGATCCCCAGCCTCTTGTAGCAGAGATGATCCTGTGTGATAATGGAAATGCAAATGTACAAAAAAGGATTTTCCAGATGTATCAGGGTTGTGTTTGTTAAGGTGGTAGAGCAAAGCTTGTCTGATGTAGCAGAGCTAATATTGTCAAATTCAACTCTGCTCCATGTGTGTTGTAACTAGATATGTGGAAATGTATTTGTCAGTGAAGTTAATAATATTCCTGCTATTTCCCAGTGTTTGTCTCTGATATGCCACCTACCTCTTCCAAGTGCCCCTCATACTATAATGACTTATATATATACCACCAGGAGTCCATACATTCTGGTGTCCTCTACTAATATATACCACCAGGAGCCCATACATTCTGATGTCCTCACTATATACCACCAGGAGTCCATACATTCTGTGTCCTCTGATTAATATAGCCACCAGGAGCCCATACATTCTGATGTCCTCACTGATATAACCACCAGGTACCCATACATTCTGATGTCCTCACTGATATATACCACCAGGACACCATACATTCTGATGTCCTCACTGATATATACCACCAGGTACCCATACATTCTGATGTCCTCACTGATATATGCCACCAGGAGCCCATACATTTTGATGTCCTCACTGATATATACCACCAGGTACCAATACATTCTGATGTCCTCACTATATACCACCAGGAGCCCATACATTCTGATGTTCTCACTGATATATACCACCAGGAGCCCATACATTCTGGTGTCCTCACTGATATATACCACCAGGAGCCCATACATTCTGATGTCCTCACTAATATATACCACCAGGTACCCATACATTCTGATGTCCTCACTAATATATACCACCAGGTACCCATACATTCTGATGTCCTCACTATATACCACCAGGAGCCCATACATTCTGATGTCCTCAGTAATATATACCACCAGGAGCCCATACATTCTGATGTCCTCACTGATATATACCACCAGGAGCCCATACATTCTGATGTCCTCTCTGATATATACCACCAGGAGCCCATACATTCTGATGTCCTCACTGATATATACCACCAGGAGCCCATACATTCTGATGTCCTCACTGATATACACCCCCAGGAGCCCATACATTCTGATGTCCTCACTGATATACACCCCCAGGAGCCCATACATTCTGATGTCCTCACTAATATATACCACCAGGAGCCCATACATTCTGGTATCCTCACTGATATATGCCACCAGGAGCCCATACATTCTGATGTCCTCACTGATATACACCCCCAGGAGCCCATACATTCTGATGTCCTCACTAATATATATATCACCAGGAGCCCATACATTCTGGTGTCCTCACTGATATATACCACCAGGAGCCCATACATTCTGATGTCCTCACTGATATACACCACCAGGAGCCCATACATTCTGGTATCTTCACTGATATATTCCACCAGGATCCCATACACTCAGATGTCCTCACTAATATATACCACCAGGAGCCCATACATTCTGATGTCCTCACTAATATATGCCACCAGGAACCCATACATTCTGATGTCCTTACTGATATATACCACCAGGACACCATACATTCTGATGTCCTCACTGATATATGCCACCAGGAGCCCATACATTCTGATGTCCTCACTGATATATGCCACCAGGAGCCCATACATTCTGATATCCTCACTGATATATGCCACCAGGAGCCCATACATTCTGATGTCCTCACTGATATATATACCACCAGGAGCCCATACACTCTGATGTCCTCACTAATATATACCACCAGGAGCCCATACACTCTGATGTCCTCACTATATTTCACCAGGAGTCCATACATTCTGATGTCCTCAGTACTATATAGCACCAGGAACCCATACATTCTGATGTCCTCACTATATACTACAGTAATATATACCACCAGGAACCCATACATTCTGATGTCCTCACTATATACTACAGTAATATATACCACCAGGAACCCATACATTCTGATGTCCTCACTGATCACTGATATATACCACCAGGAGCCCATACATTCTGATGTCCTCAGTAATATATACCACAAGGAGCCCATACATTCTGATATCCTCAGTAATATATACCACCAGGAGCCCATACATTCTGATGTCCTCAGTAATATATACCACCAGGACACCATACATTCTGATGTCCTCACTAATATATACCACCAGAAGCCCATACATTCTAATGTCCTCACTGATATATACCACCAGGAGCCCATACATTCTAATGTCCTCACTGATATATACCACCAGGACACCATACATTCTGATGTCCTCACTAATATATACCACCAGAAGCCCATACATTCTAATGTCCTCACTGATATATGCCACCAGGAGCCCATACATTCTGATGTCCTCACTAATATATACCACCAGGACCCCATACATTCTGATGTCCTCACTAATATATACCACCAGGACCCCATACATTCTGATGTCCTCACTGATATATACCGCCAGGACCCCATACATTCTGATATCCTCACTGATTTACATCACCAGGAGCCCATACATTCTGATGTTTTCACTGATATATGCCAATATACTACTAAGAGCCCAAACATTCTACAGACACACACACAGATACACACACAAATACACACATACAGAAACACACTTACTGCAAATCCATCTCCCCTTCAGCTGCTCCGATCCTAAAGTATAAGACCTGTGAGGACATCATGGTCACATTGACATGATCGTGATGTCCCCAGAGGTTCTTAAGCAGTCTACATAAGCTATATTGATAATATGATATATAGATACTGGGGGCCCCCAATAATTGCCTGGTTATCCCCACCCTAACATTGGCCCTGTTCACACATTGAGTATTTGGTCAGTGTATTACCTCAGTATTTGTAATATAAAATCAGGAACGAAACAGAGGAAATAGAAACATGCAGATAAGTGCAGAGAGCTGCACATGTAAGACATCCAAATGATCCCAGCAATATCATGCAGAGTGCTCAGGCCATGTCTACCTGGGAGACATGCAAAACTGCAAAAGGGCTCAGAAAATCCGGCATTGCACCCGGACCAATGTTATTTCATGAGTCAGAACACATTAACGTGTGTCTTCAGCTTTTTTCTCATCCAGAATCTGGAATATGCTGCGACAGTATGCGATTCTCGCGCGACAGTCGCCAATGCAAGTCAATGGGTGCCACAAAATGATGGACAACACAGGGACAGCACAGGGATGGCAGAGGGAGAGTGATTTTAGCATGGTGTTTCTTATGCTGGAAAGAGGTAGGATAGACCGATCCGGCTTACCAGTCTGCCCCTGCTACTTCCAGGGCTGCCTATTAAGCTACTGTACATCGTACCCATCGTTTTCACCATGCATACAGTCCAGTGCGGTACTCATGTAAACACCCTCCGGGTGTAGGTGCCGACGCGTCCTTGCTGTTGTCATGGATGCGGTGATGTGAGTGGGTGTCACCGCGGTTGATTCCTCAATCACGATCATGTGATTACTCACGTGCTCGCGGGGTGATGACGCGGCGGCATCCCCGCCTCCCGAATAGCGAGGACGCGGTGGTGCACACCTGCACCCGGGTATCACTGGCCGGCCAGCCTTTTTAAACTCCACTCACCCCCAGCTAGACGTCCCCTGATGAAGGACTTGCCGAAACGGCCGTAGGAGTTGGCGGCACCCTTTCTGTGAGCCTATACCGGTAATAATCTATGCTAATGATGATGTTGGGTTAACCTTTGTGTTACATATGTGACTTGTTATAACATGTAATGGTTCCATACATAAACCTTTGTTTTGGTTCCATGCGTTATATATGCTACTGAGGCACTGTGTGCACGTACCTCTTATTGAGACATATGCATTAAAATTATATGGGTCTATATCTGTAATTTTTTGTTTTACCAAATACTTTTTATTCATTTTTCAAAAAAAAAAAAAGCATATCATATAAATATCTCAAACATTTGGATCTCATCAACATCAATTATTAAGAGAAACACCCTCCCTCCCTTCCCAGTAACCTCCCGGTGTTATTGCTTTGTATATGCATTCTCAGCTCCTGTTATTAATCATTTGTTATTCTTCTTGAGTAATGAGCCCATTACCAACCTCCCCATCCCCTCCTCCATCAATATTTCTATCACCTAAATATCATGAGTTGATTCCATCTGTCACCTCTACTTAGGTCTGTAATACTACGGAACCGTCACCGGTAACTTCAATCTTCCCAGCGTTCCCCCCAGATCTTCCAGACAGGACCAACTAGTAGCCCTGAAGGGAGCAACCACCCGTTCAATCAGCGTCACCATTGCTAGGAGATGAAAAATGTGTATATCACCTCGTCTCCGTATCTCATGGAAAATCCAGACCGTCAGTATCAGTGGGACCGTGACAGTGCGCACGGTAGACACAGGAACATTCAGGTCTTTGGAGATGGACTTGTAGCCTTGAGATTGCTCAGGCTTCCTCACAATTTGGTTTCTCAAGTCCTCAGACAGTTCTTTGGTCTTCTTTCTTTTCTCCATGCTCAATGTGGTACACACAAGGACACAGGACAGAGGTTGAGTCAACTTTAATCCATGTCAACTGGCTGCAAGTGTGATTTAGTTATTGCCAACACCTGTTAGGTGCCACAGGTAAGTTACAGGTGCTGTTAATTACACAAATTAGAGAAGCATCACATGATTTTTCTGACAGTGCCAATACTTTTGTCCACCCCCTTTTTTATGTTTGGTGGAATTAGATCCAATTTGGCTTTAGGACAATTCTTTGTGTGTTTTTTTCATTGAAGACAAATTAAATGAAGATAATAATACCAAAGAATTTGTGATTGCAATCATTTTCAGGAAGAAACTGAGTATTATCTGACAGAATTGCAGGGGTGTCAATACTTTTTGTCCACAACCGTACATTGATATAGTGCTCATTGCTTGTTGTCGCTTCAGAGAAGGGAGGTGTTCATTGAACATTGCATAGGAATTTTTTTGTAATGATCAGTTTCTAATGCGTCCCACGTCATCTGGGTCATCTGGGTCATCTGGTGTTAGGTGGTGCCCTGGGCAGGTGCGTACCCCTCATTCCGGCCCTGATACAGGGTACCACTGATCGCACATATCACAATTGTTGCATACTAACTTCTTTTGGTTGACAAGAACAGGGGTTTGAGCAACATAAAAGCTTTGATGGGAGGTTTGGGTGCGGTGCCCATAGTGTGGGCACAGAAATAAGAACGCTGTCATTCGTACATGGAGTGTGCTGGTATGATGTGGGGGTCAGGAGAGCTCCAGCACAGGACGCTTCCCAGTAACGTCATCTTGATATCTATCCCGGAATGGGCTGCACTGTATAATAAGTATCAGTGGCGCACCCAAGGGGGGGACCTACGTGTCTGGACCCCCCCTTAGGACGGCCCTGAGAAGCTGAGAAGCCGTTTTCGTGCAGTATTAAGCATTAATTAGGTATTCAAAATTTACAAAAATCGCTTGGCTTTTAGGGGGCTTTGCCCCTCGGAACCCCGCTGGGGGGTGACACCCCCTTTTCAGGGCCGGTGTGTATTTCTTGGACCCCTACCTTGAGAAATTTCTGGGTGCGCCACTGATAAGTATAATATGGTGTTACATGGGATTTACTGATCTGCACTAATAGCAGATTAAAAATATTCCCTGTGGGAGCGACATGTTTATAGTTTGAATTCTTAGGAAAAAACGTAGTCAGAACTTGGCATCTGACCACTATTCTTCCCGTAAAACCCCGACCCAATATTACACAATCTGGTAAAGAGCGATATATAATGCACTGAGCCGGGGGAAAGGACACGAGACTTCACCATGAAACCTCTGTGGATCCTTCCTCTATTGACTGTGACCCAAGCTCTGACACTGAGAGAAAGAGCCAGACCTAGCAATTACAGTAAGTAACAATGACAAAGGGTGATAGACAGATAGATAGATAGATAGATAGATAGATAGATAGATAGATAGATAGATAGATAGATAGATAGATAGATAGAAAAAGGATATAATGTGAACTGGTGCAAGCTGCGATGCTGGAACAAACAACCAGAAAAAATTCACTGCAGCACTCAGTTACTACCAAAAATGTACACATGCTAATAAGCGGTTTATACATGAGGAAAAAATGTAAAAAATTAAATTTTTTTTCAAAAAACTCAATATTCTTATCTTTTTATTTACTCAGGTTCATGGTACATACATTGGCCAATATCTGTTTGCTCATCAACCCCTCCATGTTGTTCCCCCCCCCAGGTGGTCTGACATTGAGATGGTGTCCACCCACTTAGAAATGGGATAGGGAGGACAAGGAGAACAGGGATGTCAGTGTAGGACCCATTAGATCTGAGGTCACCTCGGAGTGGTTGATGAGCAAACAGATATTGGACAATGTATGTACTAAGATCCCCAGTAAATAAAAAGATGAGAATATTGAGTTTTTTGAAAAAAACGTACGTTTTTACATTTTTTCCTCATATATAAACCGCTTGTTAGCATGTGTGCATTATTGGTAGTAACTGAGAGCTGCAGTGAATTTTTTCTGGAGATAGATAGATAGATAGATAGATAGATAGACAGATACAGATAGATAGATAGATAGATAGATAGATAGATAGATAGATAAACTGAATAAAAGTCCCTGCAGCACACAGCTATCACCAATGACGTACAATTGCTAACAAGCCATATGTGTTTGAGGAAAAAATTCAAAAACTTACGTTTTTTCAAAAAGCTCAATAATCTTATCTTTTAATCTGGAGTTCTTAGTACATACATTGGCCAATGTCTGCTTGCTCATCAACTACGACAAAGTGACTCCAGTTTGTTTGATTCTGCGTCCTATGCTTGCACCAGTTCACACTGGTCTGCTGTGTACTGTGCAGCTTTTCTAAATTATATATTATATGGAGTTGCAGACTCCTTTGCTGCAATGTAATTGCACCCTCATTAAACCTACAGGTGATGGAGGGTATAGATGGTGCCTGCCCACCGCGAGGTGGGGGGTGGACAAGGAAGGCAGGGATGTCAGATAGGGCTCATCAGACCTGGAGTCACTTTGTCGTAGTTGATGAGCAAGCAGACATTGGCCAATGTATGTACTAAGAACTCCAGATTAAAAGATAAGATTATTGAGTTTTTTGAAAAAACGTAAGTTTTTGAATTTTTTCCTCAAACACATATGGCTTGTTAGCACTGTGCATCATTGGTGGTAGCTGTGTGCTGCAGGGACTTTTATTCAGTTTGTTTGATTCTGCGTCCTATGCTTGCACCAGTTCACACTGGTCTGCTGTGTGCTGTGCAGCTTTTCTAAATTATAGATAGATAGATAGATAGATAGATAGATAGATAGATAGATAGATAGATAGAGGGATAGATAGATAGATAGATAGATAGATAGATAGATAGATAGATAGATAGATAGATAGATAGATAGATAGATATGCAATAAACTTGAGCAGCTCGGCTGGTGCAGCAGGTGCAAATCAATCCAAGCAAACCTTTTCCTTGCTCTGTTAATCCAAAAAATGCCCTGCAGCACACCTTGATAGAGGTTGTAGATGCCTTTATTGGGCCATCACCATCAGGGTAACAGTGCGACGTTTCAGCCCTGAATGGGCTTTTTTTTTCAGCACCAGCCACCTTCTGGTGGGATTTACTTATACCTCTTTATTTACATAATATAATTATACCAATTATTATTTTTTTTTTTTAATATAGTAGCCATTACCAGTATCAACATCATAGTGTCATTAGATGTACCTTCACCTTAATCTTAACACATGCATATTTATTGTTTCAAGACTCCCAATACATTGTATATTGTATTAATGTCTTAATTGGATGCTTCTATTGCAGGTGGATGTTAATTAATTTAATACTTCTTACATAACTAGGCAAGGTTCCAGATCGTCCCCTTTGTGTTGTGTATCTGTATTCCGGCATCCAGGAAGTGTAATTGCGCATGCTCCAGGACTTAGTGTTGCCGGCCGTTGCCTAGTTACCGCCGTAAACTTGACAAGTGCCATGTTAGTACTGTGGCGCATGCGCTGTCATCTCCCAGCGGTCGGTGGACATTATACACCTTAAGTCCCCGCTGCATACCAACATTATTTTTCCAGTGTCCTGGATTTATACCATTATTAATGTTTTATAAATTTAAAGTTTATATAGCTAATGTTTTAAAGATTATAAAGTGACTTCAGTGCATCAAATATAAAAATATAATATATGACTATATATGTCAGTCTAGTGTTGTATAGTTACTTATGCAGATGCAGGCTATGTATCATACCTGGTCTCATTGCTCTGGTGTTACTTGGGATAAGGTATTGGGTGAATAATAGGCACAGCCAAGGCCGCCATCAGGGGGTGACAGCCCTGCCTGGAGTCAGGGGCCCCGAAATTCCTAGTGGCAGCCCTGGGCACAGGGCTCCCTCTGTTGTTCTAACAGTTGGTGTGGGTACCCTCTCTTCTTAAATTTGCATATGAGCTCCTCTATTTTATCATCCAGCTCTTCCTTATCCCTTACAATTCTTTCCACTCTGAATAGAGTAGTGGATGGTTGGTGGATGCCACCATGTCCCAACAAGGCTGCAACGGCAGCAAGGAGGTGGAGGAGTCATGTTTTGGGCCGGAATCATTGGGAATCAGCTGGTAGGCCCCTTAAAGGTTCCTGAAGGTGTGAAAATGACCTCTGCAAAGTATATAGAGTTTCTGACTGAGAACTTTCTTCCATGGTACAAAAAGCAAAGAGGTTCCTTCAGGAGCAAAATCATCTTCATGCAGGACAATGCACCATCTCATGCTGCAAAGAATACCTCTGTGTCATTGGCTGCTATGGGTAAAAAGGAGATAAACTCATGGTGTGGCCACCATCTTCCCCTGACCTCAACCCTATAGAGAACCTTAGGAGTATAATCACAAGCAAAAGATCTATGAGGGTGGGAGGCAGTTCACATCAAACAGCAGCTCTGGAGGCGACTCTGACATCATGCAAAGAAATAAAGCAGAAACTCTCCAGAAACTCACAAGGATCAATGGATGCAAGAATTGTGAAGGTGACATCAAAGAAGGGTTCCTATGTTACCATGTAACTTGGCCTGTTAGGAGGTTTTGGAGTTAAATAGCTTTTTATTTCAGTGAATGTGACCTCCTAATGCTGCAAAATCCACAAATCAGCATTTTCACTTCTTTCAAACATCAAATGTTAGAAACTCTCCTGTGCCGAATAATGTGGAACAGGGCATTTCAGAGGTTTTTTAATTTGAAGATTATACTGTTATCATTGGGAGTTTCTTCAATAACATTCGATGTATCCTCTAACGGTGATGACTTATTACACTGACTGTCATCTGCACCGACCATTTAGGAGAATCAGAGAAAAATGAACATTTGCATAATAATTTGGAACAAGGTGTATTGACAGGGGACAAAACTTTTGTCTTGCCAAAATCTGACCTTCTGTGTTCATTAAATGATCAATATTTCAGCATTGATGACAATTTTTTCTTAACCTAAACCACATTTCGGAGGGTTTCAGCTTTCAAAAGAGAAATTTATACAACCAATGGATGAATGTAACGTCAGGTTATAAGCTTCTATTTACATAACATGGATAAGCGACATAACTTTTGTCAGGGACTGTAGATAGATGATAGATATAATATTATTTATTTATTCGTTTGTATAGCATTATTAATTCCATAGCACTTTACATACATTTGCAACACTGTCCCCATTGGGGCTCACGATCTAAACATCCTACCAGTATGTCTTTGAAATATGAGAGGAAACCTACAGGGAGAACATACAAACTCCTTGCAGATATATGTCCTTGGTGGGGATTGAACCCAGTACCTCAGTGCTGCAAGGCTGCAGTGCTCACCACTGAGCCATCGTGCAACCCCTAGATGGATAATAGATGGATGGATAGATGATAGATATTAGATAGATGAATGAATGAATGAATGAATGAATACAGATAAATAGATGGATGATAAATGAGATATAGATAGATAATAGATAGATAATAGATAGATGATAGATAGATAGTATAGATAGATAGATAGATAGATAGATAGATAGATAGATAAGATAGATAGATAGAATAGATAGATAGATAGATAGATACGTAATAGATAGATAGATAGAATAGATAGATATAGATAATGGATGTGCGTCTCTTGCTTTCTCTCACTCTGTATTTTCTATTACAGGGGGCGATGTGTATTTCTCCAGGTGAGGCAGCTCTTGTATGACTTTGTTCTTACTCTTAATTAGTTGTACTATTTCTTATTTAGGGCATGTTCACACAGGTAAGGTTTTGCTGCGTTTTTGAGGTCAGGTTTTGCCTTGGTTTTATGCTAATCTAATCCTGCGTTTTTGGTTTTCAGCAAAACCTCTGATCAGGGAAAAGCTTCCACACACACACTGGTTTTATTTGTTTGCAGAAATTGGAAACACCTCAGGTGTATCTGTGGTGCCCCTGAGGTTCAGTCGCCACTATGGTACTGCACCTATCTAATAGGTGATGCCATCATGCTCACAGGTAAGAAGGAAAACTTTGCTGAGACCCGTCAACCACAAACCAACACAACCTGAACTCCAGGCCAGGGAGATGCTGGGCAGAAGAGACTCCCTTCAGAGCAGTCCCCATCTACTGGCTGGAGGGAAGATTTAGGTTAGGGTGGGAGGAAAAATGGAGGAGTGAGTTCTAAGAGAGCAGTCAAGCTGGAGAGAGAGCAGGACACACATGGGTTTAGCTGTAAACCCCAGGCCGTCTAGGCCGGGCAGAGGAACTACCTGCACAGGGGTACCAGCCCCAATTTGATCTGGAACCAGCCGAGAAACTGGAGGTCATTGGGCTTCATGTACAGTGACTACCATCGTGGGGTCTCCCAAGGCTAAGGAACTATAGGGCCAGGAGCACTTGCAAAGCAGTTGCTCAGAGGACCCACAGTCTACTGCCTTTTGGGACTTGGAACCACAGGATACTAGGAGGACAAGGGGTAGCAGTGTCAGAAAGACGAAGGCAGAAGGAAGGCATATTCCCTGTGTCTCAGTGACGGGCCCCCAGGCATGGGGTACTCGGGAATCCGGCCGGTGCCTTCTCCTGGGATAACGGTAGTCGTGACCTGGTCCAGTGGCATGGGCTCAGGTCAAAAAGGGGTTATTTACAGGGAATTTGTCGTGACGCCACCCGGGGTTTGTGGTCAGTAGAACCACCGCTGCCGTATTCCTGCTGGGGACGGTGGTGAGGGGCAAGCGTGGATGGTAAGCCCTCCTCGGTAGGGCTGAGAGTCCCCAGAGCAGGTGTAGTAGTTGTGGAGGGGTCTGATGATGGATTGTGCTCTATAGAAGTCACTTACTTGGCTGCTGCAGCTTCTACAGCCGGCATGCAGGGAAGGCAGGGAGGTGGCTCCGCATGTGGAGGTCTGTGCAGTGATGTTGGAAGAAAGCAATGGCAATGGTGAGCCTACCAGGTACCTTACTAGTTCAAGTTCTTTAGCTGCAGTTACAAGGCAGTTTCACAGTTCTTTTTAAGTTAACACTTCTTTACACCTTTACACTGCTCCGGGCAACTGGGTTTCTGCAGCTCAGGCAGCTCCTCTGTGTTGCTTCCCTCAAGTTCTTTCAGGCCCTTGTCTTTCTCTGTCTCCTCACACACAGTTTGGTCTGGCTGTCACAGAGTGTTGTGTGATGGATCCCTCTCTCTCAGGGTCACTAGCCCTAGTTTGATGGCAGTATTCCTAGACCGTGGTGGTAGGTAGGCTGCAGGTCCTAGAGTACCTGCCCCACGCTGGTATGTCCTGTGATTGGGGTCTTAGAGTTTCCCCGGTCACCTCTACAGAGCCGGCTCTCTGGCTGTAGCAGCCTAGCTTCCAGTGTCCCAGATATAGCTTAGGAATCACCAGGCTCCTTCTGTCTCACTGACTCTCAGCTTCAGGTGTCTCTTTTGCGACTGTCCTCACCTCCGGCTATGGAGCGAGCCTCCAAGGTTCTGCGTCCTCCAGGGAACCTCCTCTCCAAGGAAATCATGCTGTTCTCTCTTGTTCTGTCTGCAACTCAGTGTTCCCGGGTTTTTATCTACGGTGCCTCCCACTTGGTCAGTGCTGCCCTACTCTCCACCCACACTACTCTTAACCCCTGCTACCCCTTGCCTAACCTAGAGTCCTAGGCGTAGGGTCTGTGTGTGTATCTGTGTGGGTGTTTCTAAGTCAACCGCCTCTACCTTACCTGGCTGCAGTTGACCCTGTGGCCGCCCTGGTCGCAGGGCGCCACATCAGCAGAGTGGACCCGAACTACTTGTGAGCTGGCCAGGCTGCAATCCTGTAGAATACAGTACCCCGGCTGGGTTGTGTCTGCACTGAAGTTCAGTAAAGGTGTCCAGTAAGAACTGCAAGAACCCCAACTCATTCCGGCGCCACTCTGCACCCTTACACCTTTGCTACTGCAACCACTATCAACCTAACTTCTCATAGGTTTTGCTGGAAAACAAAAACACAGCAAAACCTGAGGTGTTTATACTTTCTGCAGAGATTAAAAACTAATGTGTGTGTGGAAGCTTTTCCCTGCTGGAAACCAAAAACGCAGGATTAGATAGCATACATTTACATAAAACTACGGCAAAACCTGACCTCAAAAACACAATACGCAGCAAAACATTACCTGTGTGCACATATCCTTACTCTTCCTGTATCAGACGATTCTTTTACTCTTTTCTGTATCAGACGATTCTTTTACTCTTCCTGTATCAGACGATTCTTTTACTCTTCCTGTATCAGACGATTCTTTTACTCTTTCTGTATCAGACGATTCTTTTCCTCTTTCTGTATCAGACGATTCTTTTACTTCTTTTCTGTATCAGACGATTCTTTTACTCTTTTCTGTATCAGACGATTCTTTTACTCTTCCTGTATCAGACGATTATTTTACTCTTTTCTGTATCAGACGATTCTTTTACTCTTTTCTGTATCAGACGATTCTTTTACTCTTTTCTGTATCAGGCGATTCTTTTACTCTTTTCTGTATCAGACGATTCTTTTACTCTTTCTGTATCAGATGATTCTTTTACTCTTTTCTGTATCCGACGATTCTTTTACTTTTCCTGTATCAGACGATTCTTTTACTCTTTTCTGCATCAGACGATTCTTTTACTCTTCCTGTATCAGACGATTCTTTTACTCTTTCTGTATCAGACGATTATTTTACTCTTCCTGTATCAGACGAATCTTTTACTATTCCTGTATCAGACGATTCTTTTACTCTTTCTGTATCAGACGATTCTTTTACTCTTCCTGTATCAGACGATTCTTTTACTCTTTTCTGTATCAGACGATTCTTTTACTCTTCCTGTATCAGACGATTCTTTTACTCTTCCTGTATCAGACAATTCTTTTACTCTTCCTGTATCAGACGATTCTTTTACTCTTCCTGTATCAGACGATTCTTTTACTTTTTCTGTATCAGACGATTCTTTTACTCTTTTCTGTATCAGACGATTCTTTTACTCTTTTCTGTATCAGACGATTCTTTTACTCTTCCTGTATCAGACGATTCTTTTACTCTTCTGTATCAGACGATTCTTTCTCTTCTGTATCAGACGATTCTTTACTCTTCCTGTATCAGACGATTCTTTACTCTTCTGTATCAGACGATTCTTTTACTCTTCCTGTATCAGACGATTCTTTACTCTTCCTGTATCAGACGATTCTTTTACTCTTCTGTATCAGACGATTCTTTTACTCTTCTGTATCAGACGATCTTTTACTCTTCCTGTATCAGACGATTCTTTACTCTTCCTGATCAGACGATTCTTTTACTCTTCCTGTATCAACATTCTTTACTCTTCTGATCAGACATTCTTTTACTCTTCTGTATCAGACGATTCTTTTACTCTTTCTGTATCAGACGATTTTTACTCTTCTTATCAGAGATTCTTTCACTCTTTTCTGTATCACATGATTATTTTCCTCTTTCTGTATCAGACGATTCTTTTACTCTTTCTGTATCAGACGATTCTTTTAATCTTTCTGTATCAGACGATTATTTTACTCTTCCTGTATCAGACGATTCTTTTACTCTTCCTGTATCAGATGATTCTTTTACTTTCCTGTATCAGACGATTCTTTTACTCTTCCTGTATCAGACGATTCTTTTACTCTTCCTGTATCAGCCGATTCTTTTACTCTTCCTGTATCAGACGATTCTTTTACTCTTCCTGTATCAGACGATTCTTTTACTCTTTCTGTATCAGACGATTCTTTTACTCTTTCTGTATCAGACGATTCTTTTACTCTTTCTGTATCAGACGATTATTTTACTCTTTTCTGTATCAGACGGTTCTTTTACTCTTCTGTATCAGACGATTCATTTTCCTCTTCCTGTATCAGACGATTCTTTTACTCTTTTCTGTATCAGACGATTCTTTTACTCTTTCTGTATCAGACGATTCTTTTACTCTTTCTGTATCAGACGATTCTTTTACTCTTTCTGTATCAGACAAATTCTTTTACTCTTTCTGTATCAGATGATTATTTTACTCTTCCTGTATCAGACGATACTTTTACTTTTCGTATCAGACGATTTTTTACTCTTTCTATATCAGACGATTCTTTTACTCTTCCTGTATCAGACGATTCTTTTCCTCTTTCTGTATCAGACGATTCTTTTACTCTTCCTGCATCAGACGATTCTTTTACTTTTCCTGTATCAGACGATTATTTTACTCTTCCTGTATCAGACGATTCTTTTACTCTTCTGTATCAGACGATTACTTTACTCTTTTCTGTATCAGACGATTCTTTACAGCTAGGGTCACATTAGGGTTGCCGGTGTGTGTTCAGGGGGCTCATGCTAAAAACTTAGAGTTTGGCAGGCTTAACGCGGTGCTGTTAATAGCGTCTTTTCTCACGTTGGGAAATACCGCGAGATTTCCATCTGATGACAGCGTTGGCGCCGCACTAGGGGCATGATCCCTTTAGGTTAGTATGAGCAGCGTTAACGTGGCGCTATCATGGCGGTAGCAGCGCGTTAAGCCTGTCAAACACTAAGTTTTTAGCGCCGCCCCCCTGAATGTGCTGGCAACCCTAATGTGACCCTAGCCTAACTCTTTTTTTGTATCATACAATGTTTTTACTCTTTCTGTATAAAGATGAATGCACCCTCAGGATACATAGGTACAGCCTGTTGTGTAACCCATAGTTTTGCTGTCATATTTGCCCCATGTTTTTCCCAATGTTCTTGTTCAGCAGCGCACGCCGGGGTCACATTTACCGGTCATTACGTCCTCACATGGTTTCCACCCAGGTCCTGGCATTGGTATACATTGTTCTTTTTCTTCTCTTTTGCATAGGCATGACTATGACTTTTTCAAGGACTATGATGACCTCATCTTCTCCGAGGCTTCACGTGTTTTTTCAGAGCCCATTAAAGGTGACGCATCAATCACAAAAACACAATGCACATCTCCATATTCTATAGATATTTTCTTATTTTCTTTAGTATCAAAATCCTCCCATCTCACATCATCTTTCATGTTTAGTTACCAATTGTTTTAAATTAATCCTTTATTTATTTTTAGCTGTCCACTATAAGCCCTGAACCGCCTGTCTGCTTTCGGTTACACTGACCTTTGGCCTCCTCATCCTTTATAGTCATTGACCTTTATATGTTTGTATAATGGGGTATTATTTGGCATTGTATCACTATGTGGTCAGTATATGCACTGTTATCAGGGCACTATATGGTTGTATCCTGAAGATATTGTCTGGCAGTTATATTTCTGCACTGCGTGGACAATCTACGGCAGTATTCTCCGGAGGCAGTATGACAGTAGTATTTCTTGTATTGTATTTTAGTCTGTGTAGACTTTATAGACATACAAAAACTAAGAAAAAACTGTATGCAAAAATACCCTGACATAAATAAATAAGTTAAAAGCAAGTGTTAATCAATGAAAGGGTATACATTTTTGCAAAAAGGTAAAAAGCCATCCCACCACGTCAAGGTGTACCCATTTCGGGACAATACCTTTCTAATTTAAAACCTTTCCATGTGTCAATACTCAATGTGAACAGATGTAATGTATTGTAAGGATTTACTCAGGAATCTGTTAGGCCTCCCCAGCACCGCTCCCCAGATCACCTCTCCTGGGTCTGCATCCTCTCGCTCCTCTGCTGATCACGCATCAGGCGTTCAGGCGTGCTGTGTCTCGGACCCATCGCCGGGTCCCCTTCCTGTCTGCCTGACCACCGGGCTTCACACACCAGCACACTACAATGGCTGGAGTCATGATGTATGAGCGGTGCACTAGGCGCGGCCGTGCTCCTCCCTTGTGAATCTAGGGGCCGGCACGGCTCAACCTGACAGTTCCCTTGACCAATAGCTGTCCTCTTCCGGTATATCAGGCCACCTCCACTGATGGGAGGTGCTGATTATTGAGTTAGTAGCTTCTGCTTCTCTGACTGTTAGTCAGGCCCTCCTTGTGCTCTCCTCTGGTAGAACCTGTTCCAGCTCTCCTGACCCTGGACTCTAGTGCTCTTCCCTATTTGGCCTTACCGTAGTATAGGTTAACCCTACGAGCCGCCCCCCTGGTACTAGCAGCTGTGGTATTTAGACCCCCTGGGCTTGCCCCTGACAATCCCTGTATAAGGGTTGGTAAACTAGGACCAGCTCACCCAGGGGAGTTTGGTACCACAGCCCAGTGGGTCAACTCTAGATCCTCCCGAAGCGTGACAGAATTCAATAGCAATGGGAACAAAGACACACTGAGACCTAGTTTTTAAAGTGAACAATCCTGTATTGACCCATATGGCAGAAAACAAACGTGAATGCAGTAAAGTGAGCAAACCTATCAAAAATGCAATAAAAAGAAAAGTCTCTTGAAATAATTCTTTCACAGTGTAGCCAAAAGGGAAAGTCTCTCAGAAGCAGTACACTAGGTGAGATGTAAAAGCAGAAACAGTCTATGAGTTTAATATACCAAGGAAAGCCTGGGAATGATAATCACAGAGAACGAGTTCGGAACTTGAAGCAGTGCAGTTTAGTTAAAGTCCAGCACAGTCCAGAGAACTACTGCACAATATAAACTGAGAAGCTGCAAAAGATAACAAGCACCAGGGCTTACATAACAAGCAGGTAGGCTTGAAGCAAAGTCAGAGACAACAGCACTAGGGCGAGTTTGCAGCAGAATCACTGAAGCAGGTGTGGTAGCAGGAAGTGAAACTGCAGATTCTGGAAAAGCCGGAGCAGATTTGCAGGAGGAGAATTCTTGAGAAACACAGGGACAGGAAGCCAGGAATTCAAACAAATACTCAAGCAGGTAGACTAAGGATTATAAAGGCAGGGAAGGAGGATCACATGAGCAGGAATGAAGCAACGGAAGCCATCTTGGAAAAGGGCAAGGATGCACAAATAATCAATAGAAGATCCAGAGTCCGGCCAGCAGGGTAAAGAGTGACCTGGTTCCCAAAATGGAGACACACAGCAATGGGAAGCAATATAAATACTCAGCTCAGTGAATTGGGAGCACTCCCCTATCCTTGTACTAAACACAAGAGACTGAAAAAAACACAAATAAATGAGCTGAAGCAAATATTAGTATATATACAGATTAAAAGCGTGTTCACATTAGCCACTAAACAGACAAAACCCAAGAAAAAACTGTATGCAAAAATACGCTGCCATAAATACATAGACATATCTGCTTCTTCTATTCTAATTCTACAATCGTTGTCTATTGTTGCAGATTTTCCCTTCACAGTAGAAATGATGCCTGATATCGGAGGTAAGATCGGGGGACAACTCTAAAGTGAAAAGTAACATATGGGGGCATTTTGGTGAGTTTCTAATGTTCTGTTTGTGAATTGAGCATCAATGAGCATGTGCGACCACTGCTCTAGTCATTGTGTATGTATGGACAGTGGTCGCACATGCTCATTGCACAAGAGATTTGGGAGCCCGATTATTGTGAGCAGTGGGGTCTCAGCAGCTGGACCCCAAACAATCATACTGTGACCGAGTCACTGCAGTTTTAACTAGTCCCACAAGTGAAGAGAAAGACTACAATTACAGATAGTAATTGCAATAATAATACTACTTACTGGATAAGTAAAAGGGAGGTCAAACCATCTGAGGTCAGGTTCATGAAATGGCGAGTACAACAAGTGTAGTCAGAGACAAAATCCAATTCACGAGCCGGGGTCAGGAAAACCAAGAGACAAGACAGTTTACAGGGAGCAGAAGAAAGAGTAGTCAGGTCACAGGCAAAGGGTCAAAGTCCAGGTAAAGGAATAAGTCAGGCTGGGTCAGGCACAGAGCACAGAGGAAGCAGTAAGTGTACGATTGTCACTGGATGGAGGAGCTAGCATGCTTAAGTAGAGGACTAATGAAGGGAAGTGAACACAGATCATTGCAGCACAGACCCAGCACAACTAAAACAGACTGATAGCTTCCACATAACAATACCATAGCAGACAAAGACAGTGTGGAGATTGTGACACATACATTTATCATCCTGTGGATACATTTTGCATATTTTTATGGGAAAACTCCCTGAGACTAGAGAAATATTTCCTCCAAACACAAAAAAATGTGGTTTTATTGTATGCTGTATGCAAAATAGCTGAAAAATATCACCCTAAAAACATGAGTATGTCTAGCTAGTGCAGTCAAATATTGGTGAGTGAAATGCCAGTGTACATATATATATATACGTGATCATTCTAATACCGGAGAAGTCGTCAGTGCTGAAAATGTGCATGGTTCTTCAGGATTTAGTTATTCTGTTTCTTGCAGGACTTTGGAAGTCAGAAATTGACACCATTGAGAAAGTTCAACTCCAGGTAACGATGAACACCGCGACCTAACCACGTCTTCTGCAACACTCAGGAATTGCTGCATATTGTATATTGAATATGAAATAATCAGGGGCGCTCTTAGCATCACATCAATTTCCACTTTTTCCCCAATTATGAAATGTGGATGAAGTTGGAAGCTGCAGGGGGTCCTTGAGGTCATCACCTCGCTCCCTCTGACCACCTTTAGTGACTAACAGCCCACTTTAGGCTTGTGACCTACAAGAGGATAGATCTCTGGCTGTATGGCATCATCAGGACCATCCTCTAGATCGTAGACTGCCCAAGTTACAGGCCAAAAGTGGGGGCAATGATTGGTGACTTGGAGAGTGTATGGATATGTCGCACACTAGGACCGGGTATCAAGACCGGATGTACTGCCTCTGAGGGTGTCAAGGTGCCGGCCCGGTCCCTTTGTCCCAGATTGTGCAAGTAAAGGAGTATTTACAGGGGATTTGTCGTGACGCCACCCTGGTATGTGGTTAGTAGAACCACCGCTGCCGTATTCCTGCTAGGGATGGTGGTGAGGGGCAGCGTGGATGAAAACCCTCCTCAGGTAGGGTCAGGGTCCCCAGGGCAGGGGTAGTAGTAAGGGACGTAGTGAGGGATGGTGCTTTGAACAAGCCACTTACTTTGCTGCTGCAGCTTCTCCAGCCAGTGTGTGGGACAAGCAGTCTCCGGCTCCTCAGGTGGGTCTCTGCTGCGGCGCTGGAAGAAAGCAGTCTCAAGCAATGGTGAGCTTACCGGGTACTTTACTTAAGGTTCTTTAGCAGCAGTTCACAACAGATTACAAGTTACATTCTTTCAGCTCTTTCAAGTTACAATTCTCACACTTTAGCACTGCTCTGGGTAACTGGGTTTCTGCAGCTCAGGCAGCTCCTCTGCGTTGCTTCCCTCAAGTCCTTTTCAGGCCCTTGTCTCTCTCTGTCTCCTCACTCACGGGTTTGGTCTGGCCTTCACAGGCTTTCGTGTGATGCTTCCCTCTCTGTCAGGGTCACTAGCCCTAGTCTGATGGCTGTGTTCCTAGACCATGGTGGTAGGTAGGCTACAGGTCATAGAGTACCAGCCCCACGCTGGTATGTCCTGTGATTAGGGTCTTAGAGTGCCCCGTCACCTCTACAGAGCCGGCTCTCTGGGTAGCAGCCTAGCCTCCAGTGTCCCAGGTATGGCTGTGGGATCACCAGGCTGCCTCTTTCTCACTGTCGGGTGTCTCTGTTTCTGGATCCATTCCCTCGCCTCCGCTTGGAGCGAGCTTTCTCTCCTAGGAATGTAGCCTCTAGGTTTCTGCGTCCTCCAGGGAACCCTTCCTCCTGGGAATCTGCCTCTAACTATGTGTTCTTCTTCTACCGACTGTTGTGTCTGTGTGTTCCCGGGATTTTCTATTGTTGGTCTCTCCAACCCACCTGTTCAGTGCTGCTTTATGCTCCACCCACACTACTCTTAGCCCCTGCTACCCCTTGCCTAACATACAGTCCTAGGCGTAGGGTCGGTGTGTGTACCTGTGCGGATGTGTTTTAGTCAACCGTCTCTACCCTTACTGGATGCAGTTCACCCTGTGGCCGCCCTGGTCACAGGGGCGCCACAGATATAGTTGGCACATAGGGTTAGCACACAGGGACACTATTACTTTTGCTGACATTTTGGTGATACAGGTTATTTTTGGGAAAAAAGAGGCAGTGATAACATTGGAGTGACTGTGTAGAATTTTAGGGAAACATTTGTCAATGCAACAGTTAGGGGCACTTGGAGGTACGCATTTTGGCATAATTGCTTGGAGGGCATTATATATGTTAGCAGCATTATGACAGGCACTGTTATTGTGAGGGACTTTTAATGTGACAAATCTATCTGTCAACAATGTGGGCATTATAATCGATAGAATGCAATATCGTGAGCACATCAGGAGAGTAGCTGCTTACCACAATTAAAAGGGGTTTTCAGTGTTCATTCACTACATGTTGATGTCCTGTGTTTAGGATAGGTCATTTAAATCCGATGGGTGAAGATCTGACACCCGTCACCCTCACCAATCAGCAGTTATTTGCTTCCATTGTAAACACATGGAACATAATTGAAAACTGAGGCTTTATACAATGTGTAGCGGCCACTGCCGGGTCCTGCAGAACAGCTCTTATTCTTTTAAATAGGAGCAGCAGTTGGCAGCAGCTACTTCACATTGGATGGGGCCAGAATTTGCAGTAACATTCCATGTGTTTACATTGGGCTGCCACCAGAACAAATTACAGTTGATTGGGAAAGGTGCTGAGTGGGAGACCCCCACCAATCTAATATTGATTACCTAGCCATCAGATGGGTCATCAATATGTTAACACCAATGTAATATTGATTACCTAGCCATCAGATGGTCATCAATATGTAATCCTTTAACCTTAGAGCCGCAGGAAGGGAAACCCGCAATGACGCAGCATATGCGTCCAAGGTCGGGAACAAACTTGTTTTCATGACGCATATGCTGCGTCATAGGTCGGGAAGGGGTTAAGGAAAACCATTCAAAATTATCCTGTGTAAAATGATGTGATGACTGGATGGAGAGGTCCATAAAGCAACAGAGACTGAACAACTGGAGGCTCTAACATTATGCAGCCATCTGGAATAGTGGTTGAAGGTGGAATTGGCAAACATATATTAATTTTGCAGATTGATTCTGTTACTTATGACATAATACTGTTATGTTCACAAGACATTTACCATATACACTGAAAGGTCTCCCAACCTGTCCCTGGCATATAGTAAGCCTGACCTGATAGATGTTTGTCCAATCAACATATGAACCAGAAGCATCTGTCAGAATGTGTTTCCATTTGATAGTAACTCATTTTTTATATTATCTGTAAATTAATCACCATTCTGGACACCATATTTAAGGCCATTCACTTTGATTTTTTCTAGCTCACAATGTGGCACGAAATGGACGAAGCTCTCAATCAAGCACAAACAGAGATTTCAATCTGGCTACGCAATAGACGATCATTTCGTTCTCTCGTGCAGCGTGACAGAGGTGGAGTACGAACCTTGGTGGACAATAGATTTAATGTCCAGTCACATTATTACATTTGTTGCCATCACAAATAGAAAAGATTGCTGCAGCCAGGATCTTGATGGAGCTGAAATTCGTGTGGGAAACAATGAAAACGGGAAAGGAAACCCAAGGTATATCGACGACATCCAAAGTAAAATATATGGAGGTCTTAGATATATCAACAACATTTAATGACTTCACATACAGGAAAGTGAGGTATTTAGAGGTCTCCAGTATATAGACGACATCCATTAAGTGCAAACACAGGAAAGTAAGATATGTGGAAGGGTCAGCTAGATTGACGTCACACCCACTATCTACATTTATGAGAATAAAGTTCATGTAGAAGAGACTCTCCAGTGTATAGACAACATCCATTAAGAGCACATATTGGAAAATAAGATATAAGGAGCGTCAGGTATATAGATGACATCCACAATCTGCACATAGAGATTAAAGTAGAAGATGATCTCTGCTTTATAGAAATCTAGTAAGTGCACAAACAGGAAAGTAAAAAATATGGAGTTATCAGTATACAACATCCTCTATCTGACTATAGCAAATAAAGTAGAAGAGGATCCCTGGTATATAGATGACACTTCACCACCACTGGACCTGGCGCTCCACCACCACCAGAGCAGACCCAACCTACTATCTCACTCCCTATTGCCTTGTAGAATGTAAACCCGCAAGGGCCGGGTCCTCTCTCCCCTCTGTATCGGTCTGTCACTGTTAATTTGTTCATAGTATTTTTTACTTGTTTGTATGTAACCCTTTCTCATGTACAGCACCATGGAATCAATGGAGCTCTATAAATAAATAATAATAATCTATTAAGTGCACATGAGTTATATAGAAAAAACCCCACTTGCTTTTTACTATTATTTTTTATAGCAGAGTATTTCTAGTTGTTGTTATACTGTTTATCTGAAATTTAGTATTTTGGTGGTGTGAACACGGTCTTACAGACCTGTTCACTTTGTGCCTTAGCTCAGCTGTATGTATCTATATAGTCTCTTGTTAAGCAAGATAGGCAGTGCCCCACTCCTTCCTTACTGAGTCAAGCACATAAAATGCTTTATGATGCGATGTGCCCATCATGAGACTTTGACCCTCCTGAATCCTGAATCCATTGAGATTTTTATATGCAGGATCAGGGATAAGGGACCATTCTGATATAGGTCAGCTTGACGGAGGTAGAACGGCTTCGAATACATTTTTTAAAAAAAGTATCAACTAAGTACCCTGTTATTAACACTGTTCTCATTAGCACTTGCATTTTACTTTAATATTTATAAGAGTATTTTTAGACGTTATTATACTGTTTATCTGTGATTTAGTATTTCGCTGGTGTGAACACGGTCTTACAGACCTGTTCACTTTGTGCCTTGGCTTAGCTGTATGTATCTATAAGTTTTTGGAGTTGTCAGCATTCCCCATCTGTACATAGAGAGTAAAGTAGCTGGAGGTCTACGATATGTCAGTGCATTCCCTGCAGTCACATCTGATGTGCAAGATGGTAATGTTTCCTTGAATCCCATTTGACAATCAACAATAAGAGCGTCTCTATTAAAACTGTGTTGTTCCAGTTAAACACTAGGACGAGCCATCAGCGTAGATTACATAGTTGTCTCTTGGTTTACAGCTGTGCAGTTGTCTCTTCCATCGGTCTTGGAGAAACCTTCTCGTTCCCCTGTGGGGGGATGCACGGCCGGTTTGTGACCATTGTGATCCCACAGAAGAATACATCGCTGTCCCTGTGTGAAGTCCAGGTGTTTGGCGTTCCTCGTGAATTACCACGTGAGTAATTTTTCTAAAATTTTCAAAATGTCACTTTATATTCACTACCGTAAGATGTAGAGATGACAGGTCCACAGCTGCCCCATAGAGTGAGGCTTGCGCTGTCACCGGGGTCGTGCTGAAGACTCCCCCACATTCAGTCTTTTATTCAATGTTGTTCTATATTTCCATTGCAGAAAATGAAACAAAAAAGTACAAAGAACCCGAGAATCTTCTCCATGGAGGTAACAACACCATTATCATCGGTTTAATCACCATGAATTTGTACTGTTTATCTAAAATGTCTGCTTCCAGGTCGGGAGGTGCAAACGTGGCTGTCACGGGTGTGTCAGGACAGGGGCGGACCTACCGCGGTGCAGCTGGTTCAGCTGCACCAGGGCCCCGACCAGCTAGGGGGCCCCTCAGGCACCGGTAGGGGGGCCCCTCCACCTTCCTGCAGGGGGGCCCGGAGGCCGTGTGTCAGAGGAGAGGTGCTGCCGCAGGAAGCTCCCTGTCTCCCATGACTGATTCCGCCCCTCCTCTCCTCTCTATTCCCGCGCCCAGCTCCCAAAATCCTCACCTGTGACTGCAGCATACCACCCCTGCTCCTCACCAGCAACCCCCACCCCCCGACTGCAGCACACCCACACGGCACCAGGTCCGGCCCTGTGTCAGGAGGCCCGGATGAGACTGTGGAGGCCACTCGCAGAAGGTCCCAGCGTTTGGCCAAACACATCCACAGCCAAGAATGACCCCAGACGCAGGTCTCGGGAATAACAGTTGCAGTTACTATCGCAGGAATGGGGAAATCCAACATTGAGTAATACTTTACAGTTTCATGTGGGTAGGCCACGGCAAGTACAGTTTAGAGTTGAATACTGACATGAGATTGGGGTTCTGGAGCTGTAAGAGCACGTATTACTTGGATGTAGTATTTGTATGTTGTTAAAGGGAGGTTCAGAGTCTTTTATGGCTTAGAGTGGAAGGTTAGATATAGCAAGAGAGTTTTACAGAACTAGGAATCCTGAGCTAATTTCACAGCTGGTCACGGCACGTGCAAAAGTACTTGAAGGAAATAGCATAAAGTTGCAGTAGGATGGGAGACTCTCAATCTTTCCCAACACGCGGGCAGTAGGCTCTTTTTTATATTCAGTATGCCCTATTGCTGAAGAAGCACGTGTAAATCCGGACAGCAAGTATCCGAGGTAGAAAGTTTTCAACAAACTGTCTGTGGAAGACAGAGAAATACCCTAGGCCTTGGGGCCTTGCTGGAAATGTTGTGGTGAAGGGAAGGATGAAGTGGTGAGGTGAGCCCTCACATAAGCTCTGCTCTGTGTGACATCTTGTCCAGTACTGGGGAAAACTGCAGCTTTCTCTGCCTAGACAGAAGGAGACTGGAAGTAGCTCCACCTATTGAACCCTGTGACTGGGTCACCGGCCAATAGGACAACACCCAATTTACATGTCAGATTCTCACAATGCACAGTGATATAAACTGTACATTTTCACCAGCAGATGGTGCTGGAACACAACAAAGGAGACATAAATGAAAAGTACATTAAATGGATTTAACTGATCTGCCTATCTAACACTCACTAATTGTCATAGAGAAGTAGCTAGGGAGAGAGCTGTAGTGTAAATGGTTACTCACGGTCCAGGGGTACGTAAATGGACAGACAAAAATCTGGATAGAGTCACTGCAAATGCAATTTATTATATATTGGCATGGATTGCCACTGTATATGCACTTGTCTGTGCGAGTGTAAACATGAATGTTGTTCTAAATGACTTTTGATTACCGTAATTGATTATATCACAATTTTGCTGTATGTAAACTGCCTGTTTGATTCACTACTCGGCTTGGAAAAGGTTCAATAGAACCAAAATGTCAGCACTTCAGATGGACTAATAAACATGTCCTCTGTTCTTGCATTTTCTATGTTGAGTGTTGCCTTCTTATTTTGCAGACAGATAGATAATGATAGATACAGTGTTTTTCCAAAAATAAGACAGGGTCTTATATTATTTTTGTTTCCAAAATAAGGACTAGGGCTAATTTTGGTGGAAGGGCTTATTTGTTGTATGGCTAGTTTACGTTTACTGTAGTAACCTTTACCCTAACTTACATTCACAATTGCTGGTCCAGTGTCAGTGTCTCTTATGGTTATGCAAATGGAGTCCGTGGAGCCTCGTTTAAGAGTCTCAAACACGGGACTAGCCAGATATCCCTCCAGTGTCTCTTATGGTAACACTTACTGGCACTCTTCTTCTCTATGCAGCCTGGAGGGGGCAAGAGGGGGGAGTCTGGAGAAGGACTTGGGAACAGTGGTTGTGACGTCACACGTGGCTGCTTCTGTGGGAATAAGCAGGGCCGGCCGGTCGGCAGGATCCAAAAGGTGGCACTCATGAGGCAGGAGGTGGGACCCTGGAGCGCCAGCCAAGCCCACACCATAGTGCAGTTGTGGCTGGGAGGCAGGACCCAGGAGGCAGTATTTGGGGGCGGGACCCAGGAGGAATCGTTCGGAGATGGGACCCAGGAGGCAGCATTCGGGGGCAAGATCCAGGAGGTAGTATTCTGGGTGGGACCCAAGAGTCAGTATTTGGGGCAGATCCCAGGAGGCAACATTTAGGGGTAGGACCCAGGAGGCAGTTTTCGGGGATGGGACCCAGGAGGCAGCATTCGGGGTGGGATCCAGGAAGCAGCATTTGGGGTTGGGACCCAGGAGGCAGTATTCAGGAGGTGGGACCTATTGGGAGGTGCCTATTCCAGTGCCTTCAGCATTAGGTCATGTCTCTGTGATATTAGTGACATAACCTACCACTGGAGGCGCTAACTAAAGAAGGATTCTTTTTGGAGTAGGGCTTATATTTTAAGCTATTCCAAAAATCCCTAAACATCAAGCCAGGGCTTATTTTTGGGGAGGGCTTAGTTTTTGCAAGAAACACGGTAGATAGATAATGATAGATAAAAGAGATAAATAGATAGAAAGGAGTAACAATGGTTGTCCGGTGTTTGTAACTCTCAATCTATGATGAGCAACCCCTGATTGCCCTGTTGTATTCTCCATAGCCCCCAATGTCGCAACGCGGGGGGCAGCTACCCAGTCTAGCAGCCATGAGTCAGCAACTCTCGCTGGTCGTGCCATCGATGGTTCCCTCAATAACATTCATCCAAGTTGCACTCACACCGGATATGACCAGGACCCGTGGTGGACTGTGGACCTGCGCTCAGAAATGAACATTATGTCTGTCGCTATAACTAATCGTAAGGAATGCTGTGGACACAGAATTAACAGAGCTGAGGTCCGTATAGGAAACGTCAATGGAGATGGAAAGAGCAATCCAAGGTAAAAGGGTGGAGATACAATGGTGGAGCTGCAGCAGAGTTTAGTACAACTCAAAATTCAGCTCTGCTTCATGACCGTGTTTCTGTCTTTTCTAGGTGTGCCATCATATCGACCATTGCTCAGGGGCAAACCCTCGCCGTTAACTGTCACGGCATGCAAGGACGATATGTGTCTATTGTTATTGAAGGACGCAAAGAATTTCTGACTCTGTGTGAGGTTCAAGTGTTTGCCCAACCAGCCAAGAAGGAAGGGTAAGTAACACGTGATATGAGGGACCCTGCCGCCACCTTTCTATGGTTGTGCAAGCGATTAAAGTTGTACCTGGAGATAGGGAACCTGGGCCCCTGATCTGCCCCTCAGGCTAGTGGATCCCTGACTTTCCGTAACTCAGGGGTACCCTTGATGGCAGAGAGACCTAAGTCTCCAACCTGTCCCTAACTCCTGACCAGCCCTCAGCTAAACCCCTAACCCCCACCCCAGGAGGAGAACCATAATGGAACCCACAGATAAAGACAGACAGGGATAAAGCAAACGGCACCACCCAGCACACAATCAGGAAGATACAATAAGTGTGTAGGGAGAACACAAATACAAATAAGGAATAAAAAAAACAACAAGGTATACTTCACCAGACACCGAGCAAAGATTAGAGTTTCAACAGCAACTCCAACACAGGACCAGTATGCAAGAGGCAAGCAAATGCTATAGTCGGCATCCAGGAATGTTCTGAGCCATATTAAAGGAGAAGGCGTTCCAGCAGCCTCAACCTTAATTGACACTAATCAAGAAGTTAACTCCTGCAAAGCTGAACATCAGTGAACAAACCACCGCCAACATTCCAACTCAGACAGAGCAACAAAGAGGCTCAAGGCCGCACATCAGACTCCACAGTGTGAACAGAGTCTAAAGCCAGCATGAGAGTAGAGTACCGTAAACGCCATATGCAAATCAGGCTGGAAGTGCACTGGGGGCGTGTCATTGGGTTAGGACTACTTCCAAATGCACTGACACACCCTGGTGCACTTCCAACTGACTGAGGGTGGGGGGGACGCAGTACCATCCTGCCACATTACATCCCCTGACAAATACTGACTGTAGAGCTTTCTATATTTCAGTGCAACCACTTGTTAAAACCACTATCATTTACGGAATATTTACTGCCTTATCTTTTCAGAAATCAGATTACCCGTGGAGCCGCTGCCAACTAACGATCCGACAGGTAACATCTCACTAATTACCTGCATGGACTTGTGATAGGCTACCATATAACAATCTACCCTTCCCACTGAATGCTCAGACATCATTGAATGGAGCCTTCTCTGTGTGTGGCCCCATTATCTTTCCTTCGTCGAGAACACGTGCAATGAATCCTACAAGAAGGTCACTAATAGGGCAATAATAGCAAAACATAGATACCCTCCATCCCCTTCATCTGGGATTTTGCTCTTGTGGTGACAATGACCTTGCCCATTGAGATTATTGCAACCAGAGCTGTTGGCGTAAAGAGTTTAAGCAGGTAAATGTCTTCAGAAATAATACAAGTTGAGGCTTTTCTAAGAGGTTTTGTGAGTAAAGGATCTGATTCTCACTGAAAAACAGCACCACTTTAGTCTACTGGTTGTGTCTGGTATTGCAGTCTAGTTTAAAGAAGGTTCAGGGGGAAAAAAGTGCAGTGTCCAAAAAGATCTTTTGAATTGTAGACAACCCCTTTAATTTCACATTCTGCTTATTACAAGGAACGATAAGGCATAATAAGCTGCAGGGAGCATCCAATGCTTACACTAACATACAACATAATGTAGGTAATCTATGTATGGAGTAATTATTGCCGTTTGAGGTTTGTGGATATGTTTTTATATTTGTCACAGATCAACAGACGGCCGACATTACAAAAGAGCCGAAGAGTCTAAATGCAAGTAAGTGATATCTGTGATATGGAAACTGGAATCACCTGGGGTGGGCTGATTAATCAACGTCCTGACGCCATCCAGCATACATATACACAACTCCTGACACCTCCAGCATACATACACTAAGCTCACTAACGCCATACACATACATATACACAACGTCCTGACACCGTCCAGCATACTATACACAACGTCCTGACAAACCAGTCCAGCATACGTATACACAACGTCCTGAGCATCCAGCATACGATACACAACGTCCTGACGCCATCCAGCATACTATACACAACGTCCTGACACCGTCCAGCATACATATACACAACGTCCTGACACCGTCCAGCATACATATACACAACGTCCTGACACCGTCCAGCATACGTATACACAACGTCCTGACCCCGTCCAGCATACTATAACAACGTCCTGACACTCCAGCATACTATACACAACGTCCTGACACCTCCAGCATACGTATACACAACGTCCTGACACCGTCCAGCATACATATACACAACGTCCTGACACCGTCCAGCATACGTATACACAACGTCCTGACACCGTCCAGCATACTATACACAACGTCCTGACACCGTCCAGCATACATATACACAACGTCCTGACACCGTCCAGCATACATATACACAACGTCCTGACACCGTCCAGCATACGTATACACAACGTCCTGACACCGTCACAGCATACATATTTCACAACGTCCTGACACCGTCCAGCATACATATACACAACGTCCTGACACCGTCCAGCATACGTATACACAACGTCCTGACACCGTCCAGCATACATATACACAAGTCCTGACACCGTCCAGCATACGTATACACAACGTCCTGACACCGTCCAGCATACGTATACACAACGTCCTGACGCCATCCAGCATACATATACACAACGTCCTGACACCGTCCAGCATACGTATACACAACGTCCTGACACCGTCCAGCATACGTATACACAACGTCCTGACACCGTACAGCATACGTATACACAACGTCCTGACACCGTCAGCATACGTAACAACGTCCTGACACCTCCAGCATACTATACACAACGTCCTGACACCGTCCAGCATACGTATACACAACGTCCTGACACCGTCCAGCATACATATACACAACGTCCTGACACCGTCCAGCATACGTATACACAACGTCCTGACACCGTCCAGCATACGTATACACAACGTCCTGACACCGTCCAGCATACGTAACACAACGTCCTGACACCGTACAGCATACGTATACACAACGTCCTGACACCGTACAGCATACGCACACAATCCTGACACCATCCAGCATACGCACACAACATCCTGACACCGTCCAGCATATGCACATACAACATCCTGACATCATCCAGCATACGAGTACACAATCCCTGACACTGTCCAGCATACGCACACACCAACAGTCCTGACACCATCCAGCATACGCACAAACAACATACGATAGTCAGGCATACCCATAACGAACATCCTGACATCCGTCCAGCATATGCACACACAAAGTCCCTGACACTGTCCAGCATACACCACAACGTCACAACGTCCTTACACCATCCAGCACATGCACACACACATCCTGACACATCAGCTACCACAACTTGTCTGCATACCATCACTAGCCACAAGAGTTACATGGTACGGTGGCCTGCAAAGGTAAGGCTAGGGCCATTAGCGTTGTGCCTCCGTCATGGGGGTCACCACAGAGAGGGTTCTGGCAGCATTAACACAGCGTTATCATAGTGTCGCATTTTCCTCTGCACTACGAAAATAACATGAGAATTCAAACTCCGGCACTTACTTGCCGGCGTTTGAATGTGCTTCGGGTCCCGTCACCCATATTAGCCTATGGCAGCATTAGTGCAGTGTTACACTACAGTAACGCTGCGCTAATGCTGCAGTAATGATGATCTTTGCCGTATCCAGCATGGCGCAGGCCACAACGCTAATGCGGACCTAGCATAATTTATCTCCTCTTACTCATTCCAGCACTTAACCTCTGTTATAGGCTATAAAGTGAGCATAAATTACACCCTGACACCATCCACGCAAACTGTCTACACCACACACTGCCACTATTCATCAAACACATAAGGGGATGAGTCCTCGACACATACCACTGTCCGACAATCAACAGGGTCACATGCATTCTTTAAGGCTGTGGGTTCAGTAGAGCTAGCAAGGGTCAAACTTGTTAAAGTTTTAAGCTTTAATATAAAAATTACAGTGCTTACAATAAAAAAGATAAAAATAAAAAGGACACACAGATATGCAAAAGCCATAAAATAAAATAGAAGAAAAGCAGAAATACCTAACTTGCAATCTAAAGTTACTCCTATGTTTCCTTGGGGCGAAGGAGAAATAAAATATGGATCACATCAGCATCAGCTGACCCCACCTGCAAACAGCATTCTTTTGCGTCACCCTGCTTTTTACAGGTTTGGCCAAAGCTTGCGTTCCTGTGGCAGCCTATACATTTAATATTCTAATCTCAGGTCTGTGACTGGACCATGGCTAATTTAGTAATGTGAACACTTCATTTTAAATGCCCTATTTTTCAAGCACCCCCCCCCCCTTTCTATAGTAAGTAGAGGATATCAAGCCTTGCTACCAATGACCATTTTGTTTGTCCCTTTGAAACTTGCAGAAGTGTCACAAAATTACACCGTTTGTACATTACTACTGCCTGCTGCTATTATACAATTATTCATACAAATACATATTTTCTTCACAGTCCTGACACCATCAAACATACACACACAATGTCCTGATATTGTCTAACTTACACACAACATCCTGACCCTGTCCAGCATACGCACACACAACGTCCTGACAGGGTCCAGCATATGCACACAGGGTCCTGACACTGCCTAGTGTACGCACACAACGTCTTGACACTGCCCAGCATACGCACCAACAATGTCTTAACGCCATCCAGTTACTTATATACAGCAGTGTTTTTGATTCAAAGATTTGACACCACACGTGACGCATTAAGAAAAGTTAAGTTTTGCACTATGTTATGAAACATTGGGGATATTAGCTGAAATATAACACTTATTTCCATTTCACTAGTTCCAGTATCAAAAATCACCATAAAACAGACATCTCAATCCAGTACCCAGAGAGGAAGCATATCTGCAAATGCTGTAGATGGGAAGCTGGAGAACATGTTCCCGATACACAATGTGCTGTGACCAAGAAGGAGTTTTCACCATGGTGGACGGCGTCTTTAGGATCAAATTATATCATCTACTCAGTGGCTGTGACTAGTAGGGGCGACTGCTGCACCTCTGATCTGAATGGAGCTGTAATTCACGTGGGGTACAATAAAACCAACTGGAGGAGCAGTCCCATGTAAGAAAATACAATGCACTATGGGGCTAATATAGAAATACTGGGTCACACCTATTAGTGCTTTGGCAATGTAAGTAGTGATGGACTCTGATTAAAGTCCATATAATAGATAACTGCACTCATTGGTAATTGCAGTACACAAAATGTAGCCTTTGACTTACAGTCAGAACTCATAAATCTTTTATAGTTGGTAGCTCAGGGGTAAGTCTAAGTAGGCATAGCCAACTAAACCAGATATTTAGGGGTGTGTCTAAGTAGGCATAGGCAACTAAACCAGATACTCAGGGGTGAGTCTAAGTAGGCATAGGCAACTAAACCGGATACTCAGGGGTGTGTCTAATAGGCATAGGCAACTAAACTGGATACTCAGGGGGTGTCTAAGTAGTCAAAGCCAACTAAACCAGATACTCAGGGGCGTGTCTAAGTAGGCATAGCCACTAAATAAGATACTCAGGGGTGAGTCTAAGTAGGCATAGCCAACTAAACCGGATACTCAGGGGTGTGTCTAAGTAGGCATAGCCAACTAAACCGGATACTCAGGTGTGTCTAAGTAGGCATAGCCAACTAAACTGGATACTCAGGGGTGTGTCTAAGTAGGCATAGCCAACTAAACCGGATACTCAGGGGTGTGTCTAAGAAGGCATAGCCAACTAAACTGGATACTCAGGGGTGTGTCTAAGTAGGCATAGCCAACTAAACCGGATACTCAGGGGCGTGTGTAAGTAGCAAAACCAGCAAGGCCAAATACACAGGGCGGGGCTGACTAGGTAGAGTTAATGTAGCCAAATACTCAGGAGCGAGGCTAACTAGGTAGAATCAACATAGACAAAATATTTAAAGAGGGGCTAAATAGGCAGTGTCAATGTACCCAAATTCCCAGGAGTGGTGTTAATTAGGCAGAGTCAATGTAGATAAATACTCAGGGGCAGTGCTAATTACACAAAGTCATTTTAGCCAAATACCCAGGGGAGGGTCTAACTAGGCAGAGTCAACATGTCCAGATACTCAGTGGCAGGAATAACTAGGCAGAGTCAACATAGATCAGGTGGTGGGGGTAACCAGGTAGAGTCACTGTAGCCAAATAATCAATGAGGACATAAATAGGTAGAATCAACATAGACAAATACTTAGGGGCAGTGCTAAGTAGGCAGATTCAATGTAGCCAAATTCTCAGGGTTTTTTAATTAGGCGGAGTCAATTTAGTACATACTCAGGGGTGGGTCTAATTAGGCAGAGTCAACATGTCCAGATATTTAGGGGCAGGAATAACTAGGCAGAGTCAACGTAGACAAATAGTCAAAGGGCGGGGGTAACCAGGCAGAGTCACTTTAGCCAAATAATCCATGGGGACATAAATAGGCAGAGTCAACATAAACAAATACTTAGGGGTAGTGCTAAATAGGCAGATTCAATGTAGCCAAATTCTCAGGGGTGGGTCTAACTAGGCAGAGTCAACGTGTCCAGATTCTCAGGGGTGGGGCCAGGTAGGCAGAGTCAACATAGTCAGATACATAGGGCAGGGTTACCTAGGCAGAGTCAACTTAGCCAAATACTTAGGGGTGGGGCTACCAAGGCAGAGTCAACTTAGCCAAATACTTAGGGGTGGGGCTACCAAGGCAGAGTCAACTTAGCCAAATACTTAGGGGTGGGGCTACCAAGGCAGAGTCAACTTAGCCAAATACTCAGGGGAGGTACCTAGGCAGAGTCAACTTAGCCAAAACTCAGGGTGAGGATTACCAAGGCAGAGTCAACTTAGCCAAATACTTAGGGGTGGGGCTACCAAGGCAGAGTCAACTTAGCCAAACACTTAGGGGTGGGGCTACCAAGGCAGAGTCAAGCACAACAAGGAAATACTACTCACACATTTATAAATGTCATTGTGTGCTATCACTTGTGTAATGCTGGGAAGTAACACACAGCTTCAGTGATCGATGATCTAACAATTAATAAAATCTCCCTCCTTTTTCTCAGCTGCGGCTCCATAAACTCCATTGGGCTCGGAAAAACAATTTATTCAAGTGCAACCTGATTGGTGGAGAATTTGTGACCATTGCTATTCCAAACAGAAACGCTTCTCTGTCACTGTGTGAAGTGCAAGTGTTCGGAGTAGAGATAGACAGACAAAGTAAGTGAATGCAGAGGAAATGCCACAAAGGAGAAGGGTGGCACCACGGGCATGGATGTGGGGGCTGGCCAATACATTGTATACTGACTGGCTCTCACTATGTTATGGGACTAAATCTGTGTATTGACTTATTGACTATGATTGTCAGCTCTGACTATAATAACAGATATCCACTTCCTATACTGTGCTAACGCTTTTTGTTCATTAGCTGATTACTTAATATATATATATATATAACATAAATATGATGCAACCTAATGAAACAAGACTGTTCTAATAAAGGAATATTTATTACACAACCAAAAGTCTACAATAATATGAATATATTCTAGCTAGCACAAATAACAGTACTAGTATTACAATACAATAATACTAACTAATAATTATATCCCGCCCACATTACCTAAACATACATCCACACTATTAATTGATTCACACCCACCTTGCCTGACACTAAGCTTCCCTGAACAATAAGGGGTTAACAGACAGCAAAGCAATACAACAAAGGGTTCAAACAGCAATTCAGGGGTTAAACACAATAGATAGCAACGATAACATCCCAAACCCAACTGCAGACGCTGCGTTTCGGGTACCTGCCCCTCATCAGTGTAGTGTGTGGGATATTCTGATCTGGCTGTGTGAGTGGGCTAAGACGGGCAGTTACCCCGAAAGCAGCGTCTGTAGTTTGGGGTTCTGATCTGGCACAAATCCCTAGTCATATTAAAAAGCTTGTTGGAAATCGACTATGACTTTGAGGAGCTGCTTAAAGGTGGCGCTGGAATTCTTCCACTTCCTTACTGAAGTGCAAATTTGCATATTTGCTAGAGGAGGGATGTGGCTGCAAATCTCCTCACCTACTTTAAATGTCTTCTCATGGTTGCAGGAAAACTCCTCTCCATAAGGTAGATAGCAAGTTCCCAGACCATGACTTGCATTGACACACATATCCCTGCTTGTACCTATCCACAAGAGACTGCACTGATGCCAACAGTAGTCAATAACAAGTAACCCAGTGCCAGGTCAGTAGGGTTCACGTCCCACCCAGTCCCCCAGTATAAAAAAACTGCAAGAAGTTCATTCCTCCCTCTGCTTCTCATCACCACTCTGCCTTCTGTATTTAAATTGATATTCACTTGTATCTGAAATAAGAATCACCCTGTGTCAAACAAACAGATTCTATTAAAAGACATGAGACACACCCGTGGATGGAGGTATGTGGAAAGCCAGACCCACCCATCTCTCTAGCTATCTGTAAACCTGGCCTAATGAATGCTTTAAACAAATATTTATGGAACTTCAAGCCACAGAATAAACATTCCAGGTTTACATTTCAGAGGAAAACCACCTCAGTGATACATACCGGCCATTCACAATGTAGCTGGTCGCTATATTACAACAGCTAAAATGTAATAATAGTGAGTTATTAGTTTATATGTCACCATAGTTCTGGAAATTAGCTGGTTTAAGTCATTTTTGTATTTTGTTTCTTTTTTTTTAGTCCCACTTTTTATTGGAGATGAAGAAAATGAGCAGCAGAAAAGCAATCATGGAGGTAAGCTCTTCGTAATTAGGACCAGTACAGCAATAAATAAATGGCATTCGTGTACTGTCAGAAGGGACGGCTGATGGGATGAAAGAAGATGATTGTATCCGTCATTAACACATTTATATTGTTTTTCAGCCCCAAATGTGGCCCCAGGAGGGCTGGCCTCCCAGTCGGCTGACAGCGCCTACCCTGATAAGACGGCTGTCCTGGCTATAGATGAGAACCTGGACAGCAGTTACCACGACCGCAGCTGCTTTCATACAAACCAGGTTATGGAGCCCTGGTGGACAGTGGATCTAAGGTCTGCAATGCGCGTTTCATCCATCGTTATAACCAATCGGGCCGACTGCTGCTCCGAGAGAATAAAAGGCGCAGAGATTCGTATCGGTGACTCTAAAGACCGCAGCAACCCAAGGTAAATGCCACAGAAAAGGTAAAAGTATCTATGTGATATTGTCTGCTGAGCCGTGTATCTGATCCTATGTGATACCTTGAATGAGCAGCTGACTCCTTACATACTGTGTATTGACCAGGTGCGCTAAAATCTCCCATCTTGGATTTGGAGACACCTTTTACTTTGACTGCGGCGGGATGGAGGGTCGTTATGTGTCTGTGGTTATTACTGGACGGAAGGAGTATCTGCATCTGTGCGAGGTTCAGGTATTTGCTGAGCCAATCGGAAGTCAAAGAAAAACCACAGGTGAGAATACATTGTGGCTGCAACAATCCGGAATCTTCCAGAATCTTGTTAATTTATATGCTTGGATTGAACGTAATTGATGATTTACCATCAGTTAGACCTCGGTCCCCAGTTCTCGGAGATTCTCCGATACGTCCAGTCTTCTGAAAGTCGCCATGATTCCTGGGATTGTGTCCATCCATGGAGCCGGTCATCCTCTTCTCCCTTCATCCTTTCCTATTGTCTTCACCACTGAGCTAGGGTTTTCCTATCATATGCTCTAAGATGACATATCAGAACTGGATAATGATCCTCTAGTTTGTTGGAAGGTGTCAAGAACCATTGCCCAATTTAGAGCTTTGCACGTCCTGTTGGCTGCTCGGTGTTGTGTTCATTCGAGGGTCTAATGGCATCCAGAAGACACCCCTGTGATGTCCGGATCATTCTTGATTATGTCAATTACATTAGAGTATTTCCATGTAATAGAAATTAGCAAATTGTATCGAATTTGCATAAACGTTTTAGGAATTTGGCAAATTTGAACAGTTTGCCTAAATTGCCAAAATTGGCCTACACCATTTTATACAATGTAGAAGACTGCATCAGCCAAGAAGGAACACATGGCCTCAGATAAAGCCATATCGGCTTCATATAATGCACTTTAGCTATAATACATGATAGCCACAGGAGGTAGATAATGATAAAGGTTTAGAGGCAGTGGTTGGGAAGTGTCAATGGGGATGTTGAAGTCAGCCATTATGATTGTGGGGATGTCAACAGAAAGGATGTGAAGTAGCCAGGTGATAAAGTGGTCAAGAAAAGCGGTGGTTGAGCCCTGGGGGGCGGTAAATGAAAGTCAGCTGAAAGGTTACAGGGAGAGTAGATGCGAAAGAGGGGAGAGCAAAGAGGGTGGCAGTGGAATTGGGGTAAAGGAGCAGTTATCAGACAGAAGCAAGCCAACTCCTCCACCATGCTTGTTACTAGGGCGGGGGTGAGATAGATTGAATCCACCGTAGAAAGTGCAGCTGGAGAGGCTGTGTCAGAGGGGTGAGCCAGGTTTCAGTGATGCCAAGGAAAGAGTTTGTTCGTAATAAAAAGGTCATGGATGTATGAACGTTTGTTGCCGACAGAGCGAGCGTTCCATAGTGCTCCTGGTAGAGGGATTGGGGGAGCAGGGGCTGGATGAATGGGTATAAGGTTATTAAGGTTGCAAAAGTTTGTGTTGGATATAGTTATGGGTTAGAAATGACTGTGGAGATGTGATGAGGGGGTCCAGGATTTGGGTATATGTCAACAGCAAGTAGGAGAAGCAAAGAGAGCGTTAGAAGGTGGGAGCAAGATCTTCTCATCTCCACCATACAGTATGTACAAGGTAATCCAGAATGTTGCCTGATGGATGCCATCTAACCTTTAATACTTTTTATTGTTTCACAGAAACAAAAACTGTTGAAGTCCAAGAAATGCAACGAGATCCAAGCCAGAAAAGGTAAGCAAGTAGTCGTAGACCATTGCCCCATGTAGAGAGACAGGATCAGACTTTTACCAAAAAATAATCAAATCTTGCAGAGCTAAAGGCCCCGGACACATTAGACAACGTTGGCCAAATCCACCAAGATTGTCAGGGGTGGTGAGGATCTGTCATGTCAGATTTTGGAGTGTCCTCTAAGAGCTATGAGCGGCTCTGTCATAGAGAACATAGGCGAGATGAGCCAAGCGATTGCTCTTGTGTATGGGAGAGCCGGCCAAGACAGCCGCTGGACAAACCATCCACCGGACCATCATTAGCTGACAGCCTTCTAAAGTGTATAGGTGACTTACTTAGAGTAAGACTTGGCTAGTGTGGAGGTCACATTGCCAATGGCTCCAGGCCTCGCTGCACTGTTGGGCGCCCTACGCGACATACCTAGCTATTGGTTCATTATCGTCACACATATATTGAATATTACGGTGTCTGATGAGCAGATAACCATCCAGTGATGACTTCTGACTCTGCAAGTATTTATGAAAGTGTCACTTAATTACAGAAAACACCGTTTCAGCGCGGAAGTTATCCCTTTTAAAAGTTTCCCAGTCGAGCACCATGGGGAAAGGATTGGCAAAGAATGCCGTGGATGGAACATTGACTCCACAAGACCCCGAGTCACGATGCGCGGTGACCGAGGAGCAGTATGAGCCATGGTGGAAGGTCAAACTACAGCGGGAATATCAAATCCACTCTGTGGCAATCACGAGCAGGAGAGATTGCTGCTCTTCAGACCTGAATGGTGCGGAGATTCGTGTAGGACGCAACGACACTGACTGGAGGCAACACAATAGGTGAGATGGCGGTGACTAAATGAGAGGCGTGAGAAAACGCCTGGGATATCTTGCCAATTGAGTCCTTTATACCCCATAGTTATGTTACAAGGCTGCACATCCTTCACCCAAGCTAAGCATGAAATTGGAGGACCTAGATTTAAGGGGGTGCAGCCGGATCCTTTGCCCCGGGCGCAACTCAGAGGGGGAGCGCCGGCACCCCCCCACCCCAAGGGCTGCAGGGGTGACGGAGCTGATAGCTGAAAGCACTTCCCCCCCCTGCTCCTCAACCAAGGCTGCAGGGGTGGCGGGGCTGAAAGCTGACAGCACCCCCAACCCCCAAGCTGACAGCACCGCCTGCTCCTCACCTACTCTGGGGGGGGCGCCAAAATAGATCTTTGCCCCGGGCGCCATGAAACCTAGTTACACCGCTGCTCCCCATAATGTGTACTCCATCACTAGCAGTCATGAAGGTGTAGGAGATGTATGTTCCCCCAACATTTACATCGCCAATGAGGCAACAGGCCCATTATTCGGCCTGCAACAATCACTTTCCTACAAATGAGGGATGGAACGGTTGGGCAGCATGGGGGGTATACCAATATGTGGTCACTATACAGACATCTATGTATACGCCACTAAATTAATCCAAAAATATAATAGCTCCAAACCTAGATAGCCGGGCCGACGAAGATCCTACAAGCAAGGCAGCTAGAGTAGCTACACCTGCTGGTGCTCTCTTCCATATATGTAAATTATGCAGGTTTCTCAAATGACCGCCCCTGAGGGGTCAGGTTACCCCATCCCTAGCCCCCCAGTAATTAATAGTGTCATGTACTGATGTAAATGATGACTATGGATTATACATTTTTGCCTCTGTCTTCTTCCCGCTGACAGCTGTGGCACAGTATCCTCTATTGGACTCGGTGAAACCGTCTCATATAACTGCAATTGGACAGTTGGGATGTTTGTGACCATTGTGATTCCGGACAGGACAGCATCGCTCACATTGTGTGAAGTGCAGGTTTACGGTCAACCATCACGTAAGTGTCTGATCTATAGACAGACAAAACAAGTGGTCTACGGGCCCAGTATTAGTCTATCATAGATTATTCTACAGAGGCCGCGACATCTACGATACATTTATTTTCACATGGATCTGATCAAATTTTTGGAAATATGAGATAATGGATAATTTATTGATCATTGAGGGTCCGACCACTTGGACCGACCCCTAAAAATGGGAATATAGCAGAACCCCGTGTGGAGACGCGGGGGTCAGTGGCCTCCTTTAAAAAGACCGCATGAACCAGGCTCATCCCAACTCAACGCCGGAACTCCTTACCCGTTGGCGGAACACTACTCAGACAACACAGGGTGATGGAACCATGAAATTAATGCTTTATTGGATCCCCAAACAGTTAATGGCATATAATAATAATAATAATTAATTTTTATTTATAAACATATTCGCTTAACTAATCAGATTCATATACAAACAAACAGTCATAAGAACAGTTTTGGAAAACACAACAATTAAAAAACTAATGACGACCCTGCTCGCAAGAGCTTACAATCTAACAATAAGGCGGGGGTGACACAAAGTACAGAGGCTTATTTACAGTCATGGCCCAGCCATTTTGAGATTGTGAAATAGATGAGAGCGGAGTAAGTGGCCACCAGCCAGTCTGTGTAGAGCTTTTGGGTCTGATAGAGTTAGTTATGTTCTCCATTACTTCCCTGAACATATGTGTGAATGACTCTGATTAGGGAGAATAATAGGCCGTCCTAAAAAGATGTGTTAACAGTGAGTGCCTAAAGCTAAGTAAGTTGTGGGTAGTCCCAATTTCTTGGGGTAGAGCATTCCGGAGAATTGGTGCAGCTCGGGAGAAGTCTTGGAGCTGGGAGTGGGAGGTTCGAATTAGTGCAGATGTTAATATAAAGTCACCCCAGAGCGAAGAGGACGGGAGGAGTGATAGACAGAGATGAGGGAAGAGAGGTAGGGGGGGTGCTGTACCATGAAGAGCTTTGTGGGTGAGAACAATCAATTTGAATTGGATCTTAGTGTATTGGCAGCCAGTGCAATGACTGGCATAGAGCAGAAGCATCCGAGTAACAGTCAGCCAGATAGGTGACCCTGGCTGCTGCATTAAGGATAGGCTGGACAGGGGAAAGCCTAGTGAGAGGGAGGCCAATTAATAGAGAGTTGCAATAATCAAGGCGGGAGTGGATCAAGGCCACTGTGATGGTTTTAGTCATTTCTATGGTTAGGAAGGGGCAGATACTAGAGATGTTCTTCAGTTGTAGGCGACAAGAGCAGGTGAGAGATTGTATATAGGAAGTTAATGAAAGATCAGCATCAAACGTAACACCCAGACATCGAGCCTACTGCCTAGGGCATTATCATGGTGCCGAACACTGAGAGAGAGATGTCAGATTTAGGGAGGTTAGTGGAGGGCGGGAGCAGAAGAAGTTCAGTTTTGGAAAGGTTGAGTTTCAGGTATAGCGTGAACATTATTTTGGAGACTGCGGTTAGACAGTCATTGACGTTCTGTAATACAGCAGGAGTAAGGTCAGGGGCTGAAGTGTATAGTTGGGTGTCATCAGCATAAAGGTGGTACTGGAAGTCAAATCTACTAATGGTCTGTCCAATCGGGGGCGTGTAGAGAGAGAAGAGGGCCAAGGACCGAACCCTGAGGGACCCAAATAGTGAGAGGAAGGGGAGAGGAAGTGGAGCCAGCGAATGATACACTGAAAGAGCGGTCAGAAAGATAGGAAGAGAGGCAGGAGAACGATGTCCTTTATACCGATGGAGTGCAGCATAGAGAGTAGGAGATGGTGGTCGACAGTGTCAATGGCTGCAGAAAGGTCAAGAAGAATAAGTAGAGAGTGGTGACCATTATGTTTTGCCATCAGAAGGTCATTGGTCACTTTGATGAGGGCCGTTCCTGTATAATGTAGGGGGCGGAACCCAGATTAGAATGTTCTGCTGTAGCCAGGTGACCGAAATGTCCCAACCTTGATATGTTCCTTAAGTAGTCTCTGGTGCTTTTATAATCGGGGCCGAGGTCCATGTAATAATATACTCCAGGTTCTGATCTCTTAGTGAGCGCTGAAGAGTCCAGGCCACAGGTTATGGCCTTCCAATCGGAGCCGCAGATCCTAGATTGCAGCCATGTAGCAAGTGAACTCGATGTGAATCTTCAGTCGGGGCCAAAGTCCCTAGACTGAGGCCACAAAGCAGATGAACTTTTGGTCAATTAACAAACTTCGTTATATACCCCTGAACACTCAATTCAGAACATTGGGGACTTCACGATTGGTGGAATAAGACTGTACTCTTATTGGCTAGATTTCAAGCGGCATAGATAATATCCCTATGAGTCAAGAGTCTCTGACAGAGGGGATGAGGAGGTCAAGATGGAGAGGGGTGAGTGGGATTTTATTTATCAATACAAATCCGTTGGACAATAGAAGGCTTGCATCCCTAATTGTCTTTGAGTCTCTGACCTTCTCTGACAAAGGGGTGAGATTAATACATTAGTAAACACAAACCTTTGGACACTGGTAGACTCCTAAGAGTCTGGTAGAAACAATGAGTGGCTTATCACAATTTAATAAACAAAATACCAACATGTCTGGCTACATTTAAGATACTTAACCCATGCTATACATTGAAAAAGTCCGTGTCGTCACACCCCGTACTTAGCTTTCCATGGCAGTCCCATAGATAATGAAGTGGAGCACTCAGTCCACTGCTCCAATTACAACTGCAGAACCTCAATATCGGGATCCCATCAGAAGGATCTCTCCCCTGATGATCTACAAGTTTTTCCCTTATCAATAGGAGAGTGAAAAGGGATTGAATAAAACTAGTGATGAGCAAATAGTAAGATATTCGGGTTCGGATTATTCTTACCAGATACTTTGAACTGTTCCAGTATTCGTTACAAAGAACCTAATGCAAATCAATGGGGAATTCAAGCATTTTTCTAGAAGATTTCCCTTAAACTATGAGTTCCCCATTGACTTGCATTAGGCTTGTTATTCATGATGAAAGATGGAACACTTCAAAGTATTCCAAACCCGAATATCTTACTATTTGCTCATCTCTAATTATAACGTGATCAGTTGTTTTGATTAACGCCCTTGGTTCATGTAACGGAGCCGGCTTGCACCAGAGCAGCGCTATCCTACGAAAAAATAACTTTTTTTTCCATAACAATACTGCATAAATGTAACTTTTTCCTAAATTCCTATCATTCACTTTTCTTCTTTCCTCACAGAAAATGTTGCAACTTGGAACACAAATACAGAAAGCATGGAGAACAGTCACGGAGGTAATGAAGTGACATGAGTGAATTGGTGCCATTGTCATGATCTCAGTGTTAGTTCAGGTTCACACGTTGCAGAAAATGTCCACTGTGGATTTCATCACAAATCAGCAATGAGGCCACAGCAGAATCTACTATTGTTGCTTGCAGATTTTGTTGCAGATTTGGCTGCGGATTGCTCTGTTAGCAGGGAAGTAGGTGAAATCATGAAACCCTAGCTTCAGCGATATTGCCACTCCTACGTTTCCCAGGTGGGAAATATTACTGCCATCTTTCCCATCATGAATTTATCTGTTCATGGATAGGAAACATGACGTGGCTATTGTTATCTATCTGGCCAATATTAATTTGCAGGTGTTCATTGTCTCATGATCGCAGTGTCAAAGATGTTTGCCACATAACTATAGGACTTATGTACACTTCAATATTTATAATTTTCCACTGGTGCCTGAATGTGACAACATCCTGTGATCACAGCACACTGATGTAGCAGGATTGGCAGTTCTCTGCCATTGTGCTCTTTGTAGCCATCCAAGGAGATGAAAGAAGCAGAGATAAACTACTTCTATCTTCTCTCTGGGGTCCCATTTCAACCAAGAGTTGGGTCCTCTTTTTTTTTTTTGTATGATTCTCCTTGATCTCATTATATTCCTAACGATTTTGCAAAGGAAAACACCATGTGGGTCTGTTTTTGACATATATTCGTCATTGCATTTTTAGTGCTGAAGTCCAGACTTCAATCAAAATCGTTGTGGTCAATTATTCCACCTTAATGTGGATTCACACTAAAGCTGTTGCACGGGAAGTTGATTACTGTATTATATGTTATATTACAGGATCATATGTTCCATACAGAGAGAGATCATGTGTTTCACCCAGGGAAGGATTGTGTGTTTCTCTCAGGGAAGGTTCCTGTGTTTCATACGGGGAAGGATCATGTGTTTCATATGGAGAAGGATCATGTGTTTCATATGGGGAAGGATCATGTGTTTCATATGGGAAAGGATCATGTGTGTCATACAGGGAAGGATCATGTGTTTCATACAGGGAAGGATCATGTGTTTCATACAGGGAATGATCATGTTTTCATATGGGGAAGGATCATGTGTTTCATACGGGAAGGATCATGTGTTTCATATGGGGAAGGATCATGTGTTTCATATGAGGAAGGATCATGTGTTTCATATGGAGAAGGATCATGTGTTTCATATGCGGAAGGATCATGTGTTTCATACAGGGAATGATCATGTGTTTCATATGGGAAGGATCATGTGTTTCATACAGAGAAGGATCATGTGTTTCATACAGGGAAGGATCATGTGTTTCATACAGAGAAGGATCATGTGTGTCATACAGGGAAGGATCATGTGTGTCATACAGGGAAGGATCATGTGTGTCATACAGAGAAGGATCATGTGTGTCATACAGAGAAGGATCATGTGTGTCATACAGGGAAGGATCATGTGTTTCATACAGGGAAGGATCATGTGTGTCATACAGAGAAGGATCATGTGTTTCATACAGAGAAGGATCATGTGTTTCATACAGGGAAGGATCATGTGTTTCATACAGGGAAGGATCATGTGTTTCATACAGGGAAGGATCATGTGTGTCATACAGAGAAGGATCATGTGTGTCATACAGAGAAGGATCATGTGTGTCATACAGAGAAGGATCATGTGTGTCATACAGGGAAGGATCATGTGTTTCATACAGGGAAGGATCATGTGTGTCATACAGAGAAGGATCATGTGTTTCATACAGAGAAGGATCATGTGTTTCATACAGGGAAGGATCATGTGTTTCATACAGGGAAGGATCATGTGTTTCATACAGGGAAGGATCATGTGTGTCATACAGAGAAGGATCATGTGTGTCATACAGAGAAGGATCATGTGTGTCATACAGAGAAGGATCATGTGTGTCATACAGGGAAGGATCTTGTGTGTCATACAGAGAAGGATCATGTGTGTCATACAGGGAAGGATCATGTGTGTCATACAGAGAAGGATCATGTGTGTCATACAGAGAAGGATCATGTGTGTCATACGGGAAGGATCATGTGTGTCATACAGAGAAGGATCATGTGTGTCATACAGAGAAGGATCATGTGTGTCATACAGAGAAGGATCATGTGTGTCATACAGGGAAGGATCTTGTGTGTCATACAGAGAAGGATCATGTGTGTCATACAGAGAAGGATCATGTGTGTCATACAGAGAAGGATCATGTGTGTCATACGGGGAAGGATCATGTGTTTCATACAGAGAAGGATCATGTGTGTCATACAGAGAAGGATCATGTGTTTCATACAGGGAAGGATCATGTGTGTCATACAGGGAAGCTCTAATCATGGGTAGATGTCTTTCATAAAGTGATTATTGAGTGATCATATAATTTTGATTAATCTCTTAATATATTTAAAGCAGAAAGAACTTGGACTTGTACATGTCACAGAACGCGATGCTGCCTCCTCCCGCATAATATATATCGGTTGTGCGCACTAACCCGTAAAGTTTGATTTTAAAAAAACATTTTGTCCATAAAGTCAGGTGATAATTTACGATGGGGATGAACTCAGAAATCACCTTGATCTTTGTTATATCATTTTCCAGTCCCGAACGTGGCTCCACGTGGCCTGGCTTTCCAGTCCAGTTATTACGATAAATTGAGGCTCGCCAACGTGGTTGTGGACGGGAATCTAGCGACAAATTACTTCTTAAACAGCTGCACTCATACCGAATACGACCAAGATCCGTGGTGGCGCATTGACATGACATCTAGAAGTCGCGTCTCTTCTGTCACCATCACCAACCGTGGAGACTGCTGCTCCCATCGATTAAACGGAGCCGAAATTCGCATCGGAGACTCCGAAGTTCACGGTGGAAGGAATAACCCCAGGTGCAGAGTTAAGATTTATTGGTATTTTATCCGTATATTGACATTGATTTTACACCTCATCCTTCGACTGGGAATCTTGGATCAGCAATAAGCCCCATAACTGTTTGCCAGATGGTGGTTGTAGATTGCAAGTTTATCTAGATAAAGTAATTTGGGGGGGGGTCGTACTGACGAAAAACATCATTATTCTGGGTAGGGGGGCAACTAAAATGTCCAGATTTATCTCTTTGTTTCTAGGTGTGCAAAAATCACCGCCATTGGGTTGGGAGAGACGGTTCTTTTCGACTGTGATAGGATGGAAGGACGTTACGTCACCATCATAATTCCGGGACGCAAAGAATATCTGCAGTTATGTGAAGTTCAAGTGTTTGCTGAATTGCTGGAAGAACGAAAGGATGAGATGTGTAAGGAGCGCTAAACGTATCCATCTCACATCACTTTAGAAGCAAAACTATGGCGGCCGTATCAAGGGAGCTTTCACCCTGAGTTTCTATGAATAAGTTCATTAATATGTGCAGATGGAGCACAGGAGAGGCCCTACATAACAGTGCAACATGCGGCAACACATTTAAAGCACTACTCTAATCTGTATTTATTGCACACCTGGAGTGATGCTTCAAAGTGACTCTGTCGGGTCATTTTTCAGAATGATACTAATGTTACCCTTGAATAGGGCCTGGGCAGACCTTTTCAAAACCATTATTGTACCATTTTTAGTTTCTATGCTATCAGCATTTTCACACCCTGCAGGAAGCTGGTGCATTAGTCCTCTCCATTCCTTTCACAGAGGATTAGTCCCGCTGCTGTATAAGTGTTATTTAAATATCCACACCCACACAAGCTGGTGTTCTGTCCCTCCCCTCTGTGCTGGGAGGGGGGAGGTGTTTTGTCTTGCACTTTGTGCTATTTGTAAGATTTTCTATTATATGAATGTTGGTTTTCCTGCAGACATGTAATGTGTGCATCTGCTGAGCAAATGATCAAATGTTCTTGTAATCACATAGAAATATCTCAGACTACAAACACTGCATATATATGTCCGATATACACAATGAAGATCTCTAAGAGCACACACCTCCTCCCCCCTCCTTTCTGCTCTGCAATGAGTCACATAACATAACAGATCTCAGTAGGGCAGGGCTGTGTAGTGATGCATGTATATTCATTCCCTGGAGAGTGGGCAGCAGAGAGAGAGTGAGTGAATATAATATTGATTTATTAGTTAATGTGTTTCAGGGCTCCCCGTACCGCTTCCCCAGGACAAATCAATATCATATTGCCATGTTTCTGGGAGCCCTGAAACGCATTGACTAATACATCAATATTATATTCCCCCTTTGATGTCTTGTGGAATACGGCAGCACAGTTTTTAACCATTCTTCCTCCCTACTTCAAAGTTCTGATATAAAGACCTTTGAGGTTTCATTGGCTGCAGTCCCCAGCGTGGTGCATATAGGTTAGGGAGGATGAAGGGTTAAAATATGCGCTGCCGTATTCCACGAGAGATCAAAGGGTGATCTATTAGCACATTTCAGGTCTCCCTTAAACACCCTGAAACATGGCAATATGATATTGATTTCTCCTGAAGAAGGGGACGGGAGCCCTGAAACGTGTCAACTAATAAATCAATATTATATTCACTTTTTAACGTCTCGTGGAATACGGCAGCGCGGTGTTTAACCCTTCATCCTCGCTACTCTATATGCACTACGCTGGGGACTGATCTGCTTTTATAGTGGTTGTGACTGTCACAACCACACAAGGTGAAGCCTCTGATACCTATTTAGGTCATATTTTATCTCTCAGACCCTTCATCCTCCCTACTTTAATGTTCTGAGATAATGACCTTTGGGGTTCCATAATCATCAACATTAACAGAAATAAACCCATGACATAGATCCCTCTGTGTGTAATGACTCTATATAATAGATGTGTGTCACTTTATGTTTTGAATTACTGAAATAAATTGACTTATTGATGATATTCTAATACATTGAGGTGCACCTGTATATACATGATATGTTGGTCATTTTCTTAGAGGAGTACCCCCGACTTGCCACAAAGTAAATGCACTATTTTATGTCAACCTGAATTTGCATTTATACTGTCTTGCTTTGTATCCGTATTTCAGTTCACAACGTGGCTCTGGATGGCGTGGCTTCCCAATCTAGCACATTTTCATCTGCCGGAGAAGCTCAAAATGCCAACGATGGTTCATTAGCCAACAACCACATCATGTCTCAGTGTTCCATCACCCAACGGGAGGAGTCACCTTGGTGGATGGTGGACCTACAGTCTCCGTACAAGATCATGTCTGTGGTCATCACTAACCGGGTACTGGAGTGCTGCAAGGAGAGGATCAGCGGAGCCGAGATTCGCATTGGAAACTCCTCGGAGATGGGAGGAACAACGAATCCAAGGTCAGCAGATGTTGGGGTCAATGAGGGGGACGTCTATGGCCGTGCTCTTAGGGTTACCTTGATGATGGTGAAGCACATGATCATATTGCTCTCCATAGTGTTCATTAAAGTCCCCATTACAACGGAGCGGCAATACTCAATCTGGTTAACCCTTTGTATGTTCTTACCCAATTGCAGGTGTGGAGTGATTCCATCGATGGAATCCGGAGAGTCCTTATACTTCGCCTGTAATGGCATGGTCGGGCAATACGTAACAGTGACCATCCCAGGACGAGCTGAACACCTTATCTTGTGTGAGGTTCAAGTCTTTGGACTCCATGATGTTTCGGGAGGTGAGTTGTATCTCTAGGACATATCTGGCACATTGTTGTATGGGAACAGTGATGGGAATCTCGGCTTTTTTATTTTGCAGGAAGTCGTTTAGATATGAAGACGAATGTTCCGGGAACTCCACAAGGAGGTAAAGCAATCCTGCCTGGAGAAGATACGCTAAAATGTGAATGATGAAGATGATGATTGTAATGAAAATAATTGGCAGTTACCAATTCCCATTGGGTGGAACTAGGCTTATTTTTGCACCATAGATGTTCATTATAGGTACAAGTAATACTGTAAATACCAGTAGTAATGCCAGAAAAGGTGCAGTGAAAAATCTCAGGTATAACTCAAACAGTGTGCCTTCCTTTAAAGCGAACCTGTCACCCCCTCCAGACATCTAAAAATACCATAGCCACCTTCTGCAGCACTAATGCTGCATTCTGACAAGGTGTCTATAGCAGTTATGCTCCCTTGATTCACTGAAATAAAGACTTATATAAAATCTGATTCAAACCTGATCCAAGACCGGGAGGCGGGTTTTCAAGTGTCTGTCTCCTTCCTCTGTGTTGTCAGTCATCCCTCTCTGCTCTCTGTGTTCCACCTCCAGGGCCACCTCCCTGCACTGGAGAGCTTAGTCAGCTCTGCTACAACATAGAGCTGGGAGACCCCACAGTAGTAAATCTAGCAGGAGGATACTGCCTGCTACGTAGCAGCCCTTGAGCTGAGTAGTTTTCACTTTCAGTTTCTTGTACCCAGCAGCATTGCTCCTCAGCCCCTGATCTAAAGCACAAACTCAACTCTGCTGCACTGCTGACAGCTCAGCTCAAAGGCTGCAATGTAGCAGGCAGTGCTTTGTCTGCTCGTCCTCCTGCTAGATTTACTACTGTGGGGTCTCTTATAACAGCAGCTCTATGTTGTAGCAGAGCTGACAAAGCTCTGTAGTGCAGGGAGATGGCCCTGGAGGCGGTGCACAGAGAGCAGAGAGGGATGACTGACACCACAGAGGAGGGAGACAGACACTTGAAAACCCGCCTCCCGGTCTTGGATCAGGTTTGAAACAGATTTTATAAAAGTCTTTATTTCAGTGAATCAAGGGAGCATAAATGCTATAGACACCTTGTCAGAATGCAGCCTTAGTGCTGCAGAAGGTGGCTATGGTATTTTTAGATGTCTGGAGGGGGTGACAGGTTCGCTTTAAGGCTTCATTCCCATGTCAGTCTTTTTGCATCAGAGCTGAACGTGGCTCTCAAGATCAGAAAAGTGGTGACCTCTGGTCTAAAAGGGAAAGGAGAGAGTAGGTTGGGGTGTTTTAGTGGCTTCGATTGTTGTGAAGTTGGAGCTCCAAAGGTGGTGATTTGGAAGCTCTGGTGGACGTGAGGTGGAAGCTCCGGTAATGATGAGGTGGCAACTCTGGTGGTGGTGAGGTGAAAGCTCTGGTGGTGGAGAGGTGGCAGCTCTGATGGTGGTGAGGTGGCAGCTCCGGTGGTGGTGGTGGTGGTGGTGAGGAGGCAGCTGTGGTGGTGGTGAGGTGGCAGATCTAGGAGTGGAGAGGTGGCAGCTCTGGTGGTGGAGAGGTGGCAGATCTAGGAGTGGAGAGGTGGCAGCTCTGGTGGTGGAGAGGTGGCAGCTCTGATGGTGGAGAGGTGGCAGCTCTGATGGTGGTGAGGTGGCAGCTCCGGTGGTGGTGAGGTGGCAGATCTAGGAGTGGTGAGGTGGAAGCTGCGGTGGAGGTAAGATGGCAGTTCTGGTGGTGGTGAGGTGGCAGCTCCGGTGGAGGTGAGGAGGCTGCTCTGGTGGTGGTGAGGAGGCTGCTCTGGTGGTGGTGAGGAGGCAGCTCCACGGGTGGTGAGGTGGAAGCTCTGGTGGGAGTGAAGAGGCAGCCCTGGTGGTGTTGAGGTGGCATCTCCAGAGGTGGTGGTGAGGCATCAGTTCTGATGGTGGTGAGGTAACAGCTCTGGTAGTGGTGAGGTTGCAGATCTGATGGTGGTGAGGTGACAACTCTGGTAGTGGTGAGGTTGCAGCTCTGGTGGTGGCGAGGTGACGGCTCTGATGGTGGTGAGGTGGCAGCTCCGGTGGTGGTGAGGTGGCAGCTCCAGAGGTGGTGGTGAGGTGGAAGCTCCAGTGGTGGTGAGGTAACAGATCTGGTAGTGGTGAGGTTGCAGCTCTGGTGGTGGCGAGGTGACGGCTCTGATGGTGGTGAGGTGGCAGCTCCGGTGGTGGTGAGGTGGCAGCTCCGGTGGTGGTGAGGTGGCAGCTCCGGTGGTAGTGGTGGTGAGGTGGCAGATCCAGGGGTGGTGAGGTGGAGGCCCCGGTGGAGGTGAGGTGGCAGTTCTGGTGGTGGTGAGGTTGCAGCTCTGGTAGTGGTGAAGTTGCAGCTCTGGTGGTGGTGAGGTGACGGCTCTGATGGTGGTGAGGTGGAAGCTCCGGTGGTGGTGGTGGTGAGGAGGAAGCCCCGGTGGAGGTGAGGTGGCAGTTCTGGTGGTGGTGAGGTTGCAGCTCTGGTAGTGGTGAAGTTGCAGCTCTGGTGGTGGTGAGGTGACGGCTCTGATGGTGGTGAGGTGGAAGCTCCGGTGGTGGTGGTGGTGAGGTGGCAGTTCTGGTGGAGGTGAGGTGGCAGTTCTGGTGGTGGTGAGGTTACAGCTCTGGTGGTAGCGAGGTGACGGCTCGGATGGTGGTGAGGTGGAAGCTCCGGTGGAGGTGAGGTGGCAGTTCTGGTGGAGGTGAGGTGGAAGTTTCGGTGGAGGTGGGATGGCAGCATTATAGGCTGTATTTTTATTAAGAGATGGGTTTTCAAATGCCGCCTGAAACCTCTGATCGGGTGCGTTAGTGCACAGATTTTCAAAGGATGGGGGATACTCAGGAGAAGTCTTGAAGGTGATTGGGTGAAGAACGTGCAAGTGTGGAGGACAGAAGAAGGTCTTGAGAGAACCAGAGGTTACGTGTGGGAAGGTATTTTGTCTATAATTTCGTCTATCATTTTCTTCCAGCTCCAAACTTGGCATTAGGAGGACAATCCTTCCAGTCCAGTAGGTTTAATTTCTTTGGAGACTCCAAGAACGTCATCGACGGCTCTTTGTCGAGCGACTTCTCTCAGATGCAGTGCAGCCAGACGGTTCCCGAGATAAACCCTTGGTGGACTGTAGATCTCATGGGCACCTTCATCGTCCTCTCTGTGGCTGTCACTAATCGACAGGACCACACCTGGGAACGACTTAATAACGCGGAGATCAGGGTTGGAGATTCCAAAGATTGGATACAAAACCCCAGGTGATGCATTAATGTGATGATTTGTTCTGTAAATATGGAAAGTGGCTCATAGTGGATAGAGCACTCTAATTTTGTGTATAAAGTGCCCAAATTTAGTAGACAAAACATTCAAAGTTAGTTTAGTAGTTATTGCTCTAATTTGGATAAAACACTCTAATATGGTGGATAATGCACTTTAATTTGATGGAAAATCACTCTAATATGGTGGATAATGCACTTTAATTTGGATAAAGCACTCTAATATGGTGGATAATGCACTTTAATTTGGATAAAGCACTTTAATATGGTGGATAATGCACTTTAATTTGATGGATAAAGCACTTTAATATGTTGGATAATGCACTTTAATATGATGGATATAGCACTCTAATATGGTGGATAATGCACTTTAATATGATGGATATAGCAATCTAATATGGTGGATAATGCACTTTAATTTGATGGAAAAGCACTCTAATATGGTGGATAATGCACTTTAATATGATGGATAAAGCACTCTAATATGGTGGATCATGCACTTTAATTTGATGGATAAAGCACTTTAATATGGTGGATAGTGCACTTTAATATGATGGATATAGCATTATAATATGGTGGATAATGCACTTTAAGTTGATGGAAAGCACTCTAATATGGTGGATAATGCACTTTAATATGATGCATATAGCACTCTAATATGGTGGATAATGCACTTTAATATGATGGATAAAGCACTCTAATATGGTGGATAATGCACTTTAATTTGGATAAAGCACTTTAATATGGTGGATAATGCACTTTAATATGATGGATATAGCACTCTAATATGGTGGTTAATGCACTTTAATTTGATGAAAAAGCACTCTAATATGGTGGATAATGCACTTTAATATGGTGGATAATGCACTTTAATATGATCGATATAGCATTCTAATATGGTGGATAATGCACTTTAATTTGATGGAAAAGCACTCTAATATGGTGGATAATGCACTTTAATTTGATGGAAAAGCACTCTAATATGGTGGATATTGCACTTTAATATGATGGATAAAGCACTCTAATATGGTGGATAATGCACTTTAATATGATGGATAAAGCACTCTAATATGGTGGATATAGCACTTTAATATGGTGGATAATGCACTTTAATTTGATGGAAAAGCACTTTAATATGGTTAATAATGTACTTTAATATAATGGATAAAGCACTCTAATATGGTGGATAATGCACTTTAATTTGATGAATAAAGTGCTTTAATTTAGCATACAAAGCGCTCTAATTTGGATTTCTCCATAATTCCCATTTAATTCCACGGAGTGATCCCATGCAAGTGGTTTGTTTTTCTCTTGAGTAGACATAAGCGGACCCGTGGAAGTTCGGGTTCGGATGGGGCTGCCGGATTTTTACTGTTTGGGACCCGAACTTGACCCGAACCTCATTGGAAGTCACTGATTGGTAGTCCAGCTCTCTGCCCACATACAAAATAGAAGTACAACACTTCCAGGGGTGGGAGAGCGGGAATATTTATTTTCAATTTTGGAATCACTCTGCACCCGAAACCTTTTATATTCCTGGATGCCGACTATAGCATTTGCTTGCCTCTTGCATCCTGGTCCTGTGTTGGAGTTGCTGTTGAAACTCTAATTGTTGCTTGGTGTCTGATGAAGTATATCTTGTTGTTTTTTTCATTCCCTATTTGTATTTGTGTTCTCCCTACACACTTATTGTATCTTCCTGATTGCATGCTGTGTGCTGCTGTTGGCTTTATCCCTGTCAGTCTAAATCTGTGGTTCCATTACGGTTCACCTCCTGGGATGGGGGTTGGGGGCTTAGCTCAAGGATGGATAGGAGAAAGGGACAGGCTGGAGACTCAGGCCTCTCTACCCTGAGTTAAGGAAAGTCAGGGTTCCTCCAGCCTGAGGGTCAGATCAGGGGCCCAGGTGACAGCACCTGAACTCCGAACTCGAACAGGTTCATCTCTACGCTTGAGGTCTCACCTGGGTATTTGGGACCACTCCATGGGATTGTCATGTTACTTCATGCAATGAAACTAAATTAAGATGAAGTGAGCGCTCAACTGATCTCCTCATTTGTGCTTCCAGGTGTGCGGTCATATATTCGCTGGGCCCCGGGGCCACCGGAATGTTTAACTGTAAAGCAATGGAGGGGAGATACGTGACGGTGCTGCTACCAGATAAAATAGAGAAGCTCTCCCTCTGTGAAGTCCAAGTATTTGGCCTCCCAAGGTTCTCCGTCGGTAAGAACAATCCTCCATGTTGAACCCATCACATTGGTAGGGATCTGGGGATGTATAAACCCCTTTATTTAAAGGGATCGTTGACTGCCACTTCTCTGCTAGTGACAGCACTGACAGCCACTTCTTTCCACCATCGGTGCCAGCTGCCTGACCGTCCTCTATATTTGTTAGATAGTTTGTTTTCTGGAATCTCCTGTATATGATCTAGTTATGATCTTCATATACATGGAGCAGATGCTTTCTTTATGCTTCCCTTATCTAATTGCCTCCAGTTACCTGCAGTGGATACAATCTAGAACAATCTAGACTAGTTGACGTTCTTATATGTTTATACCTATACAGATAATTTATTTTTTTAAATGTTCTTTCAGGTAAGCCTCCACGTGGCATTGAAGGAAAAGGTAAGAAGCTTTTATTTTTTATGCTTATGATATTTCATATCATAAATCCCCTCCTTCATGACAATAAGACAATGGACATGATTCTGCTTAGTGTAAAAATATTAGTCTCCATTACCAAACGGCAAATGTTTACATGTTGTATTGTGTTTCTGACCCGCCCCAGTGCTATGGGGTACCCAGTCCCGGGCGTTTGGGTTTTCCTCACGGGGAATGTCACGGGTGGCCTGTGCTCGCTCCCGTGGCCCTGGTGGTAGCTTGAAAGGCGTTTAAATTGAAAATAAAAATGATTCGTGACGCCACCTACAGTTCCGGTAATGTTACCGGCGCTGCAGGACAGACCTCCGGGGTGATGGTGGAGCAGCTAGATGGTTATGCTCCCCGTAGGTGGAGCAGGATCCCCGGGGCAGTTGTGGAAGTTAGGAGTTACGGGACAGTCTATGATGGGAGTAGGGTCAGGGGCCCAAATAACAGTCACACACAGGGTTTACTGATGTTGATGTTGAAGGTTAAATCCAAGGTACAGTCCAGGTGGTCTGGTAGCAGTTCAGGATCTCCACACCCGATGAGTTATGAGGCCTCCCTGTTGTGCTGTTTGCTACAGTCCTAGGCTGCCTGAAGCTAGTCTCTGACCCTCTCCTGCTGTCTTCACCTATATGGCAGGTGGCGTGAACCTGGCTGATGGGCACCGCTGTGTCAGCTGCGGTCCCTGGGCTCTGTATGCGGCTGTGCCTCCAGGTGCTGCTGTGGCAGGGAGACTTGGGTTCTCCCTGGCCCTCCGGTCTTTACTGCTGGGCTGTTAGATCCCTCAAAGTCTCAGACTCCGGTCTCCGGGTTGTCAACACGGTTCCTCTGGGCGAACCGGTGTGGCTCCACTCCCCCTGGCTGACTGGCCTTGCCTCCGACCCTCACTCCTGGGTCCCTCACACTGGTCAGTTTCTCTCACTGCCATGGGCTTAGCGCAGCTCCGTTCACCAGGATGCCTTCCTCAGTACTGCTCCGTACTGAACTGCCTAACTCAGCTCCCAGGCCTGAATTCATAGGGGACTTTGCCCGAACTCAGCAAGTAGAGCTCCCCCTTTAGGTCTGGGGTGGAAGGTGTTGTGTGTGGGCTTACCTGATGTGGAAATCCCTCCCTGCTCCAGGTGTTCCTGTGGCAATGGAGCTGTGGGGTGCCACATTTCCAGTGCAGAGAGGGTCTTGTGGGTGTTCCTGTTATTCTTCAGATGTTGTGAGGTGTTTCCAGTATATAGCGAGTCTCTGTGGGCTCTTCCAGTGTATGATACATTTTGTGGGGTGTTTCTGGTATATGGTAGGACTTCTGAGATGCTGCCTGTATACGGCAGGTCTTGTGGGGTGTTCCTGGTATACGGCTGCTTTTGTGGGATGTTCCTGATGTACGGCAGATCTTGTAGGGTATTCCCAATATATGTCAGGTCTTGTGGGATGTTCCTGGTATATAACAGGTCTTGTGGGGTGTTCCCCTGTATTTTGCAAGCCTTGTGGGTGTTCCTGGTATACAAAAGGTCTTGTGGGGTGTTCTCGGTATTTGGCAAGTCTTGTGGGGTGTTCTCGGTATTTGGCAAGTCTTGTGGGGTGTTCTCAGTGTACGGCAGGTCTTCTGAGATGCTCCCAGTATCCAGCAAGACTTCTGAGGTGCTCCTGGTATACAGTAGGTCTTGTGAGGTGCTCCTGGTATAGGTCTTGTGGGGTGTTCTTAGTATTCAGCATGTCTTGTGGGGTGTTCTCAGTATACAGTAGTACTTGCAAGGTGTTCCTGGTATACGGCAGGTCTTGTGGGGTGATACCGGTGTATGACAGATCTTGAACGGGTGCTCCTGGTATACAACAGATCTTGTGGGTTGTTCTTAGTATAAGGCAGGTCTTGTGGAATGTTCCCAGTATATGGCAGTCTTGTAAGCTGTTCCTGATATATGCAGGTCTTGTGGGGTGTTCCTGATATACTGTGGGTCTTGTGCAATCTTCTCGGTAAACAACAGATCTTGAGGGGTGTTCCTGGCTTACGGAAGGTCTAGTGGGGTGTTCCTGATGTATGGCAGGTCTTGTGCATTCTTCTTGGAAAACAGCAGCTTTTGTGGGGTGTTCCTGGTACACAAAAGGTCTTGTATACATCATGTCTTGTGGGGTGTTCGCTGTATTTGACAAGTCTTGTGGGGTGTTCTCAGTGTATGGCAGGTTTTTGAGATGCTCCCAGTATACGGCAAGACTTCTGAGGTGCTCCTGGTATACAGTAGGTCTTGTGAGGTGCTCCCGATATAGGTCTTGTGGTGTGTTCTTAGTATTCAGCAGGTCTTGTAGGGTGTTCTCAGTATACAGTAGGTCTTGTGAGATATTCCTGGTATATAGCAGGTCTTGTGGGGTGTTCCTGGTATACGGCAGGTCTTGTGAGATTATACTGGTGTATAACAGATCTTGAAGGGGTGCTCACGGTATACAGCAGGTCTTGTGAAGTGTTCTTAGTATACGGCAGGTCTTGTGGAGTGTTCCCAGTATATGGCAGTCTTGTAAGCTGTTCCTGGTATATGGCAGGTCTTGTGGGGTGTTCCTGATATACTGTGGGTCTTGTGGGGTGTTCCTGATATACTGTGGGTCTTGTGGGGTGTTCCTGATATACTGTGGGTCTTGTGGAGTGTTCCTGATATACTGTGGGTCTTGTGGGGTGTTCCTGATATACTGTGGGTCTTGTGGAGTGTTCCTGATATACTGTGGGTCTTGTGGGGTATTCCTGATATACTGTGGGTCTTGTGGGGTGTTCCTGATATACTGTGGGTCTTGTGGGGTGTTCCTGATATACTGTGGGTCTTGTGGAGTGTTCCTGATATACTGTGGGTCTTGTGGGGTATTCCTGATATACTGTGGGTCTTGTGGGGTATTCCTGATATACTGTGGGTCTTGTGGGTGTTCCTGATATACTGTGGGTCTTGTGGGGTATTCCTGATATACACTGGGTCTTGTGGGGTGTTCCTGATATACTGTGGGTCTTGTGGGGTGTTCCTGATATACTGTGGGTCTTGTGGGGTATTCCTGATATACTGTGGGTCTTGTGGGGTATTCCTGATATACTGTGGGTCTTGTGGGGTATTCCTGATATACTGTGGGTCTTGTGCATTCTTCTTGGAATACAGCAGATCTTGTTGGGTGTTCCTGGTATACAGCAGGTCTAGTGGGGTGTCGCAGTATACACCGTTCATGAGCACTCCCTGTATATAGCGGGTCTTGAGTGTTCCCAGTGTCCAGCAGATCTTGTGGGACTCTCCCAGCATGCAGCAATTAGTATCTACTAGCAGTGGTTCAAGGAATAGATAGCGGTGAACAGGGTCAAGGTACCAACCCATGTCTAATCCATGGAGACTATAGCAACCTCTTTATGACAAACGCCATACCAGTATATGGCAGACATGATACCACACAGACCCTGCACTAGACTATTAAAGCGACCCCCTATTTTGGAAATGGAAAGTTACACTACATTTGTCAAATATATAGTCACCTTACATGATGCCCTTCATTTGTCTCCCACTTCTTTCTCCACTAAGATCAGTGTTTCAGTCAAGATGTGACTGCTATCATTTTCTAAGTCCTTTCTCTAAGTTCTCTCTATTCATGTATTTCTATTATTTATACTTCCCTCGTATCCTGTGTAAACTTCAAAATAAAAGATTTATTCCATTTGTCAATCACAATCAGTTCTCTGCTGCCCACTCCCCAAGGAATGAATATTCATGTATCACTATACAGCCCTGCCCTCCTGGGTTTTACGCTTTGTGACTCATTGCAGACAGAGGAGAAAGATTTTCAGTGACTTCAGCACAGAGGGGAGGGACAGAACACCAGCTTGGATATTTAAATAACATTTACACAGCCAGACTAATTGGCTGTGAAAGCAATGAAGCCGGACTAATGCAGCAACTGCCTGCAGGGTGTGAAAATGCTGATAGCAAGGAAACTACAAAGAATACAATAATGATTTTACATATTTTTAAAAGCTCTGCCCAGGCCCTATTCAAGGGTAATATTCGTATCATACTGAAAAATGACCTGACATAGTCCCTTTAATAATTTTGCCTCATTGTCCTCCAATGTGTAGTATAAATGCCTTCTATCATGTCACACGTTTCGGCTTCCAGTTTAGAACTCTATTGGGGTTTCATCCAGATCTGTCGTATCGTGACCAAACTGGGCCAGTATTGCCTTGATTCTTGTGGTTGAGGTCTCAACACATCGGTCATCATCATCTTTCTCGAAAGGTCAATGTCCCATGTTCCGTCTCTCTTTGTAGGTCTTGTTGGCGGAACATTGATGTTCCCAGAGGAAGGAAACCAGAGTTATGCCATTCTACTGCCACGAGCGCCAATAGACCTAATGGAATTCACCCTTTGCCTTCGTGTGTCCACCGCTCTCTCCGGACGCCGTGAAGTCATATTATTCTCCTACTGCAATAACGGCAACGATGAACTGAATGTTTGGAGGGAGCTCGACGGTCGACTCTCCTTGTATCTCCGCAGCAGCAGCGAAGCCGCCATTTTTTCTACATCGAATCTCAGCACATTCGGGACACATGTCTGCGTGACTTGGCGGTCTGTTTCTGGGGTAACCAGTTTTTGGGTTGGTAGTAAAAAGTCCACAAGTCAGATCTACAAAAAGGGGCACTCTGTGTCTCCAGGGGGCACAGTGATCTTGGGGCAGGACCAGGATACCTGTGGAGGGAGGTTTGACGCAAGGCAAAGCTTAGTAGGTGAAATTTCGGACGTCCACCTGTGGGATTACGTCCTAACGCCCAGCGCCATCAAAGATGTCTATGAAAATAAGAAAACCACTGCAGGCAACATCATCGACTGGAACTCTGTGAACTACACCCTGTATGGAAACGTGCTGGTTCAGTGATACCATATCGGCATCCAGAGAGTCATCACCTCCATGATCATTGTCAGCTCAGTTGTCTTCTTTCGAAGGCCGTGGTGAAATGTCCTTACATTTCCTTTTGATGAATATTGTCCTTCACTATATAATAAATGCTGTAGCTGATTATCATACTGGTGGTTCTTTATTTTAGTCTTCATTCTGTTGTTTTATTACTGCGTTATTTTTTTTTTTGGAACACTGTAATCCTTTTTATAAGACAATAGGAACTGATTCTGCCCAGTGGCTAACCACTGAACCACCGTGCTGCTCTATATATAGTACAGTGCTAACCACTGAGCCACCGTGCTGCCCTATATATAGTACAGTGCTAACCACTGAGCCACTGTGCTGCTCTATATATAGTACACTGCTAACCACTGAGATCCACCGTGCTGCTCTATATATAGTACAGTGCTAACCACTGAGCCACTGTGCTGCTCTATATATAGTACACTGCTAACCACTGAGCCACCATGACTGCCCTATATATAGTACAGTGCTAACCACTGAGCCACCGTGCTGCCTATATATAGTACAGTGCTAACACTGAGCCACCGTGCTGCCTATATATAGTACAGTGCTAACCACTGAGCCACCGTGCTGCTCTATATATAGTACAGGCTAACCACTGAGCCACCGTGCTGCTCTATATATAGTACATGCTAACCACTGAGCCACCGTGCTGCCCTATATATAGTACAGTGCTAACCACTGAGCCACCGTCTGACCTATATATAGTACAGTGCTAGACCACTGAGCCACCGTGCTGCCTCTATATATAGTACAGTGCTAACCACTGAGCCACTGTGCTGCCCTATATATAAGTACAGTGCTACACCACTGAGCCACCGTGCTGCTCTATATATAGTACAAGTGCTAACCACTGAGCCACCGTGCTGCTCTATATATAGTACAGTGCAACCACTGAGCCACCGTGCTGCCTCTATATATAGTACAGTGCTAACCACTGAGCCACCGTGCTGCTCTATATATAGTACAGTGCTGACCACTGAAGCCACCGTGCTGCTCTATATATAGTACAGTGACTAAACCACTGAGCCACCGTGCTGCCTCTATATATAGTACAGTGCTAACCACTGAGCCACCGTGCTGCTCTATATATAGTACACTGCTAACCACTGAGACCACCGTGCTGCTCTATATATAGTACAACTGCTAACCACTGAGCCACCGTGCTGCTCTATATATAGTACAGTGCTAACCACTGAGCCACCGTGCTGCTCTATATATAGTACAGTACTAACCACTGAGCCACCGTGCTGCTCTATATATAGTTACAGCTGCTACCACTGAACCACCGTGCTGCTCTATATATAGTACAGTGCTACCACTGACCACTGTGCTGCTCTATATATAGTACAGAGCTAACCATGAGCTCACCTGGCTGCTTATTATAGTACAGTGCTAACCACTGAGCCACCGTGCTGCTCTATATATGTACAGTGCTAACCACTGAGCACGTACTGCTAAAAATATACAGTGCTACCACTGAGCCACGTGCTGCCTATAATATAGTACAGTGCTAACCACTGAGCCACCGTGCTGCTCTATATATAGTACAGTGCTAACCACTGAGCCACCGTGCTGCTCTATATATAGTACATGCTAACCACTGAGCCACCGTGCTGCGCTATTATATAGTACAGTGCTAACCACTGAGCCACCTGTGCTGCTCTATATATAGTACCAGTGCTAACCACTGAGCACACCGTCCTCCTCTATATATAGTACAGTGCTAACCACTGATCACCGTGCTGCCCTATATATAGTACGTGCTAATCACTGAGACACCGTGCTGCTCTATATATAGTACAATGCTAACCACTGAGCCACCTGCTGCCCTATATATAGTACAGTGCTAACCACTGAGCCACCGTGCTGCCCTATATATATACAGTACTAACCACTGACCACCGTGATGCCCTATATATAGTACACTGCTAACCACTGAGCCACTGTGCTGCTCTATATATAGTACAGTGCTAACCACTGAGCCACTGTGCTGCTCTATATATAGTACATGCTAATCGTTAGCCACCGTGCTGCTCTATATATAGTACAGTGCTAACCACTGAGCCACCGTGCTGCCCTATATATAGTACAGTACTAACCACGGAGCCACCGTGCTGCCCTATATATAGTACAGTGCTAACCACTGAGCCACCGTGCTGCCCTATATATAGTACAGAGCTAACCACTGAGTCACCGTGCTGCCCTATATATAGTACAGTGCTAACCACTGAGCCACCGTGCTGCCCTATATATAGTACAGTGCTAACCACTGAGCCACCGTGCTGCTCTATATATAGTACAGTGCTAACCACTGAGCTACCGTGCTGCTCTATAATAGTACAGTGCTATCACTGAGCCACCGTGCTGCTCTATATATAGTACAGTGCTAACCACTGAGCCCACCATGCTGCCCTATATATAGTAGAGTGCTAACCACTGAGCCACCGTGCTGCTCTATATATAGTACAGTGCTAACCACTGAGCCACCGTGCTGCTCTATATATAGTACATGCTAACCACTGAGCCACCGTGCTGCTCTATATATAGTACAGTGCTAACCACTGAGCCACTGTGCTGCCTATATATATAGTACAGTGCTAACCACTGAGCCACCGTCGCTCCTCTATATATAGTACAGTGCTAACCACTGAGTCCACCGTGCTGCCCTATATATAGTACAGTGCTAACACTGAGCCACTGTGCTGCTCTATATATAGTACAGTCTATAACCACTGAGACACCGTGCTGCTCTATATATAGTACAATGCTAACCACTGAGCCACCGTGCTGCCCTATATATAGTAAGTGCTGAACCACTGAGCCACTGTGCTGCTCTATATATAGTACAGTGCAAACCACTGAGACCACCGTGCTGCTCTATATATAGTACAGTGCTAATCACTGAGCCACCGTGCTGCTCTATATATAGTACAGTATAACCACTGAGACACCGTGCTGCCTATATATAGTACAATGCTAACCACTGAGCCACCGTGCTGCCCTATATATAGTACGAGTGCTGACCACTGAGCCACTGTGCTGCCCTATATATAGTACAGTGCAACCACTGAGCCACCGTGCTGCTCTATATATAGACAGTGCTAACCACTGAGCCACCGTGCTGCTCATATAGTACAGTGCTAACCACTGAGCCACCGTGCTGCCCTATATATAGTACAGTGCTAACCACTGAGCCACCGTGCTGCCTATATATAGTACAGTGCTAACCACTGAGCCACCGTGCTGCCTTATAGTACAGTGCTAAACACTGAGCCACCGTGCTGCCCTATATATAGTACAGTGCGAACCACTGACCACCGTGCTGCCCTATATATATAGTACAGTGCTAACCACTGAGCCACCTGCTGCCCTATATATAGTACAGTGCAACCACTGAGCCACCGTGCTGCTTTATATAGTTACAGTGCTAAACCACTGAGCCACCGTGCTGCTCTATATATAGTACAGTGCTACCACTGAGCCACCGTGCTGCCCTATATATAGTACAGTACTAACCACTGAGCCACCGTGCTGCCTATATATAGTACATGCTAACCACTGAGCCACTGTGCTGCTCTATATATAGTACAGTGCTAACCACTGAGCCACTGTGCCTGCTCATATATAGTACAGTGCTAACGTTGAGCCACCGTGCTGCTCTATATATAGTACAGTGCTAACCACTGAGCTACTCGTGCTGCCCTATATATAGTACAGTACTAACCACTGGAGCCACCGTGCTGCCCTATATATAGTACAGTGCTAACCACTGAGCTACCGTGCTGCCCTATATATAGTACAGTACTAACCACTGAGCCACCGTGCTGCTCTATATATAGTACAGTGCTAACCACTGAGTCACCGTGCTGCCCTATATATAGTACAGTGCTAACCACTGAGCCACCGTGCTGCCCTATTTATAGTACAGTGCTGACCACTGAGCCACCGTGCTGCTCTATATATAGTACAGTGCTAACCACTGAGCTACCGTGCTGCTCTATATATAGTACAGTGCTAATCACTTAGCCACCGTGCTGCTCTATATATAGTACAGTGCTAACCACTGAGCCACATGCTGCCCTATATATAGTAAGTGCTAACCACTGAGCCACCGTGCTGCCCTATATATATAGTACAGTGCTAACCACTGAGCCACCGTGCTGCTCTATATATAGTACAGTGCTAACCACTGAGCCACTGTGCTGCCCTATATATAGTAGAGTGCTAACCACTGAGCCACCATGCTGCTCTATATATAGTACAGTGCTAATCACTAAGCCACTGTGCTGCTCTATATATAGTACAGTGCTAACCACTGATCCACCATGCTGCCCTATATATAGTACAGTGCTAATCACTGAGCCACTGTGCTGCTCTATATATATGCAGTGCTAACCACTGAGCCACCGTGCTGCCCTATATATAGTACAGTGCTTACCACTGAGCCACTGTGCTGCCCTATATATAGTACAGTGCTAACCACTGAGCCACCGTGCTGCCCTATATATAGTAGAGTGCTAATCACTGAGCCACCGTGCTGCTCTAATATATAGTACAGTGCTAATCACTGAGCCACTGTGCTGCTCTATATATAGTGCAGTGCCAACCACTGAGCCACCGTGCTGCTCTATATATAGTACAGTGCTAATCACTGAGCCACCGTGCTGCTCTATATATAGTACAGTGCTAACCACTGAGCCACCATGCTGCCCTATATATAGTAGAGTGCTAACCACTGAGCCACCGTGCTGCCTATATATAGTACAGTACTAACCACTGAGCCACCGTGCTGCTCTATATATAGTACAGTGCTAACCACTGAGCCACCGTGCTGCTCTATATATAGTACAGTGCTAACCACTGAGCCACCGTGCTGCCCTATATATAGTACAGTGCTAACCACTGAGCCACCGTGCTGCTCTATATATAGTACACTGCTAACCACTGAGCCACCGTGCTGCTCTATATATAGTACAGTGCTAACCACTGAGCCACCGTGCTGCTCTATATATAGTACAGTACTAACCACTGAGCCACCGTGCTGCTCTATATATAGTACAGTGCTGACCACTGAACCACCGTGCTGCTCTATATATAGTACAGTGCTAATCACTGAGCCACTGTGCTGCTCTATATATAGTGCAGTGCCAACCACTGAGCCACCGTGCTGCTCTATATATAGTACAGTGCTAATCACTGAGCCACCGTGCTGCTCTATATATAGTACAGTGCTAACCACTGAGCCACCATGCTGCCCTATATATAGTAGAGTGCTAACCACTGAGCCACCGTGCTGCCCTATATATAGTACAGTGCTAACCACTGAGCCACCGTGCTGCTCTATATATAGTACAGTGCTAACCACTGAGCCACCGTGCTGCCCTATATATAGTACAGTGCTAACCACTGAGCCACCATGCTGCTCTATATATAGTACAGTGCTAATCACTAAGCCACTGTGCTGCTCTATATATAGTACAGTGCTAACCACTGATCCACCATGCTGCCCTATATATAGTACAGTGCTAACCACTGAGCCACCGTGCTGCTCTATATATAGTACAGTGCTGACCACTGAACCACCGTGCTGCTCTATATATAGTACAGTGCTAACCACTGAGCCACCGTGCTGCCCTATATATAGTACAGTGCTAACCACTGAGCCACCATGCTGCTCTATATATAGTACAGTGCTAATCACTAAGCCACTGTGCTGCTCTATATATAGTACAGTGCTAACCACTGATCCACCATGCTGCCCTATATATAGTACAGTGCTAACCACTGAGCCACCGTGCTGCTCTATATATAGTACAGTGCTGACCACTGAACCACCGTGCTGCTCTATATATAGTACAGTGCAAACCACTGAGCCACTGAGCCACCGTGCTGCCCTATATATAGTACAGTGCTAACCACTGAGCCACCGTGCTGCTCTATATATAGTACACTGCTAACCACTGAGCCACCGTGCTGCTCTATATATAGTACAGTGCTAACCACTGAGCCACCGTGCTGCTCTATATATAGTACAGTACTAACCACTGAGCCACCGTGCTGCTCTATATATAGTACAGTGCTAATCACTGAGCCACCATGCTGCTCTATATATAGTACAGTGCTAATCACTAAGCCACTGTGCTGCTCTATATATAGTACAGTGCTAACCACTGATCCACCATGCTGCCCTATATATAGTACAGTGCTAACCACTGAGCCACCGTGCTGCTCTATATATAGTACAGTGCTGACCACTGAACCACCGTGCTGCTCTATATATAGTACAGTGCAAACCACTGAGCCACTGAGCCACCGTGCTGCCCTATATATAGTACAGTGCTAACCACTGAGCCACCGTGCTGCTCTATATATAGTACACTGCTAACCACTGAGCCACCGTGCTGCTCTATATATAGTACAGTGCTAACCACTGAGCCACCGTGCTGCTCTATATATAGTACAGTACTAACCACTGAACCACCGTGCTGCTCTATATATAGTACAGTGCTAATCACTGAGCCACTGTGCTGCTCTATATATAGTGCAGTGCCAACCACTGAGCCACCGTGCTGCTCTATATATAGTACAGTGCTAATCACTGAGCCACCGTGCTGCTCTATATATAGTACAGTGCTAACCACTGAGCCACCATGCTGCCCTATATATAGTAGAGTGCTAACCACTGAGCCACCGTGCTGCCCTATATATAGTACAGTGCTAACCACTGAGCCACCGTGCTGCTCTATATATAGTACAGTGCTAACCACTGAGCCACCGTGCTGCCCTATATATAGTACAGTGCTAACCACTGAGCCACCATGCTGCTCTATATATAGTACAGTGCTAATCACTAAGCCACTGTGCTGCTCTATATATAGTACAGTGCTAACCACTGATCCACCATGCTGCCCTATATATAGTACAGTGCTAATCACTGAGCCACTGTGCTGCTCTATATATAATGCAGTGCTAACCACTGAGCCACCGTGCTGCCCTATATATAGTAACAGTGCTTACCACTGAGCCACTGTGCTGCTCTATATATAGTACAGTGCTAACCACTGAGCCACCGTGCTGCCCTATATATAGTACAGTGCTAACCACTGAGCCACCGTGCTGCTCTATATATAGTACAGTGCTAATCACTGAGCCACTGTGCTGCTCTATATATAGTGCAGTGCCAACCACTGAGCCACCGTGCTGCTCTATATATACACATTTAAATATGTATATATACAAAACCAAAGAAAGTGTTGCAGCACTCCAGTAATAATGATATTCTTCAAGCCTTTATTGTGGTATAGGGGACACGATGGCCTTGTTTCAGGCTCTCTCGCCCTTTGTCCATTTCTATTTATCTATATATATATATATATATATATATATATATATATATATATATATATATATACTTTCATGAACACTAGAGATTTCCCCTGCAGCATTCACACTAAGGGTACCTTTACACACGGCTACATTTGTAGCTTGTCACCAGGTAACTTACTGGTTGCAGTGAAATCATGGATACATGGTTCTATCTTGTTGCTGTGTACAAATGGAATCTTGTATCCATGATTTCACTGCAACCAGTAAGTTACCTGGTGACAAGCTACAAATGTAGCCTGTGTGTAAGGGTACCCTAAGGCCGCGTAATCACAGTCACTATTTTACATCACTACATGTAATACACATTTTCTCATTCCTCATATATGAATTATTATAATTTCATATATAGAGACGAGTGAAGATATTTACCCACAGGGCAATACATAGGATTCTTGTAAACTAATGCAAAATAGGCATTTACACACATAAAAAAAAAAAAAATTGCAAAGTGTCCACTAGAGGGCAGCAGAATACCAAGAACTAATGTATCCGAATTACTATTCCATGATGCTTCCATGTGAAAGAGGGATGTATATACAATAGACAAATACATGTCATATATAAGAATGATGTTAATAGATTGATACAGTTTGTGTAATATATAAGAATGATGTTAATAGATAGATACAGTTTGTAGATAAAATAGCATGGATAGAATTGTAGATATTTTTAGATGTATCCAATTATTAATTCCCAAAAAGTAGCTGGAAAAGTTACAAACTCAATTTTCTAAATTCATTTTGGCTTCGAAGAGACTTAGAATCTCAAATCCACTTTATGTATTAACTAGATGGAGGCCCGATGCTATTACATCGCGTAGGCGGTGACATCACAATGGGGGCGGGCTCTATTGTGCTGGGGGCAGCAGCCGTCACTCCCCCCTGTGCTGTCTCTCCCCTGTCCGCTAGTCTTTCCCCCTCGCTCTCTGCCCCCCCTGTGCTGCCTCATCTCTACCCCCTGTGCCTGCTTTCTGCCCCCCTCCCCTGTGCTCCCTCTCATGTGGCGGCAGCGGATGGTGGCATAAAGAACTGGTGCAGTTCCTCGTTCAACCGGCTGCGGGGTGAGTGGAGTGAGTGCAGGCTGAGTGGGCAGGGGAGTGAGTGCAGGGTGCGTGCGGGCAGAGTAAGCGTGGGTTGAGTGAGTGCGGAGTAATCGTGGGCAATATGAAAATCACACCTGAAATCAGATAAAAAGGGGAGAAGTTTCCTCAGTCTTTGCATTGTGTGTCTGTGTGTGACACACTAAGCATGGAGGACAGAAGGAGGAGAAGAGAACTGTCTGAGGACTTGAGAACCAAAATTGTTGAAAAATATCAACAATCTCGAGGTAACAAGTCCATCTCAAGAGATCTTGTTCCTTTGGCAACAGTGCAAAACGTAATCAAAATGTTTACAATCCATGGCACTGTAGCTAATCTCCCTGGATGTGAACAGCAGAGACAACTTGATGAAAGGTTGCGACAAAGGATAATCCGGATGGTGGATAAGCCCCAATCAAGTTCCAAAGAAATTCAAGCCATCCTGCAGGCTCATGGAGCATCAGTGTCAGCGTGAACTATCCATCCACATGTAAATGAAATGAAACGCTATGGAGGAGACCCAGGAGGACGCACTGCTGACACAGGAGAGAAAAAAGCTAAAATGTACTTGAGGAATCAAAATCCTTTGGCAAGGCGTCTTGTAGACAGATGAGATAAGATAGAGCTTTTTGGTAAAGTGAATCATTCTACTGTTCACTGAAAATAGAATGAGGCTACAAAGAAAGGAGTACAGGATCTACAGTCACATATGGGGGAGGTCAGAGACAAGAGCACAGGACCTATAGTCACATATGGGAGAGGTCAGAGAAAAGAGCACAGGACCTACAGTCACATATGGGGGAGGTCAGAGAAAAGAGCACAGGACCTACAGTCACATATTGGGGAGGTCAAAGAAAAGAGCACAGGACCTACAGTCACATATGGGGAAGGTCAGAGAAAAGAGCACAGGACCTACAGTCACATATTGGGGAGGTCAGAGAAAAGAGCACAGGACCTACAGTCACATATGGGGGAGGTCAGAGAAAGGAGCACAGGACCTACAGTTACATATGGGGGAGGTCGGAGAAAAGAGCACAGGACCTACAGTCACATATGGGGGAGGTCAGAGAAATGAACACAGGACCTACAGTCACATATGGTGGAGGTCAGAGAAAAGAACACAGGACCTACAGTCACATATGGTGGAGGTCAGAGAAAAGAACACAGGATCTACAGCCACATATGGAGCAGAGCAGAGAAAAGAGCACAAGACCTACAGTCACATATGGGGAAGGGCAGAGAAAAGAGCACAGGACCTGCAGTCACATATGGTGGAGGTCAGAGAAAAGAACACAGGAGCTACAGTCACATATGGGGGAGGGCAGAGAAAAGAGCACAGGAGCTACAGTCAAATATGGGGGAGGTCAGAGAAAAGAGCACAGGACCTACAGTCACATATGGGGGAGGTCAGAGAAAAGAGCACAGGACCTACAGTCACATATGGGGGAGGTCAGAGAAAAGAGCACAGGACCTACAGTCACATATGGGGGAGGTCAGAGAAAAAAGCACAGGACCTCCAGTCACATATGGGGGAGGTCAGAGAAAAGAGCACAGGACCTACAGTCACATATGGGGGAGGTCAGAGAAAAGAGCACAGGACCTACAGTCACATATGGGGGAGGTCATAGATGTTTTGGGTTGTTTTGCGGCCTCTGACTGTGTACAAGGTCTTAATGAAATCTGAAGATACCAGAAGATTTTAGGTGACAATGTAGAGCCCGGTGTCAGAAAGCTGGGGGTGTCCTAGGTCAGGGGTCTCCTGCAGGACAATGACCCCAAACATCAAGAAGTCCCAGAAATGGAGGAAACAAAGCGCTGGAGAGATCTGAAGTGTCAGCAATGACCGGATCTAAATCCCATTGATCCCCTGTGGAGAGATCTGAAAACTGGGAGAAGACGAGAGACCGGGAGCAGATTATAAAGAAGAGGAGAAACTCCAGGTGAGAGGTGTAAATAAAATAAACATGTAATTGTAACAATTTTCTGGGAGAAATACTTCATTTTCTGGATCAATTTGAAGGTACCAACACGTTTGGCCATGACTGCATGTGAAATGTGTATATATATATATACCGTATATACAGTACTGCATAATTGTATATTTTGTATTTTGTGTATATTTATTTGCTGCTTGTTTTGTTCATTTTTCAGCTCATGAAATATAAAATCTGTTTTAATTCGAAACCTTCATCAAGGTGTTCACTGATCGCAAATTCTTGTTTCACCTCCCATCATCACCATGTTCTTAAGTTAATGATGTGTTTTGTATATTTATCTACTGTTTAAAAGCCTCTCCTGTCTGTGTGTCTGTGTCTGTCTGTGTGTCTGTGTCTGTCTGTGTGTCTGTGTCTGTCTGTGTCTGTCTATCTGAGAGTTTGTCTTGAAAATAGTGCCCTCTATAGGATATTGTGTAAACTACAGTTAAACTGAAAAGTGAAGAAGTCCATACATTTGTGGTTGATCAGTCAATATCTACACCAAGTCCCAAAAGTACACGGATGATATGGAAAGGAAAGCAGCACAATGGAGAACGAACAAAGAGCATCGCCTTCCCCAAGCCACTACACACAAGTGCATGCCTGTCGCACACCACTCCCCCAGTCCAGACCCTTTAGATTGTCACAAGAGGCCATTTTGCAGCAAAATCGCCAACAGCACGAATCTCCAGTGTCAAGATCAATGAGACGCTCACAAGATGCTGCATCACAGCGAGTACGCCGCACAGGAGAGTCTCCAATGTCATGGTCTAGAGGAGGGAGAGACAGCACAAGGGGAAAGAGAGAACACAGAGGAGAGAGCACAAGGGGAGAGACAGCGTACAGGGGAAAAGAGTGCACAGGGGTAAAAGACAGCACAAGGAAAAGAGAGCACACAGGTGTTAGACACAACACAAGGAGAGAGAGCACACGGGGGGAAGAGACAGGCCAAGGATAGAGAGAGCACACGGGGAAGAGACAGCACACAGGAGGGAGAGACAGCACAAGGAGAGAGAGCACACGAGGAGAGGAAGCGCACAGGGGGAAGAGACAGTACCAGGAGAAAGAGAGCGCACAAGGAGAGAGGGCACACAGAGGGAAGAAACAGCACAAGGAGAGAGAGTGCATAGGGGAAAGAGAGAGTGCACAGGGGGAGAGACAGCACAAGGGGAGAGAGCACACAAGGAGAGGAAGCGCACAGGGGGAAGAGACAGTACCAGGAGAAAGAGAGCGCACAAGGAGAGAGGGCACACAGAGGGAAGAAACAGCACAAGGAGAGAGAGTGCATAGGGGAAAGAGAGAGTGCACAGGGGGAGAGATAGCACAAGAGAAGAAAGAGCACATGTGGGAGAGTCAGTACAAAGGGAAAGAGCACACAGGAGGAAGAGGGAGCACAAGGGGAGAGAGCACACGGGGGGGGGGAGAGCGCACAGAGGGAAGAGAGAACACACACGGTTGAGAGAGCACAGGGGGGAGAGAGAACATACAGAGAAGAGAGAATGCACAATGGGATAGAGAGCACAGGGGTGAGTGTGAGCAGCAGCGCCCTCCAAGCCTCGCCCCCATACATTAGCGGCTCCCCCCCGCCCTCCTCGGCGGTGCTGTGATTAGTAGCGGGAGTCGTTGTACTAATACATAATCGCACGTTGTAGAATCCCCTAATGTGATAGGTTCACGCCTCGTCTTGTATTGTCATATTTGGATGAGATCACAGGTGTGAACAGATTTAATAGCTGATAATGATCCAGTTGCTGATGGTTTTCTATTTTAGCTCAGAGCAGCAGAGTCAGGGGGGAAACAAGAAGCTGCGGCCCCGGACTGTGACTGTCTTACTCAGGGCGGGGGCGCGCTCGCTGATCTCTATAGGCGGGCGGGGGCGCGCTCACTGATCTCTATAGGCGGGTAGGGGCGCGCTCACTGATCTCTATAGGCGGGTAGGGGCGCGCTCGCTGATCTCTATGGGTGGGTGGGGGCGCGCTCGCTGATCTCTATGGGCGGGCGGGGGCGCGCTCGCTGATCTCTATGGGCGGGCGGGGGCGCGCTCACTGATCTCTATAGGCGGGCGGGGGCGCGCTCGCTGATCTCTATGGGCGGGCGGGGGGCGCGCTCGCTGATCTCTATAGGCGGGCGGGGGCGCGCTCGCTGATCTCTATAGGCGGGCGGGGGCGCGCTCGCTGATCTCTATGGGCGGGCGGGGGCGCGCTCGCTGATCTCTATAGGCGGGTAGGGGCGCGCTCACTGATCTCTATAGGCGGGTAGGGGCGCGCTTGCTGATCTCTATGGGTGGGTGGGGGCGCGCTCGCTGATCTCTATGGGCGGGCGGGGGCGTGCTCGCTGATCTCTATGGGCGGGCGGGGGCGCGCTCGCTGATCTCTATAGGCGGGCGGGGGCGCGCTCGCTGATCTCTATAGGCGGGCGGGGGCGCGCTCGCTGATCTCTATAGGCGGGCGGGGGCGCGCTCGCTGATCTCTATGGGCGGGCGGGGGGCGCGCTCGCTGATCTCTATAGGCGGGTAGGGCGCGCTCACTGATCTCTATGGGCGGGCGGGGGCGCGCTCACTGATCTCTATAGGCGGGCAGGGGCGCGCTCGCTGATCTCTATGGGCGGGCGGGGGCGCGCTCGCTGATCTCTATAGGCGGGTAGGGGCGCGCTCACTGATCTCTATAGGCGGGCCGGGGCGCGCTCGCTGATCTCTATGGGCCGGTGGGGGCGCGCTCGCTGATCTCTATGGGCGGGGGCGCGCTCGCTGATCTCTATGGGTGGGCGGGGGCGCGCTCGCTGATCTCTATAGGCGGGCAGGGGCGCGCTCGCTGATCTCTATAAGCGGGCGGGGGCGCGCTCGCTGATCTCTATAAGCGGGCGGGGGCGCGCTCGCTGATCTCTATGGGCGGGCGGGGGCGCGCTCGCTGATCTCTATAGGCGGGTAGGGGCGCGCTCACTGATCTCTATAGGCGGGTAGGGGCGCGCTCGCTGATCTCTATGGGTGGGTGGGGGCGCGCTCGCTGATCTCTATGGGCGGGCGGGGGCGTGCTCGCTGATCTCTATGGGCGGGCGGGGGCGCGCTCGCTGATCTCTATAGGCGGGCGGGGGCGCACTCGCTGATCTCTATAGGCGGGCGGGGGCGCGCTCGCTGATCTCTATGGGCGGGCGGGGGCGCGCTCGCTGATCTCTATAGGCGGGTAGGGGCGCGCTCACTGATCTCTATAGGCGGGCGGGGGCGCGCTCGCTGATCTCTATGGGCGGGTGGGGGCGCACTCGCTGATCTCTATGGGCAGGGGCGCGCTCGCTGATCTCTATAGGCGGGCAGGGACGCACTCGCTGATCTCTATAGGTGGGCGGGGGCGCTTGCTAATCTCTATAGGCGGGCGGGGGCGCGCTCGCTGATCTCTATGGGCGGGCGGGGGCGCGCTTGCTGATCTCTATAGGCGGGTAGGGGCGCGCTCACTGATCTCTATAGGCGGGCGGGGGCGCGCTCGCTGATCTCTATGGGCGGGTGGGGGCGCGCTCGCTGATCTCTATGGCGGGGGGGGGGGGGGGGGGCGCCTCGCTGATCTCTATGGGCGGCCGGGGCCTTTATTCTGGATATTGGACTTATAGTCGGAGTCTTTGTATTATTTATCAATGGACAAATGAACTGTTCTATATGAAATGAGGCAGACGTGTATTAACCCCGGATAATGATAGAGGCTGATCCGCCGCACGTCACGTTCCAGAATAGAACTGATAGTTATTGATGACAGGACGGGCAGCGATAAACACCGGTGTGACCTCCAGGCTCCAGGGCCCTGTGCACACAGCGCCTGTATCACTCCTGGCTGCAGACAGGAATCCTGATCTCAATAGTTTTTTTCTGGCGACAGATGCAGATTTGGTGCAGAAATTTCTTCAAAATTCAACATGGGCAGATCCCCGAAATAATAACAACCAATAGATCACATTGACTTACCTCAGTAAGCTGACACTACTGATTCCATCATCCACACCTACGCCACCAGGGACTGTATCCACTATTCACCACTAGGCCACCAGGGACTGTATCCACTATTCACCACTAGGCCACCAGGGACTGTATCCTCTATTCACCACTAGGCCACCAGGGACTGTATACACTATTCACCACTAGGCCACCAGGGACTGTATACACTATTCACCACTAGGCCACCAGAGACTGTATCCACTATTCACCACTAGGCCACCAGGGACTGTATCCACTATTCACCACTAGGCCACCAGGGACTGTATCCACAATTCACCACTAGGCCACCAGGGACTGTATCCACTATTCACCACTAGGCCACCAGGGACTGTATCCACTATTCACCACTCGGCCACCAGGGACTGTATCCACTATTCACCACTAGGCCAAAAGGGACTGTATCCACTATTCACCACTAGGCCACCAGGGACTGTATTCACTTTTCACCAATAGGCCACCATGGATTATATCTACTATTCAACACTAGGCCACCAGGGACTGTATCCACTATTCACCACTAGACCACCAGGGACTGTATCCACAATCACCACTAGGCCACCAGGGACTGTATCCACTATTCACCATTAGGCCTCCAGGGACTGTATCCACAATCACCACTAGGCCACCAGGGACTGTATCCACTATTCACCACTAGGCCACTACGGACTGTATCCACTATTCACCACTAGGTCACCAGGGACTGTATCCACTATTCACCACTAGACCACCACAGACTTTATCCACTATTCACCACTAGGCCACCATGGATTATATCCATTCTTCCCCACTAGGCCACCATAGACGGTATCCACTATTCTACTCTAGGCCACCAGGTCCAGAATGAAGTACTTAGTGGTAAACAATCAGGGACCGTATCCAGGACTATCAGGGACTGAATCCAAACTTTACCACTTGGCTTCAGGGACTTAATCAAGTATCTACGGTATCAGTAAGCCAACAGGGGACTGCGTCCTGTATTTACTATAATCACAAGGGGTTAAATCCGGTATTTACCAGGGTGTTTGGTGCCGTTGTATCGCACAATCCCAATCCCATCCTGCAGTAAAGTCACTGTGAATCTGAATGTTTTGTGCACTCGTTGCTTATTTTTCCCTTGCAGATTTGCATTGTATGGACACCCCGGAAAGCATAAAAATGATGGAAAAATGCCAAAAAAAAGCATTAAAAATGTATTGTATTTTTGGTGCGTTTTTCTGCGAGGAGATGCAGATTTAGTGCAGAAATTTCAACAACCCAATCCTCGATGTGAGCACAGTCTACAGCTGGAAAGGGGGAGTCTGAGGTACAAAAAATAGTGCAATTCTGCTATTGTTTTGTTTTTTTTTCATTTACCACGTTCACTATATGGGAGCACCGACCTGGCGGTATCATTCCCCACATCAGTACCAGTCATTAGTTACCAAACATTTATTTATTTTTTTATTTTTATATATATTTTTTCACTTTTGGTGTCATTTTCTGAGAACTGTAATCCCAATTTCATTTTTCAGGATCTGGGGCTAAGTGAAGGTTTATTTTTTGCACATTTGGGGGTAAATATAATGTTTCAATCGGCTTAAGGGAGGATGAAGGATTAAACACTGCGCTGCCGTATTCCACCAGACATCAAAGGGTGAATATAATTTAATATAATCCCTGGCCCCTTCCTCAGGAAGAGTCAATATCATATTGCCATGTTTCAGGGAGTCCTGACTAATAAATCAATATTATATTCACCCTTTGATGTCTGGTGGAATACAGCAGCGCTGTGTTTAATCTTTCATCCTCCCTACTCTATATGCACCACGCTGGGGACTGCAGCGGCCGTGATCTGCTTTTATAGTGGTTGTGACTCTCACAACCACACAAGGTGAAGCCTCTGATATCTATTTAGGTCATATTTTATCTCTCAGACCCTTCATCCTCCCTCCTTTAATTTTCTGAGATAATGACCATAATCATCAACATTAACAGAAGTAAACACATGAAATAGATCCCTCTGTGTGTAATGACTCTATGTGATAGATGTGTGTCACTTTATGTATTGAATTGAAATAAACTGAAATAAAGACACTTTTTGATGATCTTCTCATTCATTGAGACGCTCCTGTAGAACCATCTAAGGTTTATTATTGGAACCTTATAGTTTCCAGAGATTCCATTCACTTTATTATTAGAAAGCTGCTATTAAATTGTCCGCAGATCTGTGGGAGGAGGCGCAGACACCGGTGACCTCCTCGTCTCTGCCGTGCCATGTCCATCTAAAGTCATAATCACCCAGTAATTATACGCTTCCTACTACGTGCGCAATATCCCCATACAGAACATCAGCTGCAAACTGAGGACTGAACCCTCCATCTGGTGATCTGGACTGGGATCTAATTCACATTCTGTACAACAATGTGACCCCCCCCCCACAACCTAGAGCCAATGATGCCACTAGATCACCAGGGATTATATCTCTACTAGATCACCAGGGATTAGATCACCACTAGATCACCAGGGATTAGATCACCAGGGATTAGATCACCTCTAGATTAGCAAGAATTAGATCACCATGATCACCAGAGATTAGATCACCAGGGATTAGATCATCACTAGATCAATAGGGATTAGATCACCAGGGATTAGATCACTATATCACCGATGATTAGATCACCAATAGATCACCAGTGATTACATCACCATGATCACCAGGGATTGGATCACCACAAACTCACCTGGGATTAGATCACCACTAGATCTCCAGGGTTTAGATCTCCAGATCACTTGCTGGAAATACAGTGCCCTGAAAAGGTATTGATACCTCGTGAATATTTCCACATTTTTTACGTTATATCCACAAACCTAAATGTATTTTATTGCAATTTTATGTGATTCACCAATGTGAAGTGTAAAGGAAAGAATACTTGGATTTATACATATTTATAAATATAGATAATGTGATGTGTATTAGTATTCAGCCCCTGAGTCAGCACTTTGTAGGACCACCTTTCACTGTCTTGTATTAGTATTCACCCCCCTGAGTCAGCACTTTGTAGGACCACCTTTCTCTGTCTTGTATTAGTATTCAGCCCCTGAGTCAGCACTTTGTAGGACCACCTTTCTCTGTCTTGTATTAGTATTCACCCCCTGAGTCAGCACTTTGTAGGACCACCTTTCTCTGTCTTGTATTAGTATTCAGCCCCCTGAGTCAGCACTTTGTAGGACCACCTTTCTCTGTCTTGTATTAGTATTCAGCCCCTGAGTCAGCACTTTGTAGGACCACCTTTCTCTGTCTTGTATTAGTATTCACCCCCATAGTCAGCACTTTGTAGGACCACCTTTCTCTGTCTTGTATTAGTATTCACCCCCCTGTAGTCAGCACTTTGTAGGACCACCTTTCTCTGTCTTGTATTAGTATTCACCCCCATAGTCAGCACTTTGTAGGACCACCTTTCTCTGTCTTGTATTAGTATTCACCCCCCTGTAGTCAGCACTTTGTAGGACCACCTTTCTCTGTCTTGTATTAGTATTCACCCCCTGAGTCAGCACTTTGTAGGACCACCTTCCTCTGTCTCATATTAGTATTCACCCCCTGAGTCAGCACTTTGTAGGACCACCTTTCTCTGTCTTGTATTAGTATTCACCCCCTGAGTCAGCACTTTGTAGGACCACCTTCCTCTGTCTCATATTAGTATTCACCCCCCTGAGTCAGCACTTTGTAGGACCACCTTTCTCTGTCTTTTGGGGTCTCTCCAGCTTTGCTCATCTAGAGGTGACCTTTTCCTCTTCTTCTTTACTCTCATTCAGTGAATGGATGGAGACGTCTGTGATGTCACAGATTCTCTGGGATTCGGGTCTGGACGGTGACTGGGCCGTTCTGATGGATATGTTCTGATCTGAACCCTCCGTTGTAGATCTGCAGGATGTTGAGGGTGGTTGTCCTGCTGGAAGGTGAACCTACACCCCTGTCTCAAGTCTTCTGTAGCCTCTAACAGGTTTTCCTCCAGGATTATCCTGTATTTAGGAACAAAAATCCTTATTGCAACCTTGAAAATAGAATATACAAATTTGATGCCAGTGCAGATGTATTCCAGGTGCCCAGCTGCCATGTGTCATACTGGTGTCTTTTGCTTTCTTCTTCTATCTCTCTCTGTTTCATTCCTCCATTATAAGGAGAGCGGTGTAATAATTTATTATTAATGGTTCCTCTTTCTTTTAATAGTGGTGACATATCCTGAATCCATCCAGGGAGATGAATATACAGTAGTTAGTATATGCGTCTACAAATGACAGCAGTGTGAGCAGCGTCTCCTCTCCAGCAGCGGCGGTATACTGGGTGCATTCAGTAATTATATCTATAGATACTTAATCAGTTTATTTTTATCAAATTTTACAGGCAGTAAAGAGGGAGGGGACATAAATATGGGGATATATATCTATAGATACTAGTCCATCCCAATGAATGAGAATATCATCGAACAGTTACTTTATTTCAGTAATTCAATGCATAAAGTGACCACATCTATTATATAAAGTCATTACACACAGAGGGATCTATGTCATGTGTTTATTTCTGTTAATGTTGATGATTATGGCCATTATCTCAGAAAATTAAAGTAGTGATGATGAAGAGTCTGAGAGATAAAATATGACCTAAATAGGTATCAGAGGCTTCACCTTGTGTGGTTGTGACAGTCACAACCACTATAGAAGCAGATCAGTCCCCAGCGTGGTGCATATAGAGTAGGGAGGATGAAGGGTTAAACACTGCGCTGCTGTATTCCACCAGGCATCAAAGGGCGAATATAATATTTATTTATTAGTCCCCAGATACGTGGCAATATGATATTGATTATTGATGATATTCTAATTCACTAGTATATGCTTCTACAAATGACAGCAGGGTGAGCAGCGTCTCATCTCCGGCGGCGGAGGGTTTCCTGGGTGCATTCAGTAATTGTATCTATAGATATATCCATTTCCATTCTGAATGATACGATGCGTATACGGTACAGACAGATGATGGCAGCGCTGCCAGTGACAGGCACATGGTGAAGCGCTCGGCCATTGTCAGCTGAGGGGCTGAATGTGCAACTTCTGTCACCAAACAAAGCAGCCTCTTGTTTTCTGGAATGTGTCCTCGCGGACAACTATGTGAGACGGGGGGGGGGGCAGAGATGGCCGGTCATTCCCATACAGAGGGCGAGGGGGCTGGCGGGCACAATATGTAAGCAGATCACGACCCGTGGGCGGCAGCTCTGACAATATATGCGGATATTGGCTTTTATCTCCCCTTATGTGTTCAAGAGTAGGGGGGTGCTTAAAAAAACTCTTATTGCTTAAAGGCAGAGGCGTCACTTCAAGCTCATGGGCCCCAATGCGAACGCTCCAACAGGGCCCCCTGTTATTGCAATATTTAATAGAATTAGTGTTTTTTTGGGGCCCCCCTGGACGCCAGGGCCCGGGTGGTAGCCCGTGCTCCTGTTGTAGTTACGCCCCTGCTTAAAAGGAACCAGCATGAATCAGAGTCTGGCTGGACAATCGCAGACAGGTATGTTTAAAATATTTGGCCAAGGACTAGTCCAGTGTTGTTGCCCCCGCCATCTTCTCTAAAATGATTGACAGGTCTCTCCATATGCAAATCATACAGCCCGGATCAGGCTCATGCTGCATGTGTTAGGACAACATGAATCAGCTTAAAGGTTCACTATAAAGTGTCAGTGCAACATAACACACCTGTATGTAATGCGCTCCGGTATATTACTGCATATGATGAGTATTGCACCTGCATCGCTGCATTGTATATTATATGATGAGTGTTACTCCTGAATATACAGTATATGGCAGCGCTCTATAAAGCTAAAATATACAGACATTAAATAAGGGATTTCTGGTATTGCATTATTGCTATTAGGACTATATTTAAATAATGAAATGCCTATTTAATGTATTCGCCAATCCATGTGAACCTGATAGCCAATGACAAGGCGTATCTCATTATTGAGACTCTATCTTGAAACGACTCGTTCTATGTTACAGGCCTTGTCATTGGCTATTGGGCTCATATACAGCTGCTCTGAATGAATGAGATCATCAATAAGTTACTTTATTTCAGTAATTCAATACATAAAGGGACACCCATCTATTATATAGAGTCATTACACACAGAGGGATCTATGTCATGTGTTTATTTCTGTTAATGTTGATGATTATGGTCATCATCTCAGAAAATTAAAGTAGGGAGGATGAAGGGTCTGAGAGATAAAATATGACCTAAATAGGTATCAGAGGCTTCACCTTGTGTGGTTGTGAGAGTCACAACCACTATAAAAGCAGATCACGGCTGCTGCAGTCCCCAGAGTGGTGCCTATAGAGTAGGGAGGATGAAGGGTTAAACACCGCGCTGCCGTATTCCACCAGACATCAAAGGGTGAATATAATATTTTTGTTTCTAAATACAGGATTAGTTAGATTTTGACTGATAGGAAATTAGCACAATTTTTGCAACAGCTAATTTGAAACCAACTAGTGAGTTCTGCCGCGCCTCGTGCAGGTCATGGCGCAGGTTTTAGCATTGTCCAGTAGGTGGCGCAGTGAACTCCATTCAAACCAGACTCGCAGCTCTGATCAGGAGCATAGCTACAGCAGGTGCAGGGGCTGCAATCACACCCGGGCCCTGGAGTCTAGGGGGCCCCAAAAGTCCCTTTGGCCTATAGAAAAACAATAATGTTATTAAAGATTTGCAATAATTGGGGGCCCCGTTGGATCTTTTGCATCGGGGCCCATGAGCTTCAAGTTTCACCACCTGGTGATGGGGATCCGCTGAGATGCCCCCTATCGTACCCGAGGTCCACCCTGCTTATTATTAGAAACCAGCTATTAAATTGTCCAGAGATTCCCTGGGAGGAGGCGCAGGGATTCCAGGCAATGATGACACACGGTGACCTCCTCGTCTGTGCCAGGTTCAGCTATCTATAGTCGTTATTAATTAGTAATTACTGAGTAATTATATGCTTCCTAATACGTTCACTGCATCGCCATAAATAGCACCGCGGTCATCACCTGCTACTGAAGATCACCTGTAGATCTGATCACCTGGACTGGATTCTGGGATTATTGAAGATCACCTGTAGATCTGATCACCTGGACTGGATTATTATTGAAGACCACCTATAGATCTGATGACCTGGACTGGATCATGGGATTATTGAAGACCACCTGTAGATCTGATCACCTGGACTGGATTCTGGGATTATTGAAGATCACCTGTAGATCTGATCACCTGGACTGGATTATTATTGAAGACCACCTATAGATCTGATGACCTGGACTGGATCATGGGATTATTGAAGACCACCTGTAGATCTGATCACCTGGACTGGATTATTATTGAAGACCACCTATAGATCTGATGACCTGGACTGGATCATGGGATTATTGAAGACCACCTGTAGATCTGATCACCTGGACTGGATTATTATTGAAGACCACCTATAGATCTGATGACCTGGACTGGATCATGGGATTATTGAAGACCACCTGTAGATCTGATGACCTGGACTGGATCATGGAATTATTGAAGACCACCTATAGATCTGATCACCTGGACTGGATTATTATTGAAGACCACCTATAGATCTGATGACCTGGACTGGATCATGGGATTATTGAAGACCACCTATAGATCTGATGACCTGGACTGGATTATGGGATTATTGAAGACCACTGTAGATCTGATGACCTGGAACTGGATTCTGGGATTATTGAAGACCACCTTAGATCTGATGACCTGGACTGGATTATTATTGAAGACCACCTGTAGATCTGATGACCTGGACTGGATTATTATTGAAGACCACCTGTAGATCTGATCACCTGACTGGATTCATGGGATTATTGAAGACCACCTGTAGATCTGATGACCTGAACTGGATTCTGGGATTATGGAAGACCACCTGTAGATCTGATGACCTGGACTGGATTCATGGATTATTGAAGACCACCTGTAGATCTGATACCTGGACTGGATTATTATTGAAGATCACCTGTAGATCTGATACCTGGACTGGATTATGGGATTATTGAAGACCACCTGTAGATCTGATACCTGACTGGATCATGGGATTATTGAAGACCACCTGTAGATCTGATGACCTGGACTGGATTGGATTATTGAAGATCACCTGTAGATCTGATCACCTAGGACTGGATATGGGATTATTGAAGATCACCTGTAGATCTGATGACTGACTGGATTTGGATTATTGAAGACCACCTGTAGATCTGATGACCTGGACTGGATATTATTGAAGACCACCTGTAGATCTGATGGACCTGGATCTGGATTATTGAAGACCACCTGTAGATCTGATACCTGGACTGGATATTATTGAAGACCACCTGTAGATCTGATGACCTGGACTGGATTATTATTGAAGACCACCTGTAGATCTGATGACCTGGACTGGATATTATTGAAGACCACCTGTAGATCTGATGACCTGGACTGGATTATTATTGAAGACCACCTGTAGATCTGATGACCTGGACTGGATTATTATTGAAGACCACCTGTAGATCTGATGACCTGACTGGATTATTATTGAAGACCACCGTAGATCTGATGACCTGTGACTGGATTATTATTGAAGATCACCTGTAGATCTGATGACCTGGACTGGATATTATTGAAGACCACCTGTAGATCTGATGACCTGACTGGATTATTATTGAAGATCACCTGTAGATCTGATCACCTGGACTGGATCATGGGATTATTGAAGACCACCTGTAGATCTGATCACCTGAACTGGATTATTGAAGACCACCTGTAGATCTGATCACTGGACTGGATTCTGGATTATTGAAGATCACCTGTAGATCTGATCACCTGGACTGGATCTGGGATTATTGAAGATCACCAGTAGATCTGATCACCTGGACTGGATTATTATTGAAGACCACCTATAGATCTGATGACCTGAACTGGATTCTGGATTATTGGAAGATCCACCTATAGATCTGATGACCTGGACTGGATCTGGATTATTGAAGACCACCTATAGATCTGATGACCTGGACTGGATCATGGAATTATTGAAGACCACCTGTAGATCTGATGACCTGGACTGGATTATTATTGAAGATCACCTGTAGATCTGATGACCTGGACTGGATTATTATTGAAGATCACCTTAGATCTGATGACCTGGACTGGATTATTATTGAAGATCACCTGTAGATCTGATGACCTGACTGGATTGGATTATGGAAGATCACCTGTAGATCTGATGACCTGGACTGGATTATTATTGAAGATCACCTGTAGATCTGATGACCTGGACTGGATTATTATTGAAGATCACCTGTAGATCTGATGACCTGACTGGATATGGATTATTGAAGACCCTGTAGATCTGATGACCTGGACTGGATTATTATTGAAGACCACCTGTAGACGATGACTGTGGATATTGAAGACCACCTGTGATCTGATATCTGGATTATGGAAGATCACCTTAGATCTGATACCTGGACTGGATTATTATTGAAGATCACCTGTAGATCTGATGACCTGAACTGGATTCTGGGATTATGGAAGATCACCTATAGATCTGATGACCTGGACTGGATATTATTATTGAAGATCACCTGTAGATCTGATGACCTGGACTGGATTATTATTGAAGATCACCTGTAGATCTGATGACCTGAACTGGATTCTGGGATTATGGAAGATCACCTATAGATCTGATGACCTGGACTGGATTATTATTGAAGATCACCTGTAGATCTGATGACCTGAACTGGATTGGATTATGGAAGATCACCTATAGATCTGATGACCTGGACTGGATCATGGAATTATTGAAGACCACCTGTAATTCTGATGACCTGGACTGGATTATTATTGAAGATCACCTGTAGATCTAATGACCTGGACTGGATTATTATTGAAGACCACCTGTAGCTCTGATGACCTGGACTGGATTATTATTGAAGATCACCTGTAGATCTGATGACCTGGACTGGATTATTATTGAAGATCACCTGTAGATCTGATGACCTGGACTGGATTATGGAAGTAATTGCAGATCACCTGTAGATCTGATCACCTGGACTGGATTCTGGGATTATTGAAGATCACCTGTAGATCTGATGACCTGGACTGGATTATTATTGAAGATCACCTGTAGATCTGATCACCTGACTGGATTCTGGGATTATTGAAGATCACCTGTAGATCTGATGACCTGGACTGGATTATTGAAGACCACCTATAGATCTGATGACCTGGACTGGATCATTGGATTATTGAAGATCACCTGTAGATCTGATGACCTGGACTGGATTATTGAAGACCACCTGTAGATAACTGGGATCAAACATCCCCAACCACCACTTGATCACATGGGAGAAAACTGTATACACCAACAGATCAACAGAGAATCACTAGATCACAGTGGAGCAACCTCAGTATACAAAACTAGATCACCAGGGACAATACTTACATACAAGTAGATTACTGGGTGCAAACCCCACCAACCATCATATGGGTGTAAACTCTGTATACACCCCTAGATAAACAGAGAATCACTAAATCACAGAGAAACAACCTCACTATACCCCACTAAATCATTGGGGACAATACTTACATTCAAGTAGATCACTGGGATCAAACATCACCAACCATCACTTGATCACACTGAAGTAACCTCTGTATACACCACTAGATAAACAGGGAATCACTAGATCACAGGGGAACAAACTCAGTATAACCCACTAGATCACCAGGGACAATACTCACATACAAGTAGATCACTGGGATCAAACATCACTAACCATCACTTGATCACATGGGAGTAAACTCTGTATACTGTACACCACTAGACTAACAGGGAATCACTAGATCACAAGGGTTATGAAGTATTTTATTATAGTAGTTGGATCACTATTTTCTGCCCCAAATCCGCTGTATAGACAAATAAAGGTGTTTTTCAGCTTGAAAAATAAAACAAAGAAAAAAAAACATTTCTTAACTATTATCAAACTTCTTAATACAGAGACAACTTTACAAACCCACACATCACCACTGCTGCCAATCTTATGCCGGGCTCCACCTAATTCAATTAAGTGCAGCCCCCTCCCTATAAGACTGACCTAATTACCTACAGCCACCACCAGAGGGCGCTTAGAAGCTTTTTGCATATTGCTCAATAAATCTCACAATCAGGGCTCCCCCTAGTGGTGGCTGCAGGAAGTCTGAATTTCCACATTTTATTCCAATGCATAGGATCAAATGATAAAATTCTCGTTCATTTTACCTCTGCAGGTGATAAACAGCCCTGGGAAAGGGCGATAAACACCTGTTAACTCTTCATGTTGTTTGGTGAAGACTGAATATGTTGTGCACAGGGTTATTTCTTCCTTTGTGGTTCCATGGAAAGAGGAACTAAGAGGCTTCATTAGAATTAAACGTTTTGTGCAAAAGAAAAACAATATACAAAGTACTGTAAATCAGATGCAATAGATTTGGTTAGCAGCTGCATCCTTTCCAAAATGTCACTGATGTATAGTGGAGGGTTCAGCTGAAAGATTGTAATACAGCTCTGCAATTTCTCTGGTTCTGTATCCCAGACCTCCTATGATTAGAAGATGATGATATAGTAAGCTAACTAAATACACTAATTTCAATTTAGATGGAAACTCCTTCCATTAAAAACTTTTGACACTTGTAGTACCCATTCCTACCACTATGCAAAATTACCTACATTTCCCATTCACACCAGTGCAACAGCGCCCCCAGCATAGCAATGATACAAATAGGGAAGGAGATTTCCAGAAATTCATTGCAGCATAAATAGTTCTGACACTTTCCAGTTTCTGTTTCTCACCATTTCTGGTGATTTCCTGCCAGTAAATGAAAACATTCAGATGCTGACAACGCTTATTGCTCTAGAAATCTTCCTACAACTGCTTGGCTTGGTTACAGTGTATTAGTTCAGGTAAAACTGATAATCCTGGAGTCCAGGAGGGAGAGATTTTTGCTTAGCTTAGAATGTGTCTACAATGTGGCTGAAAATGATGCCAGTGTGCAAGGTGTGGGCCCAGGATGGATGAGGGGCAAAGACCAGGATGGGTGAGGAGCAAAGACCAGGATGGGTGAGGGGCGAGGACCGGGATGGGTGAGGAGTGAGGGCCAGGATAGGTGAGGGGCAAGGGCCAGGATAGGTGAGGGGCGAGGCCCGGGATGGGTGAGGAGCGAGGCCCAGGATGGGTAAGGAGCAAGGGCCAGGATGGGTGAGGAGCGAGGGCCAGGATGGGTGAGAAGTGAGGCCCAGGATGGGTAAGGAGCAAGGGCCAGGATGGGTGAGGAGCAAGGGCCAGGATGGGTGAGAAGTGAGGCCCAGGATGGGTGAGGAGCAAGGCCCAGGATGGGTAAGGAACAATATCCAGGATGGGTAAGGAGCAAGGGCCAAGATGGGTGAGGAGCAAGGGCCAGGATGGGTGAGGAGCAAGGCTCAGGATAGGTGAGGAGCGAGGCCCAGGATGGGTGAGGAGCGAGGCCCAGGATTGGTGAGGAGTGAGGCCCAGGATAGGTGAGGGGCGAGGCCCAGAATGGGTGAGGAGTGAGGCCCAGGATGGGTGAAGGGCAAGGCCCAGGATGGGTGAGGAGTGAGGTCCAGAATAGGTGAGGAGCGAGGCCCAGGATGGGTGAGGAGCAAGAGCCAGGATGGGTGAGGAGTTAGGCCCAGGACAGGTGAAGGGCAAGGCCTCGGAAGGGTGAGGAGCAAGGGCCAGGATAGGTGAGGAGTAAGGTCCAGGAAGTGTGAGGAGTAAGGGCAAGGATGGGTGAGGAGTGAGGCCCAGGACAAGTGAGGAGTGAGGACCAGGAAAGGTGAGGAGAGAAGCCCATGAAGGGTGAGGAGCAAGGGCTAGGATGGGTAAGTTGCAAGCCCAGTATATGTGGGTCGCAGGCCCAGGACGGGTGAGGGGCGAGGCCCAGGATGGGTTGGACGCAGGCCCAGGACGGGTGAGGCGAAAGGTCCATTATAGGTGAGTGGTGATGTCCAGAATGGGTAAGAAGCAAGGGCCAGGATGGGTGAGAGGCAAAGCCCAGGATGAGTGGGACACAGACCCAGGATGGGTGAGGGGTGAGGCCGAGGAAGGATAAGGGGTGAGGCACAGAATGGGTGAGGGGCAAAGCTTAGAATAAGTGGGCGGCAAGGCCAACACGGGTGAGGTGCAAGGCCCAGGACAGGTGAGGGGTGAGGCTCATGACACATGAGGGGTGATGCTCAGGACAGATGAGGGATGGGCCTAGTATGGGTGAGGGTGTAGTCCCAGGATGGGCAACCAAGGAATAGAGCCAAGGGGTAGACCTCAGGATGGTTGATGCCTAAGAGAGGTGAGGGCCTAGGACATGAGAAGGTGAGCCCTAGAAAGGTGAGGGACTGGGTCCAAGACAAGTGAAAACGGGCCTAGAATAGCTGAAGAGCGCGACCCAGGACGGGTGAGGAACAAGCTTAGGATGGGTAAGTGGTGGGACCCAGGAGAGGTAAGGGGCAAGCAAGGGGTGAGCCTATAGCCCAGGACAGGTGAGTGGCAGGTGAGGGCGAGCCCAGGATGGGTGATAGGTGGGCACAGTTCAAGTCAGTATAGTTTATTAACCCCTTCCAATCCCATAAATGATCCAGCTGAACATAGGTTCGTTGAATCAAAACCAGAAAAATTTGGATTCAGGTAATTTGTAAAACATTTTACTATTATGGATCGCTTCTCTCATCCGTAATAATATGCAGTAAATCATACACCCCATATAGGGTGCAGGCCGATGATGGCAGCGCTGCCGGTGACAGGCACATGGTGAAGCGCTCGGCCATTGTCAGCTGAGGGGCTGAATGTGCAACTTTTGTCCCCAAACAAAGCAGCCCCTTGTTTTCTGGAATGTGTCCTCGCAGACAACTATGTGAGACAAGGGGGGGGCAGAGATGGCCGGTCATTCCCATACAGAGGGCGAGGGGGCTGGCGGGCACAATATGTAAGCAGATTATGACCCGTGGGCAGCAGCTCTGACAATATATGCAGATATTGGCTTTTATCTCCTCTTATGTGTTCAGAGTGGGGGGTGGGGGGGATTCTTAAAAAGCTATGTTGCCTAAATTTGCATTTAATGGACTTTCTAGTACTATGTTGCATCTTTGTGTGTGTGGGACACTGCCGGGACAGGGATACAATACATACAAAGGAAATTTTGCATATTGTTATTTTTTCTCATCATAATATGCAATGTACTCTACTGTACTGGAGACTGCAGGTTGAATATAACATGTAATATACAAATAAATAGGTAATTATGCCAAGAATTGGAGGTGAAATGTACATAATATACTGGTGACTGCAGGTGTAGAATAAACACATAGATTATATTGCAGCCTATGGATGGTATGTGTAAGACACAGATGGATACAGGTGTAATACATATAATACAATGCTGAAATATATGTTTTCATTCCTAGCCATGAAACTTAATTTAAAAACATTTCCACTGGTGATGACTTGCTCAGTGATCTTCTCATTGGCTCAAGAGAAAGTCTTAAAAGGGCAAGGCAGCGGATATCAATCTGTCATCCTGATCGAATGATAAGAGCAGACTTGATGGGTGCTTGAAATCATTGAGTTATTCTTTTTACCTTTGTTACTGAATAATAATAATAATAATAATAATAATCTTTATTTTCCAAGGAAACAGCATAGTCATCATTTGCTTTGCATCAAAATGGCTTTACAGGAAAGGACATTGCTGATTGTAAGAGTGTCACTAAAAAAAACATTTATTGGATTATATCAATAACATAAAAGAAAGGTTCAATTGCTGTGAAGGTGGATTCAGGACACCCAAGAAAGTCTAGGAAGTGCCAGAACTGTCTCGTATAGAGTATTCAACTATGGGATCAGTTGATCTCCAGTGCAGAGCTTGCTCAGGGATGGCAGCAGGTAGGGCCAGTTCACTCAGAGAGGTGAAGGCTTTTAGAAGCTGCCTGGTGTAAAGAAGAGCAACAAAGAAGTCACCATTCTTGTGATGGCGCTTCTCTTCCATGGAGGGGGCTCACTCACAATCACGCCTAAGAACACAACCATGAATAAAGAATGGAATCTAAACCTCCTCCAAGAACAACTTCTCCCATCATCCAGGACGATGTGGGGATTATTCTTTTCCAGCATAATAGAGACCAGGAAACAAGGCAAAAGTGAGAACTAATTGGCTTGGGCAACAAACATTGACATTCTGCATCCATGGGTGGGAAACTCCCCAAATCTCAGTCCCATTAGGAAACTGTGGACAATCCCCAAAAAGTCAAAAAGTGGAGCCCAAACAAAAATCATCCTATTCCGACTGGTTGTCCTCCTATCACACACCGGCCTCCGCCATATTTACACACCCAAGCGATGAGTGCGCAAATATGGCGGCCACTGACAGTATTGACACATTGCGCAGTACCGCCAGTGGTGCTGCAGCCGCCTGCTATCCAAAGCCGCTGCCAGATATCGCCACACGCAATTGCTACACCGCAGACACTGACAATCTCTGCCTGAGTGTGTATGTGGACTTACTCAAGCGGCCGCCATCTTTGTATACCTAAGTGTCCAATTTGGCAGCCGCATGGGTAAATGCGCATGCGAGCATATGTGCACTTACTCACACGGCAGCCATTTTTGATCACTTGGGTATACAAAGATGGCGACATGACCTGGTGCACATGCATGCTTATGCCGCCACCATCTTTGCACACCTGTGCTCAAACATGAGTGCAAAGGGGGGAAGGAGAGTGAATAGAGGAGAGCGCACGGGGAGAGACAAAGCATAGGGGGGACAAAGAGCACAAGGGGAGAGAGTGCATAGGGGAGAGCATAGGGGGGACAAAGAGCACAAGGGGAGAGAGTGCATAGGGGAGAGCATAGGGGGGACAAAGAGCACAAGGGGAGAGATTGCATAGGAGAGAGAGACAGAACACAGGGGAGAGACAGTACAAAGGAGAGAGCACACGAGGGGAGAAGACAGCACAGGGGAGAGAGAGATCGCATGATGGGATACATGCCCTAAAGGAGAGAACACAGAAGGGAGAAGATAACACAGGGGGAGAGAGAGAGCATGGGGGGAGAGAGAGTTTGCGTGGGGGGGATACATGCCCAAAGGAGAGAACACGGAGGGGAGAAGATAAAACAGGAAAGAGACAGCACGAGTTGTAGAGAGAGAACATGGGGGGAAGACATAGCGTACAGGAGAAAGAGAGAGCGCGCACAAACAGGCGAGTGACGGTCCACAGGGGTCGAGCGCACAACGGGAGAGAGTGCACAGGGGGGAGACAGCTCAAAGGAGAGACCACAGAGGGGAGAAGACATCACAGGGGGAAGAGAGACAGCATACAGGTGGGAGACAGGTCAAAGGAGAGATCACAGAGGGGAGAAGACATCACAGGGGGAAGAGAGACAGCACACAGGTGGGAGACAGTACAAAGGAGAGAGCACACAAGGGGAGAAGACATCACAGGGGAAGACAGACAGCACACAGGTGGGAGACATCACAGGGGGAAGAGAGACAGCACACAGGTGGGAGACAGCTCAAAGGAGAGACCACAGAGGGGAGAAGGTGCACAGGGGGAGAGACAGCACAGGGGAAAGAGAGACAGCACACAGGTGGGAGACAGCTCAAAGGAGAGACCACAGAGGGGAGAAGACATCACAGGGGGAAGAGAGACCGCACACAGGTGGGAGACAGTACAAAGGAGAGAGCACACAAGGGGAGAAGACATCACAGGGGAAGACAGACAGCACACAGGTGGGAGACATCACAGGGGGAAGAGAGACAGCACACAGGTGGGAGACAGCTCAAAGGAGAGACCACAGAGGGGAGAAGGTGCACAGGGGGAAGAGAGACAGCACACAGATGGGAGACCAAAGAGAGGAGAAAGTGCACAGGGGGGAGACAGCAATGGGGGAGACATCACAGGGGGGAGACAGCACAGGGGGAGAGTTGGCTGCTGCCCGCCACCGCCCTCCTGATCAGGGCCATCTAGTTTATCAATGAAAATGTAACAACTTATGGAATGTTCAGAATTCTACATCAGTAACCATAGAAACAGCCGAGTACAGAGAGACAGCACTGAAGGAGAAAAATGTGAACATCAAAGTTTGTTTTATTCTGCAAAACTTCATGTATTTGTCAATAAAAATGAAACAATTTAGAATGTTTATAATTGTACTTCAGTAACCATGGAAACATCCGACTGAGGAGGGCAAACACTGAAGCTCCAAAGTGTGAAAGACAGAACCTGTGAGAACCTGTGCTGTGCCCACGATGTTATATAATCACAGGTGATTCACCCTACACTGAAGACACGCGGCCTCTAGCGGTGACTGCGGGTGCAGCAGCTGTGACTTGCTTTTATACCCAGCGCTGGGCCCTCCCTCTCTTCGCTGATTTGCCTGGGAAAAGCGAGTCTATGTGCACAGTGGGCGTGGTTTGTTTAGTAACGCCCAGACACGCATGTGCGTGTTGACGCAGGACGCCAGCTGAGGGGGCGTGGTTTCTCCCGGCAGGAGCCGCTGCTGGAGCCGCTGACTGTCATCCCGGCGGGTGCAGCTGTGGTGTGCGGACCCCGGGCGTCACCGGCTCCAGGTAATGTGTGAGCGGGGGGAGGCGGGGGGCAGCCTGGAGGACTACACATCCCAGCGGTTCACTGACTGAGGGGCATGCTGGGGCTTGTAGTTCACCACATCAGATGAGTTTAGTGAGATGTTTGTGATTCCCATTGGGCCCCTCTCATTCTGGGGATTGTTGGGTTTCTATTCACTGATTGGTGCCTGACACTTCTCACAGCTGAGTGTTCGTCACAGTTGTATCCTGTTCAGACGATGTAAATACTCTGCGGTTTATTACCGGCGATTTCCTTCAATTTCCCCCTTCGTTGACAGCAAGCAGAGGTAGAGATGTGGAGTGAAGCGTCATCTGATGGGGCACGGACACCTACTGGACGCAGGACGGCGGGGGAGGACGCACGCACCGGGGACGCAGGACGGCGGGGGAGGACGCAGGACGGCGGGGGAGGACGCACGCACCGTGGGACGCAGGAGGGCGGGGGAGGACGCACACACCGTGGGACACAGGACGGCGGGGGAGGACGAACGCACCGGGGGACGCAGGACAGCGGGGGGAGGACGCACGCACCGGGGGACGCAGGACGGCGGGGGAGGACGCACGCACCGTGGGACGCAGGACGTCGGGGGAGGACGCACGCACCGGGGGACGCAGGACGGCGGGGGAGGACGCACTCACCGTGGGACGCAGGACGGCGGGGGAGGACGCACGCACCGTGGGACGCAGGACGGCGGGGGAGGGCGCACGCACCGTGGGACGCAGGACGGCGGGGGAGGACGCACGCACCGTGGGACGCAGGACGGCGGGGGAGGACGCACGCACCGTGGGACGCAGGACGGCGGGGGAGGACGCACGCACCGTGGGACGCAGGACGGCGGGGGAGGACGCACGCACCGTGGGACGCAGGACGGCGGGGGAGGACGCACGCACCGTGGGACGCAGGACGGCGGGGGAGGACGCACCACCGTGGGACCAGGACGGCGGGGAGGACGCACGCACCGTGGGACGCAGGACGGCGGGGGAGGATGCACGCACGGGGACGCAGGACGGCGGGGGAGGACGCACGCACCGTGGGACGCAGGACGGCGGGGGAGGAACGCACGCACCGTGGGACGCAGGACGGGGGGAGGACGCACGCATCGGGGGACGCAGGAGGGCGGGGGAGGACGCACGCACCGTGGGACGCAGGAGGCGGGGAGGAGCACGCACCGTGGGACGCAGGAGCGGGGGAGGAACGCACGCACCGTGGGACGCAGGACGCGGGGGAGGACGCACGACGTGGGATGCAGGAGGGCGGGGGAGGACGCACGCACCGGGGGACGCAGGATGGCGGGGGAGGAAGCACGCACCGTGGGACGCAGGACGGCGGGGGAGGACGCACGCATCGGGGGACGCAGGACTGCGGGGGAGGACGCACGCATCGGGGGACGCAGGAGGCGGGGGAGGAACGCACGCACCGTGGGACGCAGGACGGCGGGGAGGACGCACGCACCGTGGGACGCAGGACGGCGGGGGAGGACGCACGCACGTGGGACGCAGGACGGCGGGGGAGGACGCACGCACCGTGGGACGCAGGACGCGGGGGAGGACGCACGCACCGGGGGAGCAGGAGGCGGGGGAGGACGCACGCACCGGGGGACGCAGGACGGCGGGGGAGGACGCACGACCGGGGGACGCAGGACTGCGGGGGAGGACGCACGCACCGGGGACGCAGGACGGCGGGGGGGACGGCGGGGGGACGCACGCACCGTGGGGACGCAGACGGGGGGGGGGAGGACGCACGCACCGTGGGACGCAGAACGGCGGGGGAGGACGCACGCACCGTGGGACGCAGGACGGCGGGGGAGGAACGCACGTACCGTGGGGCGCAGGACGGCGGGGGAGAACGCACGTACCGTGGGGCGCAGGACGGGGGGGGAGAACGCACGTACCGTGGGGCGCAGGACGGCGGGGGAGGACGCACGTACCGTGGGGCGCAGGACGGCGGGGAGGACGCACGTACCGTGGGGCGCAGGACGGCGGGGGGAGACGCACGTACCGGGGGGCGCAGGACGGCGGGGGAGGACGCACGTACCGGGGGACGCAGGACGGCGGGGGGAGACACACGTACCGGGGGGCGCAGGACGGCGGGGGAGACACACGTACCGGGGGGCGCAGGACGGCGGGGGAGGACGCACGTACGGGGGACGCAGGACGGCGGGGGAGGACGCACGTACCGGGGGACGCAGGACGGCGGGGAAGGACGCACGTACCGGGGGACACAGGACGCGCATAACGAGGCCGCGCGCAAGGACACCACGCGATGGCATCAGGGAAGAGTCGTGGGCAATGGTGACATCACTTCTTCTTTTATAGTAATTTCCTCAAACACAAACTGAGGGCGGCCTCACCAATGAGCAGAGGGGACACAACTTAAAAGTTGAAAGGGAAAACTTAAAAAGAGGCTCTGCGGGGCTTTACTGATGTTACCTGGGGCTAGAAGATCAGGGCATAGGATGTCAGAGTCCCTCCTGCAGGACTGGGGATGTAGAGGGATGTATAACAACAGCGCACCCCTCCTGCAGGACTAGGAGATGAGATACAGTAAGGACCCTTATCCTACATGGGGGCCATATAACCATAGAGCACCCCTCCTACAGGATTAAGGGATGGAATATAGCAAAGGACACCCTTATCCTGCAGGAGGAGGGGGACATATATCCACAGCGCACCCCTCCTGCACGGCGGTGGGTGGATGGTCACACGCAGGGCGGTCGCTCTGGCAGCAGTTATGAGCTGTCGCTGGGCACAGGGAGACAGATCTGTGCCTGTCTGGGCAGGGAGCGGCAGGTGGTTGTCCTCCCTGTCGGGGGCTGAGCCCGCACTCCTCCTATACCGGTGCACCCCAATCTGTGGTTCTCCTGCTGTTCCAAAACTACAACCCTCAGCCGGATTGGGTCGAGGACTTTTGGGAGTTGCAGTTCTGATATCACTGCATGACTTCAAGCTGTCGGGTCTTCCTGGGTGTTTGGGAGCCTTAATTGCATGCTGGGAGTTGTAGTTTTGCAAAGGTTTGAGCCCACTCTTTTCTATTGGGGGTAAATCGTTCCTGCACCCCCAGTCTGGATCTATCTTAATGTAATGTCCCTGTGGGTCTCTTGGTTCCCGTCCGGCACCCCTTGGCGTGGAGCAGCGCCCTACCCTGCCCGACTCGGTTATGTAGATTTATTTTCTTCCTCCTCCACTAAATCTGCATAGATGACAATGTAGATCTGGGCTGGTGCCAGGCTCCGTATCTTGGAGACACGTTTGCTGCCTTTCTCATGGGGCTGGGAGCTGCGCTGTAGGACACGTGGGCACAAGCGGGGTTTTCTTATTCCTCATTGTTTACAGTATTGGGGAAAGAATAAAAGGGGACACACTGAAATGACCCTCCCATTTCACAGTTTTCAAACGTTTCCTTATGGTCCCTTGAAGGAATTATCCATAGTATCTGGAGCAGTTGTCATTGGCAACCAAGGAGATATATTAGACCTGAGAGGTCCTTGGTGGTGCCACAGGGGAGCGGCACTGATCTGGGGCACCCTCTGCCACCTCTGCACATAGGACAGCAATGCTATGAATAGTAAATGGTGGAGGGGGGGGGTGAGAGGTCTGAAGCAGTTTTGCATCTGGTGTTGTACACAGCAGAACAGGAGTAGGTGGAAGCGATATCAGGAGTCTTGAGACGCTGCCTGCCATTGCTTGTGCTATACACTTACAGACACCAGCAATGGGCATACCTACAATAGGTGCAGGGTTTGCAAATGTGTCCAAACTGCTTCAAAACTACAACTCCCAGCATGCTAGGACAGCGAACAGATGAGAATGCTGGGCGTTGTAGTGTTTGCGTGCAGCTGGAGGACCACAGGATAGAGCATACAGCCGGAGGTGTAAGTGCAATAGGTGCAGGGGTTGCAATCGCATCGGGCTCTGGAGCCTAGAGGGCCCCAAAAGTCCCTTTGGCCTATAGAAAAGACTATGCAAATTAATAGCATTAATTTGGGGGCCCTTTGGAAACTTTTGCATCTACATCAGCTTTATAAATACTGACTACCAGCGAATTTGCCCTTTTTGTGTACTCTGATACATTGTATCAAAGTTCAGTGGATTCAATCAGGATCTGGAATGTTCCTAGTCACCGACAACAAGCGGAGATACTGATAACGGATCACAAAGGATATGAGAAAGTTGCAGAACGATTCACGATTGAGCAGAATATATTGTCCCCTTCCCAGGTTTTGGGGGGGTCTTGTGTAAGGGACTCCAAGGTTTATGCTGCACAGAGGGCAACCATCTTTCTATGCCTTTGTATTAGTTGCCTCCTTGTATCGCTGTACCTGATCTGCACTAATTATAGGGTGGGTGGCCATACACCGGGGGGGGGGGTCCAGGGGAGAAGCTTCTGGACCGGGTCTTCTGGGTTGTTTTCGTACATGCTTAGCGGTCCGGGGGGGGTCTCTGCACCAGCGGACTATGTCTCTTTCTCTAAGTACGTTGCATAATTACTAATACCCATCTGTGAGGCTTTTTCAGCCGGGGGGATTTACAGCAGGAAGAGAAACTGGATTTGTCTAAATAGGGTTTACATTATCCAGAGTCCGTGGTCTGGATGTAGGATATTTTTTCCCACATGACATGGAAAGACCAGACCGCGCTCCTACCTGCCTCCAGCAGAGCGACAGGGTTTTAAAGGCGTTGTCTAGAACTCTATAAACATGACTGATTTCTTTCAAAAACAGCGCCACCCCTGTGTACAGGTTGTATGTGATATTGTAGCTCAGCTCAATTGCAGGGAATGGGCCTATGCTGTAATACCACATGCAACCTGTAGATGGTGGGGGGCGCTGTTTTTGAAAGAATGTTGTAAAGTTTTATTAATCCTGGACATCCCCTTTTAAATTTGCCTTGTTCTCAGTGATTGTCAAGGGCGTATATAGGGACCTCCTATACACTTCATTTTAGATGGGTATACTTCTTTAGAGGGAACCTGTCAGGTACTTTGGACCTCCTAACCTATCACTACCTGTCCCTGCAGCTTCCTACTACATGCCTAAGCATCCCTGTCTGCAGCGGTGTAACTACAACAGGTGAAAGGGTTGCAATTGCACCCTGGGCCCTGGAGCCTAGGGGGCCCAAAAGTCCCTTTGGCCTATACAAAAGACCAATTACTTTCAATAATGGTGGGCCCTTGCTGAAGCTTTTGCATTCAGGTCTCGGAGCCTCACCAAGCCACTGCTGATTGGGAACATTGTTTTTTTTTTTTACTTCGCAGAGTATAAACCTGTCCTTGATCTACTACTCAAGCTGAGGGTTTGTTACAGTTGACATCAAATATAGGCCATTCTCCGTCCTGATTATTTGTCTACAATGTATCAATCAGACTGGGGTTTGTATAGACTCTTGTAACTACTGGGAGAAGCAGAGTTCTATGCAGGTTTTGGAGGGTCCAAGTCACTGACACCAAGCAGAGATCTTGATAAGGGAAAAGTGAAGCAACAAGTCAGCAAGAATTTTACAAGACGTCATAATAGGATCTGAACTGATCTGATTTGAGACTCTCGTTCCATCTTAAAATTTGATCCATTCACTTCTATAGGAATTTCCCCAAACATCTGAAGTAAGCGGTGATCCTATAGAAGTGAATGGAAAGATACAGATCTCTGTTCACATCAGTGCAAGGCGGGGGCCCCTGCAGGTATTTAAAGTGCAGGGCCCGAGCCTATATACATTGCGTGGCCCTGCACCTCATTACAGCACAGGGTCCCTCAGCCAACTCTGTATTTAGTCGGATAACTATCTATGGGTTTACATTGACTTCTATGGGAGTTGAGATGTTTTTTGGAGCTCCATAGAAGTGAATGTAAAGATGTGGATGGTCACACTTCTCCATGCACCTGGTTGCCAAGTGGGGCCCCGCACCTGGTTGCTGTGAGTAGAGGTGGCAGAGTATCTGTGGTTCTGAGTAGAGGTGCAGAGTATCTGTGGATCGAGTAGAGGTGGCAGAGTATCTGTGGATCTGAGTAGAGGTGGCAGAGTATCTGTGGATCTGAGTAGAGGTGGCAGATATCTTGGGTCTGAGTAGAGGTTGGCAGAGTATCTGTGGATCTGAGTAGAGGTGGCAGAGTATCTGTGTGAGTCGGGCTAGTAGAGTGGCAGAGTATCTGTGGGTCTGAGTAGAGGTGGCAGAGTATCTGTGGATCTGAGTAGAGGTGGCAGAGTATCTGTGGATCTGAGTAGAGGTGGCAGAGTATCTGTGGATCTGAGTAGAGGTGGCAGAGTATCTGTGGATCTGAGTAGAGGTGGCAGAGTATCTGTGGATCTGAGTAGAGGTGGCAGAGTATCTGTGGATCTGAGTAGAGGTGGCAGAGTATCTGTGGATCTGAGTAGAGGTGGCAGAGTATCTGTGGATCTGAGTAGAGGTGGCAGAGTATCTGTGGATCTGAGTAGAGGTGGCAGAGTATCTGTGGATCTGAGTAGAGGTGGCAGAGTATCTGTGGATCTGAGTAGAGGTGGCAGAGTATCTGTGGATCTGAGTAGAGGTGGCAGAGTATCTGTGGATCTGAGTAGAGGTGGCAGAGTGTCTGTGGATCTGAGTAGAGGTGGCAGAGTGTCTGTGGATCTGAGTAGAGGTGGCAGAGTGTCTGTGGATCTGAGTAGAGGTGGCAGAGTGTCTGTGGATCTGAGTAGAGGTGGCAGAGTGTCTGTGGATCTGAGTAGAGGTGGCAGAGTGTCTGTGGGTCTGAGTAGAGGTGGCAGAGTGTCTGTGGGTCTGAGTAGAGGTGGCAGAGTGTCTGTGGTCTGAGTAGAGGAGGGGGGGTGTGGCAGAGTGTCTGTGGGTCTGAGTAGAGGTGGCAGAGTGTCTGTGGGTCTGAGTAGAGGTGGCAGAGTGTCTGTGGGTCTGAGTAGAGGTGGCAGAGTGTCTGTGGGTCTGCGTAGAGGTGGCAGAGTGTCTGTGGGTCTGAGTAGAGGTGGCAGAGTATCTGTGGATCTGAGTAGAGGTGGCAGAGTGTCTGTGGGTCTGCAGTAGAGGTGGCAGAGTATCTGTGGGTCTGCGTAGAGGTGGCAGAGTATCTGTGGGTCTGCGTAGAGGTGGCAGAGTATCTGTGGTCTGCGTAGAGGTGGCAGAGTATCTGTGGGTCTGCGTAGAGGTGGCAGAGTATCTGTGGGTCTGAGTAGAGGTGGCAGAGTATCTGTGGTCTGCGTAGAGGTGGCAGAGTATCTGTGGGTCTGAGTAGAGGTGGCAGAGTATCTGTGGATCTGCATTGACTTCTATGGGAGGTCAGATATCTTTGAGTTTATAAGTGAATAGAGAGCTGCCCCTGCGCTGCCTCTACCCCACATCCATCAGACAAGTTGGTGAAGAGAACACCCCCCTACCCCATTAGTGATGACCCAAAATGTCCCTCATTAGGAACTTTTTTTCCTTTTTTTGCATCCTTTACAGAGTCCTAGCGGAGAATAGTTCTTTGTTTCCTAAATGGACAAAATCTCTATGAAATGCGTAAAACGTCCTCATCGCGGCCGGCCACCGCCGCGCAGGTTGATCCCTGCCCCCCCCCCCCCACGCTAGCTGCAATTAGATTGTATGTGGGCCGAATTTCCTGCAGGGTCAGCGCATTAAGAGCGGCGTCCATTCCTCCGTCCATAGTACCCGGGGGGCCCCGGTCACCCTGATTCTGGTTCCCCGGTGGTCACCTTGCCCGCACCGGGGTCACGGCTCCTCCGGCCCCCAGGCTGCTGCTTGCTCTTGCCTGCATTTTCCCAGCATTGCTGTCTTCAGCGTGAAGGACGAGGCTCTGTTCTATTTTTACACATCTCCTGTCTTGCAGCGAGAGCCATTAAATCCGCATTCACAGACAGAGCAGGGAGCAGATAAAGGCAGATTTACTGTTACTCTATACGGAAAATCCATTTACCTCCTCAAAGGACTTTTTACGTTGTGCAAATCCGCGCTCGGTCCTGAGCCGCCCTTGATTTGCAGGAGTCATAGACAATTCTTGTCTGAGGTTACAGATCCAGCCTCTGTCACCCTTCTTTCCGAGAGGCCTGAAAGGCGATGGATATTCCCCGGTGTGACGGCGTGCAGCGCATAGAACCTGGGTGTCAAAATCAATAAATCAATAAAATCATATCTGGCTCTCACCCCTCCCTCAGGGGACAGAGAAATTCAGCTTCATGCTGCAGCAGTGATAGGTGTGTCGGGGTTGTGGACCCTGGGGGCTCCAGGATCATCTTACATTCCTGCCCCTCATACTTCTGTATGAACAGGGGTGGACCCTGGGTTCCAGTGTCATCTTACATTTCCACCCCACGTACTTTGTATGAACAGGGTGTGACCCTTGGGGCTGCAGGATCATGTTACATTCTGCTCCTCATACTTCTGTATGAGCTGGGAGCTCCAGATTATCTTACATTCCTCCCACATACTTTTGTATGAACAGAGGGCGTGGACCCTCGGGCTCCAGGATCATCTTACATTCCTGCCTCCTCATACTTCTGTATGACCCTGAGAGCTCCAGGATTATCTTACATTCTTGCCCCCTCATATTCTGTATGAACAGGGGCGTGGACCTGAGGCTCAGGATCATCTTACATTCCTGCTCTCATGCTCTGTATGAGCCTGGGAGCTCCAGGATCATCTTACATTCCTGCCCCTCATACTTGTGTATGAACAGGTTGCGTGGACCCTCAGGGCTCTAGGATCATCTTGCATTCCTGCCCTCTCATACGTTTGTATGGGCAAGGGGTGTGGCCACTAACTTTATGGTCACACTACATCCTGGCCCTAATACACATCCTAGCAATCATGTCACCAAGCAGATATAAATACACGCTGTGATCTTTTGCTGTGCATTGGTATGATGGTGCATAATGTATACTGCCACTTATCAGGCTAGGAGCACAGGCAAAGCGCCGCATTGATTGATTCGGCACGGCCATAGTTCCTCCTCCCCCATGTCAACTTGGTACCTTCCTATCCCCTCAAACCTTAGCACTATGCATGACTGAATTTCTCTGTCCTCTAAGGTAGGGATGAGAGCTGAGGAGCAGATATGATTTTATTGATTTATAAGTGATCTATAGATCCTAGAGCTGTAGTGCCCAGCTCTGCTTCCTCATGTAGGAGGGGCAGGGACAGGACAAAAAAGTATTATCCCCCCAGAGTTCCCCTTTAAATAAGGACACCTGTGCTGTTTGCTTTACATAGAAACTTTGACCACAATGCAGGCGACTCGCCAGAGGTCCCTCACCACTGTGTATTGACCATAAATGCTGCACATGTTCCAATCACATAACATGGCCACATGTCTGACATCCTGTGGACAACAATGGGACGTGCAACTCTTTTTAAAGACTTGAACTCTAGCGCCACCTATTGGAAATAGCAATCCTAAAAGTCAAAAGTGACCCTTTAATGAGCCTTGTCCTATGACTTGGATACAATCCAAACCAGAATCTCAATTTGCAGACACTATGTTTCGGGATAATTGCCCCTCGTCAGTGAAAAGTATGAGATCTGCCCTGGCTAGGTGAGAGGCTAAGTAGGGCCTAAGGGGTAAGGTTTCTCCTAGTGGAGGGAGACATTGATTTGGCCGAAAGAAGAGCAGCACGTGTGCAGCATTTTGGCCCGGAGTCAAAGCTGACATTAAGCAGCGAAGATGCCAAGTGCTGCAGGTTGCACCGATACCTCCCCAGTGCACTTTGCCAGTATGAGGAGCCTTGAACGCCACAATGCTCCTCTGGGAAATGTGTAAATTGTCTCCTCAGAGGTTGAGGTCTTTATCTTACTTCATAGAACAAGGCTCGTTAAAGGGTTAGTGTTTACTTAAGCATTGCTACTTACGATAGGTGGCGCTCCAGTTCAAGTCCTCTTCCTCTCTAAAAAGGCAATTTGCTGATATCCCAGAGGAGCACTGTGTCTTTTAAAGTGCACGTGTCAGCCGTTTTGGGGGTTGTAAACCCTGCCCACCACCTTTAACATGTAATTGAGGTTCCTGTAACCCCTTAAACTATCTCCAGACGTTCCCCAGCACCTCAAAATTGTTGTCCTGTCCCATGCCATATGCTAATTATTCTTTATGGGTCATATTGGGGTCTGCACATTGTAGTCAACGCCGCCCCTCCTCTATGCAAATGGATGATGTCGCTACAGTTCCCACGTCTCGCGCCTGCGCAGTGGCGCCTCAATGTGCCCTATTGAACAGCAGTGATCACTGCGCAGGCGTGAGATGTCAGGACTGTGGGACTGTAGAGACGTGATCTCGTGCCTGCGGAGCGGAATCACTGGCTCTTCAATAGGGCACAGTGAGGCGCCACTGCGCAGGCGCGAGACCTGGGAATTGTAGCGACGTCATCCATGTGCGCGGATCGGGCTCTTCAATAGGGCACAGTGAGGCGCCACTGCGCAGGCGCAAGCATGGGAATTGTAGCGACGTCATCCATGTGCGCGGATCGGCCGAATCCAGTGTGTGAAACGCAATGTGCACAGATCACCCCAAAGTCCTCGCTTTATATGGGCCAATAGGGCGGCTGCTTGGGAGGCCCCGCCGTCTGTTCATACACCGCAGTCCGTTCACTGACATGGGCTTTGGAGCCATTTTAGTCTCTGTTAACCCCTTCACCACTGTGTAGTCCCCTCTACCATCCGCTGCCTCAGCTCCTCTATTTCCATTTGCCTGACTTCCAGCTGAGTTCCATTACAGCCGTCTAATTAGTCCCCGGCTGGCAGCGCGCCCGCCCCGGCATTGATTTAAGTTTATATCTGTTCCTCGGGTCCAGGAAGATAACAAATTGCTGTGTAAACAGGAATATTAAAAAACCTGAATATAGTTCTGCTCCTACTGCAGTGACACAAGGAAAAGCCGCCCATGGAGCATCGTGCTGCATCATTGCGGCACGTGTGGCTGTTGGTGATGTCACCCATGTGGCCCCTCGTGACCCCCCACAAACAGAGAGCCACATTAGTTACCATCCCTCACCCCCCCAAAGTGTCAGTCATTGGTACCACTGCTACAATCCCAAATGCAGCCACATGGTGCCACCCTTCACTTGCCTATTGCAGTTGCAGCTTTTTTGGGGTGGTACAAGTGTGGCTGCCACTTCTTTGGAGCCCCCAATCACCCCCCCCCAATAAAAGTAGCAGTCTCATTGGCACTTACCCTGCACCCCTGAAAGAAGCAGAGCCCCCCCCTCACTTGCCCATTAAGGCTGCCACTTCTTTGAGGGGGTGTCTGGATTAGTGGCGCCAATGTCTGCTGCTTTCTTTGACGGGCATATTCCCGCAACACCTATCGGGTACAGGACACAAGTGTTTTGATGCATCTCTTGCCCCTCTGCCTGACAGGTTTGGCACTCGGGCACGCCATTATATTGGTGGTCACCCATCTTTCCCAGGTCCAGATTGACAGTAGTGGAGAACGCACATTTTCGCGGCGCTGGCTCCTTTAATTGGAGACTGTTCCCATAAGGCCCAGAGTGTTACATCTGCGCGGCCTCTGACCCTCCATCATTCCATTAGTGTCAGGACTGAACCGCTCCCCGGGGTTTCCTCCCTTTTAATGTTCCATAAACTCTCCTATTGATTAACATGCAGCCGCCATGATGGATGATGGGTGGGGGGCTCTGCTCGCTGTATGTGAGGGTCCAATCCCATCCCTCCAGGAATGATCTAGAATAAAGATGAATCTGTGCATGGTGGAACGTTCTGCGACTTCTGTGCATTAATCCCTCTTAAGATCTCTGCTTGCTGGAAACATTCTTCTTCCTGTCCTGAAGCTGTAGAGATGGATTGTGTCACTATTGTATATAAATATTGATACAATGTATCACAGGCAGATCTGTTACCAAACTAAGGACAAGAGGGAGATTTCCCCAACGTTCTGGAAACACATTCCTGCAGATATCAGTCACAAACCGTAGACCGTGTATGTCACCGCCCTCCGGTGACCTCCCTGATCACACGGTTCTGATCTACAGGAGCCTCTGAATGAATTAGAAGATCATCAAAAAGTGACTTTATTTCAGTAATTCAATACATAAAGTGACCACAATCTATTATACAGAGTCATTAACACAGAGGGATCTATTTCATGTGTTTATTTATGTTAATGTTGATGATCATGGAAACCCAAAGGTCATTATCTCAGAACATTAAAGTAGGGAGGATGAAGGGTCTGAGAGATAAAATATGACCTAAATAGGTATCAGAGGCTTCACCTTGTGTGGTTGTGAGAGTCACAACCACTATAAAAGCAGAATCAGTCCCCAGCGTGGTACATATAGAGTAGGAGGATGAAGGGTTAAACACCGCGCTGCCATATTCCACCAGACATAAATGGGTGAATATAATATTAGTCAACGCATTTCAGGTCCCCTTCCTCAGGACGAATCCGTATTCTATTGCCATGTTTCAGTTTGTCCTGAAACACGTTGACTAATAAATCAATATTATATTCACCCTTTGATGTCTGGTGGAATACGGCAGCGCGGTGTTTAACCCTTCATCCTCTCTACTCTATATGCACCACGCTGGGACTGCAGCTGCCGTGATCTGCTTTTATAGTGGTTGTGACTCTCACAACCACACAAGGTGAAGCCTCTGATACCTATTTAGGTCATATTTTATCTCTGACCCTTCATTCTCCCTACTTTAATGTTCTGAGATAATGACCTTTGGTTTCATAATCATCAACATTAACAGAAATAAACACATGAAATAGATCCCTCTGTGTGTAATGACTCTATTATAATGTGTTTCACTTAATTTATTTCAGTAATTCAATATATAAAACTTTGATATTCTAATTCATTGAGATGCGCCTGTATATCCTAAGGTCAAATGAACATGTAAGGCTGTACACAGTGGTGCAGCCTGAAGCTCATGGGCCCCAATTATTGCACATCTTTAATATTGGTCGTCTTTTTCTATAGGTCAAAGGAACGTTTTGGGCCCCCTAGGCTCCAGGGCCCGGGTGCAGTAGTGACCCCTGCACCTGTTGTAGTTACACCCCTGGCTGAACGCTCTCTCCTGTGACTCTCCACACTACAACTCTCAGCATGCTCATCTGTTTGTTGTCCTAGCATGCTGGGAGTTGTAGTTTTGCGGCAGTTTGGAGACCACTGACTTTGTCCTTGGCTGCTCAGGTGCGCCCACCTCTCCATTGTCCTCTAAGGATTGTGACTCTCCCTCTCGCTGTGACTCCCTCCTCCAGGGTCATTACCCTCTGTAGCCGGATATTATCTGCTCGCCCTTCTCCTGTGCGTTTCCTTAGGGTCATTTATCCCATTAGGAGACCGCAGCCTAATCGAGTTTCTGTCGTCATTCTGCTGTCGCTTTTATGGCTGAAATCCTCAGGTCGTCCTTCATGGTGAGACATTGTGTAAGAGCTGTTCTCACCCACCCACCCCCACCTGCGGATGTGATCTACAGTGAATCGTAGGTCCCATGTAAGTCAATGGTTCCTCTCCCCACCTGGGTAAAAATTCCAGACCTGCCATCTGTGCTGGAAGGTTTCACTGCATTTACATGGTTCATCCGAGCCTCCTGCTTCATGATCCGAATGCCAGCACTATAGTGAGGCACAGGGGAGAGTCTGGGAGGATATACGGTAATAATATATTATTTATTCATTTATATAGTGCTATTCATTCCTTAGTGCTTTACATACATTTGCAACGCTGTCCCCATTGGGGCTCACAATCTTTTTTTTTTTTTTTTTTTTTTTTTTCCATCTATCAGTCTTTGGAATGGGGGATGAAATCGGAGGAAACCCACACAAACACGGGGGATGACATGCAAGACTCCTTGCAGATATCATCCTTGGTGGGATTTGAACCCAGGACCCCAACGCTGCAAAGCAACAGAGCTAACCACTGAGCCACCGTGCTGCCCTATATATAGTACAGTGCTGACCACTGAGCCACCGTGCTGCCCTATATATAGTACAGTGCTGACCACTGAGCCACGTGCTAGCTCTATATGAGTACAGTGCTGCCCTATATATAGTACAGTGCTAACCACTGAGCCACCGTGCTGCTCTATATATAGTACAGTGCTAACCACTGAGCCACCGTGCTGCCCTATATATAGCACAGTGCTGACCTATATATTGTACAGTGCTAACCACTGAGCCACCGTGTTGCTCTATATATAGTACAGTGCTAACCACTGAGCCACCGTTCTGCTCTATATATAGTACAGTGCTAACCACTGAGCCACCGTGGTGCTCTATATATAGTACAGTGCTGACCACTGAGCCACTGTGCTGTCCTATATATAGTACAGTGCTAACCACTGAGCCACCGTGCTGCCCTATATATAGTACAGTGCTAACCACTGAGCCACCGTGGTGCTCTATATATAGTACAGTGCTGACCACTGAGCCACCGTGCTGCCCTATATATAGTACAGTGCTAACCACTGAGCCACCGTGCCTCTCTATGTATAGTACAGTACTGACCACTGAGCCACCGTGCTGTCCTATATATAGTCCAGGGCTACCACTGAGCTGCTCTATATATAGTACAGTGCTAACCACTGAGCCACCGTGCTGCTCTGTATATAGTACAGTGCTAACTACTGAGCCACCGTGCTGCCCTATATATAGTACAGTGCTAACTACTGAGCCACTGTGCTGCTCTATATATAGCACAGGGCTAACCACTGAGCCACCATGCTGCTCTATGTATAGTACAGTGCTAACCACTGAGCCACCGTGCTGCTCTATGTATAGTACAGTGCTAACCACTGAGCCACCGTGCTGCTCTATATATAGTACAGTGCTAACCACTGAGCCACCGTGCTGCTCTATATATAGTACAGTGCTGACCACTGAGCCACCGTGCTGCTCTATATATAGTACAGTGCTGACCACTGAGCCATTGTGCTGCCCTATATATAGTACAGAGCTAACCACTGAGCCACCATGCTGCTCTATGTATAGTACAGTGCTAACCACTGAGCCACCGTGCTGCCCTGTATATAGTACAGTGCTAACCACTGAGACACCGTGCTGCTCTATATATAGTACAATGCTGACCACCGAGCCACCGTGCTGCCCTGTATATAGTACAGTGCAAACCACTGAGCCACCGTACTGCTCTATATATAATAGTGCTAACCACTGAGCAACCGTGCTGCTCTATATATAGTACAGTGCTAATCACTGAGCCACCGTGCTGCTCTATATATAGTACAGTGCTAACCACTGAGCCACCGTGCTGCTCTATATATAGTACAGTGCTAACCACTGAGCCACCGTGCTGCTCTATATATAGTACAGTGCTGACCACTGAGCCACCATGCTGCCCTATACATAATACAGTGCTAACCACTGAGCCACTGTGCTGCCCTATATATAGTACAGTGCTAACCACTGAGCCACCGTGCTGCTCTATATATAGTACAGTGCTAACCACTGAGCCACCGTGCTGCCCTATATATAGTACAGTGCTAATCACTGAGCCACCGTGCTGCTCTATATATAGTACAGTGCTAACCACTGAGCCACCGTGCTGCTCTATATATAGTACAGTGCTAACCACTGAGCCACCGTGCTGCTCTATATATAGTACAGTGCTAACCACTGAGCCACTGTACTGTTCTATATATAGTACAGTGCTAACCACTGAGCCACCGTGCTGCCCTATATATAGTACAGTGCTAATCACTGAGCCCCGTGCTGCTCTATATATAGTACAGTGCTGACCACTGAGCCACCGTGCTGCTCTATATATAGTACAGTGCTGACCACTGAGCCACCATGCTGCTCTATATATAGTACAGTGCTGACCACTGAGCCACCATGCTGCTCTATATATAGTACAGAGCTAACCACTGAGCCACCATGCTGCTCTATATATAGTACAGTGCTAACCACTGAGCCACCGTGCTGCTCTATATATAGTACAGTGCTAACCACTGAGCCACCGTGCTGCTCTATATATAGTACAGTGCTAACCACTGAGCCACTGTGCTGCTCTATATATAGTACAGTGCTAACCACTGAGCCACTGTGCTGCTCTATATATAGTACAGTGCTAACCACTGAGCCACTGTGCTGCTCTATATATAGTACAGTGCTGACCACTGAGCCACCATGCTGCTCTATATATAGTACAGTGCTGACCACTGAGCCACTTTTTGCAGAGCACTTTTTAGTTTCTTCTGCAGAGTCTGGTTCTTCAGGTTTTTCCTCTTGGGTTTTTGTCCCTCTTCTCCTCCGGCTATTGCAGGTGTAATCACTGCGGGTGCAGCGCCGTCCACTACATAACACTGATGTGATTACACCAAACATTGATCAGTACAGAGTGATCGTCACCGCCCCGCACATGGACAGCCGCTCCGACGTGGGATCTGTAGTCCCCGCCAAGCACATGTCCCTGTATACGGCAGAGCCGGGGGCAGCGATGGGTGGTGGGACCTGCCAGGAGCAGACGGTGTGGGCACAAGTTGTGCCTCCTCTGTCTCCAGATCCATGGTGAAAGCTACCAGGGACCCCCCCCCTCAAAAGTCCCTGTGGGGTTAAGGTTTAACCTTCTTATGACACTTTCTAATTTATGTAATGGAGCAGATGGGGCAGATATTTGATTTATGGTGTTGGTGACAGGTGGGTATGAGGAGCCGCATGACACTTGTACATAAGGAGCCAACCTAGCTGGGGTGGGCTTGCCTGATGGCGCTGGGGGTATGGATGTTATGCTAGCATGGGGAGGGCTTTGCCCAGTGACGCTGGAAGGTTTTGTGTGCTTGCCTTGTGGCACTGTGAGGGAGGGGGAAATGGTGCTTGCCCGGTGGCACTGGAAGGGGGGCTTGCCTAATGGCGCTGGGGGTGTGGGTGTCATGTGCTAGCATGAGGAGGCACTGCCGTGGGGTTGGGGCCAGTGTGCTTGCCCGGTGGCGCTGGGAGGGGGGGGTGCTTGCCTGGTGGCGCTGGGGAGGGGGGGGTGCTTGCCTGGTGGCGCTGGGGAGGGGGGGTGCTTGCCTGGTGGCGCTGGGGAGGGGGGTGCTTGCCTGGTGGCGCTGGGGAGGGGGGGTGCTTGCCTGGTGGCGCTGGGGAGGGGGGGTGCTTGCCTGGTGGCGCTGGGGAGGGGGGGTGCTTGCCTGGTGGCGCTGGGGAGGGGGGGGTGCTTGCCTGGTGGCACTGGGAAGCGGGGGGGTGCTTGCCTGGTGGCACTGGGAAGCCGGGGGGTGCTTGCCTGGTGCACTGGGAAGCCGGGTGGGTGCTTGCTGGTGGCACTGGGAAGCGGGTGGTGCTTGCCTGGTGGCACTGGGAAGCGGGTGGGTGCTTGCCTGGTGGCACTGGGAAGCCGGGGGGTGCTTGCCTGGTGGCACTGGGAAGCCGGGGGGTGCTTGCCTGGTGGCACTGGGAAGCCGGGGGGGTGCTTGCCTGGTGGCGCTGGGAAGGGGTGGGTGCTTGCCTGGTGGCACTGGGAAGCCGGGTGGGTGCTTGCCTGGTGGCGCTGGGAGGTGGGGGGGTGCTTGTCCCGGTGGTACTGGGAGGTGGGGGGGGGGGGTGCTTGCCCCGTGGTGCTGGGGGTGTGCAACGAAGTCTAAAGTAGTGTCTGTTTTAATCCCTGTGTTCAAGATCTCTGCTTGCTGTGGCTAAATGAGAGCATTCCAGGTTACATTACATACACAGCTGCAGGTTTGCTACACTTGCATCCAGTCGATCCTCTGTGAGCCAACTGGACTCCAGCCTATAGATATTGCCCATCTATCAGGAGAGATGTGTTCTGTGAGAATTATTTAGACTAGAAACTCTGTAACAAACCTTCAGCTGTGAGACGTATAAGCTCAGGATAGGCTTTGTCCAGGCGTTGCGGGCCCCTGGCTCGGCAGTGCTGTCTGTGTAGTCGGTGATTGTTCATTCGGAGCCCGGTGAAGCTTCTACCTGCTGCGTCCCTTGCGCCTCTCCTAGACCCGGTGACACCCACCATCCTGATGTTACACTGGGGACGCCATGATCTCTGCTGTGGTGACACGGGCTCGGCCATGCCCTCTGGACTCGGGGTCCTGGGTAGTCTTCTGCCTATCTCTACCTCTGGATGTGAACTGGGGCGATGAGGTTCACTGACGGCAAGCGTGGTCCTGAGATGAGATAGATCAGTGTGTCAGGACCTCGGGGCGTTGGTGTCTGTCAGGTCGTGGCAGTTCTGGCGGTGGCGGTACGGTCACGTGGCTCTCGTCCGGTGGCAGTATGGAGGACGTCTCTCGTCCGGTGGCAGTGTGGCGGACGTCTCTCGTCCGGTTGGCAGTTGGCGGACGTCTCTCGTCCGGTGGCAGTTGGTGGCGACGTCTCTCGTCCGGTGGCAGTTGTGGCGGACGGTCTCTCTCGTCCGGTGGCAGTGTGGCGGACGTCTCTCGTCCGGTGGCAGTGTGGCGGACGTCTCTCGTCCGGTGCAGTGTGGCGGACGTCTCTCGCCGGTGGCAGTGTGGCGGACGTCTCTCGTCCCGGTGGCAGTGTGGCGGACGTCTCTCGCCCGGTGGCAGTGTGGCGGACGTCTCTCGCCGGTGGTAGTTGGCGGACGTCCTCTTGCCGCCGGTGCAGTGTGGCGGACGTCTCTCGCCCGGTGGCAGTGTGGCGGACGTCCCTCTCCTCCGATCACTCCGGATTCTCTGATCAGTTTTTAGCTTTGACGTCTTTTTACTTTCTTTTGTATTATTTTTGGCGCAGCACCCAGCGCCGGAGTAACCGGTCCAGCCGGTCCTCACTAAATCATCAGGTGCCATTCTATTCCCTAATCTAACCTGGGACGGAGCAGTTTAACCCTTCCCATTCGTGGCTGACAGGTGGAGTGTTGCAGGAAGGCTGATGGCGATGGAGCGTCCCTGCTACCTGTGCAGGTGATTGTCCGTCATCGTCGTCTCCCGGCTGCGCCCTCCTCAGGTGAGATGGATACAGCAATTGCTTAAAAGGCTATCGCAGGAGGGGGCGAGTTTCACCCTATACTAATGGAGGATACTCATTCTAGATCAGAAGTCCTTATTCTGTGGGCTGTCCTTCCTGCTGAGCTTGTGCTTGCACACAGCAGCCAAGCTGAACAAGCCGAGCTGCAGTGTAAAGCATGGTGGCTGTATAGAATTATACTTAAAGACTCTTATAGACACTAGCGGAGCTAGGTACTGCCCATTAGACATCCGCTGTCCTGATTATAGCTGTATCCTTCCAGAGCTGAATTCACTGTAACAAACCTCCACCTGTGATATGTTCATTCCGAACTGCAGAAGCCTCACAGCTGAGGGTTTGTTACAGTTGTATCCAGTCCAGGCTATACGCTTTGAGTTGAACAGCCTGTTCTGTAGAGTGATACATTGTATCAGCCAATCGTCCTGCTGCCATGTCTGCATACACATTTATGTATTCACTTATCACATCATCTCTGTCCCCATTGAGGCTCACAGTCTACGTATATCCCCTTAGGCTATGTCACACAGCACTTTACATACATTATCACTGTCCCCATTGGAGCTCAGTCTATATTCCCTTAGGCTATGTGCACACAGCACTTTACATACATCATCACTGTCCCCATTGGGGCTCAGTCTATATCCCCTTAGGCTATGTGCACACAGCACTTTACATACATCATCACTGTCCCCATTGGGGCTCAGTCTATATCCCTTAGGCTATGTGCACACAGCACTTTACATACATCATCTCTGTCCCCATTGGGGCTCACAGTCTATATTCCCTTAGGCTATGTACACACAGCACTTTACATACATCATCTCTGTCCCCATTGGGGCTCACAGTCTATATCCCTTAGGCTATGTACACACAGCACTTTACATACATCATCTCTGTCCCCATTGGGGATCACAGTCTATATTCCCTTAGGCTATGTGCACACAGCACTTTACATACATCATCTCTGTCCCCATTGGGGCTCACAGTCTATATCCCCTTAGGCTATGTGCACACAGCACTTTACATGACATCATCACTGTCCCCATTGGGGCTCACAGTCTATATTCCCTTAGGCTATGTACACACAGCACTTTACATACATCATCACTGTCCCCATTGGGGCTCACAGTCTATATTCCCTTAGGCTATGTACACACAGCACTTTACATACATCATCTCTGTTCCCATTGGGGCTCACAGTCTATATCCCCTTAGGCTATGTGCACACAGCACTTTACAGACATCATCACTGTCCCCATTGGGGATCACAGTCTATATTCCCTTAGGCTATGTACACACAGCACTTTACATACATCATCACTGTCCCCATTGGGGCTCACAGTCTATATTCCCTTAGGCTATGTACACACAGCACTTTACATACATCATCTCTGTTCCCATTGGGGCTCACAGTCCATATCCCCTATCACTTGGTCTTTGGAATATGGAAAGAACCCGGAGGAAACTCGCCCAATCACAGGGAGAAAATACAAATTCCCTGCAGATGTTGTCCTTGGAACAATGTAACAAACCCTCAGCTGTGTGACCTATTAGCTGTATATAGGTTTATATCCGGTGGAAATAAATGTTTCAATTCACTGACAACAAGCAGAGATGTGACAAGTCTGAGAAAGATGAAAATCTGAACTATTGTATCCCATATGAACGAATCAGTGGCCAGATGCAGGGTCTGAGTAGTCATCATGGGACTTGTAGTACCCCGGATCTCTACACCTTAATTCCCAGAGGGGGAGGCTGATGGTATTATTCCCGGGGGTGAAGGGGGGGGAGGCTGATGGTATTATTCCCGGGGGTGAAGGGGGGGGAGGCTGATGGTATTATTCCCGGGGGTGAAGGGGGGGGGGGGGGGGGGTTGATGGTATTATTCCCGGGGGTGAAGGGGGAGGCTGATGGTATTATTCCCGGGGGTGAAGGGGGAGGGGGAGGCTGATGGTATTATTCCCAGGGGTGAAGGGGGGGAGGCTGATGGTATTATTCCCGGGGGGGGAAGGCTGATGGTATTATTCCCGGGGGGGGGAGGCTGATGGTATTATTCTCGGGGGTGAAGGGGGGGGGGGAGGCTGATGGTATTATTCCCGGGGGTGAAGGGGGAGGGGGAGGCTGATGGTATTATTCCCAGGGGTGAAGGGGGGGGAGGCTGATGGTATTATTCCCGGGGGGGGGAAGGCTGATGGTATTATTCCCGGGGGGGGGGGGGGGGGGTGGGTGGGGGGAGGCTGATGGTATTATTCCCGGGGGTGAAGGGGGGGGGGGAGAGGCTGATGGTATTATCCCGGGGGTGAAGGTGGGGGGGGGAGAGGCTGATGGTATTATCCCCGGGGGTGAAGGTGGGGGGGAGGCTGACGGTGTTATTCCTGGGGGGGAAAGCTTATGGTGTTATTCCCTATGGGGGTGTTCTCTGTTTCTCTGGCGTTGTCTCCCCGGATTCGCTGCAGTGTGTTGCAGCCTCCACATTCCTCCAGTCGTTCTCTTACTCGTTGCTCCGGGGGGAGGACGATGCCGGAGCTTCGATCCCACTCATCTGGCACAAAAGCCTTTTTTTTTCTCTTTTCTTTCTAATTGATTGTTTTCTTTCTTTTCTACACCTCGGCTGGTAAATCCTCTCCGTCCTCGTGTTCGCTGCCTCCATGGCGTCACCGTTTAGGAGCAGCCGCTATTTATAGGATTCCCCGTTGCCACGCGATGATCGCCCATGTCAGGCGCCATGACGGTGCCCGCAGGTGCCCCCCCAGCTCTTTCCTGTCGATCATTACTATAGTTCTTGCATTGTGATCATGACATGGGCAGATCAGGATGAACAGTTGAGTTGTGGGCTGGGCAGGTGGATATTTGCCTTCATTTTAGTTGCCCGGTGTTGGATATCGATGGGGCTCTCATTGAAGTGAATGTGATCTGAGCTGCAGTACCGGGGATCGGACACTATGCAGTGTATGGCGCTGTGGTGTTATGGCCTCCATTGAGGGATGGGTGTCAGACGTTCCTCTAACTTTATGGAGGTGGTCATCCATATCCAGGTCCTTAGCAGGGGCGTAACTACCGTACAACAGGCGCAGGGGTTGCACTCACACCCGGGCCCTGGAGCCTAGGGGGCCCTTTGGCCTATAAAAAAAAATAAACAATTGTGATTAAAGATCTGCAATAATTGGGGCCCTGTTGGAGCTTTCACATTGGAGCCCATGAACTTCGTTACGCCCCTGCCTAACAGATTCCAGAAACCTCCTACACGCACACCTGCTTTATACCTGACTGACATGGAAACCCGCTTTTTTTTTTGCTGCATCTTTAAAAGAAGCAGCGTGCCAATTCTTTGGCTGTGTTCACACTGGGCAATTTTGCTGCGTTTTTTTTTTTTTCTGCAGCAAAACCTGATCTTTTAGCAAAAAAAAGCTGTTTTTCTGTGCGATCTTTGCCGCAAGGACACAGCTGTGCATTGTTCTTTTTGTTCATTTTTCACTCTTCATTGCATTGAATGGTGAAGAAAAGCAGCAAAAATGCTGTAATAATTAACACACTGCTTCTTTTAAAAATGCAGAAAAAACAAGCAGTCCCATTTCAGTAAGGGGAAAAAACACATGCGTATCTGGCTGTGCGGCTGTCTGTCTGGCTGTGCGGCTGTCTGTCTGGCTGTGCGGCTGTCTGTCTGGCTGTGCGGCTGTCTGTCTGGCTGTGCTGGCTGTCGGCTGTCTGGCTGTGCGGCTGTCTGTCTGGCTGTGGCTGTCTGTCTGGCTGTGCGGCTGTCTGTCTGGCTGTGCGGCTGTCTGTCTGGCTGTGCGGCTGTCTGTCTGGCTGTGCGGCTGTCTGTCTGGCTGTGCGGCTGTCTGCCTGGCTGTGCGGCTGTCTGCTGGCTGTGCGGCTGTCTGCCTGGCTGTGCGGCTGTCTGCCTGGCTGTGCGGCTGTCTGCCTGGCTGTGCGGCTGTCTGCCTGGCTGTGCGGCTGTCTGCCTGGCTGTGCGGCTGTCTGCCTGGCTGTGCGGCTGTCTGCCTGGCTGTGCGGCTGTCTCCCTGGCTGTGCGGTGTCTGCCGGCTGTGCGGCTGTCTGCCTGGCTGTGCGGCTGTCTGCCTGGCTGTGCGGCTGTCTGCCTGGCTGTGCGGCTGTCTGCCTGGCTGTGCGGCTGTCTGCCTGGCTGTGCGGCTGTCTGCCTGGCTGTGCGGCTGTCTGCCTGGCTGTGCGGCTGTCTGCCTGGCTGTGCGGCTGTCTGCCTGGCTGTGCGGCTGTCTGCCTGGCTGTGCGGCTGTCTGCCTGGCTGTGCGGCTGTCTGCCTGGCTGTGCGGCTGTCTGCCTGGCTGTGCGGCTGTCTGCCTGGCTGTGCGGCTGTCTGCCTGGCTGTGCGGCTGTCTGCCTGGCTGTGCGGCTGTCTGCCTGGCTGTGCGGCTGTCTGCCTGGCTGTGCGGCTGTCTGCCTGGCTGTGCGGCTGTCTGCCTGGCTGTGCGGCTGTCTGCCTGGCTGTGCGGCTGTCTGCCTGGCTGTGCGGCTGTCTGCCTGGCTGTGCGGCTGTCTGCCTGGCTGTGCGGCTGTCTGCCTGGCTGTGCGGCTGTCTGCCTGGCTGTGCGGCTGTCTGCCTGGCTGTGCGGCTGTCTGCCTGGCTGTGCGGCTGTCTGCCTGGCTGTGCGGCTGTCTGCCTGGCTGTGCGGCTGTCTGCCTGGCTGTGCGGCTGTCTGCCTGGCTGTGCGGCTGTCTGCCTGGCTGTGCGGCTGTCTGCCTGGCTGTGCGGCTGTCTGCCTGGCTGTGGGCTGTCTGCCTGGCTGTGGGGCTGTCTGCCTGGCTGTGGGCTGTCTGCTGGCTGTGCGGCTGTCTGTCTGGCTGTGCGGCTGTCTGTCTGGCTGTGCGGCTGTCTGTCTGGCTGGCTGTGCGCGTCTGGCTGGCTGTGCGGCCGTCTGGCTGGCTGTGCGGCCGTCTGGCTGGCTGTGCGGCCGTCTGTCTGGCTGGCTGTGCGGCCGTCTGTCTGGCTGGCTGTGCGGCCGGCTGTCTGTCTCATGTGGAATCACCACTGCGATGACTGTGACCTCTCGTAGGGGTGAGGGGTCCCCCCGAGCAGAGTGATGTGTATAGGGAGGCAGCGCTGCCGCAGACGCTTTCATTGTAGAGACAGATGGCAGCGCCCTTCTCGCCCGCCATGTTACCCGCCCCGGCCACCATTGAGTACCTGCTTCCCGTTTCGGATCACCAGCTCCCAGCCAGTTGGGGGTTAACCACTGCCGGAATGATCCGCACGTAATAAAGGGTATAAATATACCATAAAATATGCATGTGAGCGCGGCCCGGAGGGGTGTGCTAGATCTGTCCTGTGCTATTAGCTGCATATACGGCACCAGGAAAGTGCCCTTGGATTAGGCCGCGCTCGGCGTTATCGCTGCTCCAATATTTGCTCGTCTCTGACTAATCCTTTATGAGGACGACGATTATAAATGGATTTCATAAAACGTCCACATATTGCACCGGCGCCTGCAGGACAACACGTCCCGTCCTCTGACCGCACTGCCGGATCGCAGGGGGAGCGGAGGATGTCTGTGATATAGGAGTATCATGACGGAAGAGTTGTCATAGGGACATGAACGTTTAAGGTATTCACTTTGTGATTTTTGCCCCCACAGCTCCACCATTGACCCAGTGACGGCCCTGGACGTTGGGGGGGCAACTTCTCATGGAAGGTTATGGGCCGACAGCACCGTACTAATGTCCATCCACGGTCAGCGGACACACGTGAGTAAGACGCAAAGTGCAGCCATGGATGGGGTTCGGGGGGTACGGGGACCTCCATAGGTTGAGGTTTACCCTACCTTAACTACTGAGGGTTTTGGAGGTCCGGAGAACTTATATTTTTGCCCATTTTATAGCTTTTTGTTTGATTTTGCAGATTGATGCGGATCACTGAGGAGCGCTAACCTCCGCCCCGACCTCCGACTCTTATGACTTCCCTACGCCCATCCACACGGGTCTTGGGGGCCTACTCCATCCACTTCAAGTTAAAGTAACTTCCTCGGAGGACGCCACTCAAGCAGTGACCTGCACACCGAAGATTTGGCGTGGGGGGAGGACGGTATGGTTGATATTCTCTGATGGAGACCCCCATCAATGACAGCCTCTACGATGACGCAGACCCCGGGGGTAACGAATGCAAGAGGCTGGTGGAAGGAGAGCCGAGGGCCCCCAAGGGCTCGCACTTCGACAATATCAACGTGATCGGCCAGGGCCTGAAGCAACTGTTTCAGAATCAGAGGCGCCGCTCGTCCGTCTCACCCCATGACTTGCAGCAAACCCAGCCTGAGCCGCCGGAACCAGAACCGGATCAGTCCCAGGGACAGGAATCGGATGGCTCCGCTCAGCCCACCGCCCTGAATCGTGTCCTGCAACAGATCCGGGCCCCTCCGAAAGTGAGAAGGGGGAGCAGCCTGCAACAGAACCGCAAAGGCAAGACGCGGGGGAGTCCGCAGATCGGTCGGCGTTCTGCCCAGGATATCATGGCCGTCCTCACCTATCCCGGACGCCCACGCTCCTCGTCCACCACTGATGCCTACATGCCCTCTGCCACCCTGGAGATGTGCAGCGCCTCCTACCTGTCGGGAGAAGACTCGGCTGAAAAGGTAAGAAGCCGTGGATTATTGGCAGAGTCTGTCCATTGGCGTCTTGTAGTGTCTCCGACGTCTTTCACTTAAAGGGGTTGTTCCATGAATGGGGTCTGGCTGATGAGGGTGCAAAGGATCGGACCCCCAGTAATTGGACCCCCAGTAATCAGTTACTTAACCTATGCTTTGTGGGCCAACTCGTCCTTAAATGTACTAAAGCAAAAAATGATGTTCCTACTTCCTACCACTAGGGGGCAGTCAGAAAGCATGTCTTACCCAGATTAATAGAGGATATATGGTAGTAAATGGGGATATATTTGCTCCCTAGAGATGGAAGTAAGCAATCGCCATTGTCCCAGTTGTGTTTTTGACTTTATTTGTTGTGATGATTTGGTGTACACGTATGAGACCGCTGCAGACAGTAACTGGCCTAGACACAGCGTATACGGCACATCAACCTATATGGGGTGCAGTGGAGCAGAAGTGATGGAACCAGGGGAACCCGGCAGATTTTGGGCTTTCTTGCCCTTTTTTCATTGAATATGAATAACATTCTCTTTTTTTTGTCCACCCATGGTTAGTGGTTGGGAGAAGCCATTTATTGTCATCTACTGTGTTTTCTCTTTATAAATGATAATGACGACCAAAAACCCCCAAATGACCCTGATCTACAGTTCACATCCCCCAGTTCTTAATCCAGTGTATTGCCCCCTCTGACATCAATGACAGCTAGAAGTGTTTTGTGGTAGTTGTGGATGAGGCTCTTTATTTCCTCAGATGGTAAAGCTGCCCATTCTTCTTGGCCTCCAGTTCCTGTAAATTCCTGGGCTTTCTTACATGAATTGCGCTTTGCTTGAGTTCCCCCAGTGCGGCTCAATGATATTGCAGTCAGGAGACTGAGATGGCCACTCCAGAACCTTCACTTTGTTCTGCTGTAGCCAATGACAGGTCAACTTGGCCTTGTGTTTTGGATCGTTGTCATGTTGGAACGTCCAGGTACGTCCCATGCGCAGCTTCCGGGCTGATGAGGGTAAATTTGCCTCCAGTATTCGCTGATAACATGTTGCATTCACCTTTCCTTCAACTTTGGCCAAGTTTCGTAGCTCACACAACTCCACATAATCAGCGAACCACCTTCATGCTTTATGGTAGGAATGGTGTTCCTTTCATCATAGGCCTTGTTGACTCCTCTCTAAATGTAACATTTATGGTTGTGGCCAAAAAGTTCAATTTTGGTCTCATCACTCCAAATTCCCTTGTTCCAGAAGTTTGGAGGCCTGTGTCTCTGTGCTGTCTCGCGTATTGTAGGCGAGATACTTTGTGACATTTGTGCAGTAATGGCTTCCTTCTGGTGACTCGACCATGCAGCCCATTTTTCTTCAAGTGCCTCCTTATTGTGCATCTTAGAACATCCACATCGCTAGTTTTCAGTGACTCCTGGGTTTCAGCTGATGTTATTTGTGGATTTTGCTTTTCATCCCGAACAATTTTCCTGGCAGTTGTGGCCTTTAATGTTTGTTGGTACCTGATCGTGGTACCCTGATTTTCCATGTTAATCACAGGTTGAACACTGCTGACTGGTTTAATCAATTCCTTGGATATCTTTTTGTATCCCTTTCCTGTCTTATACAGTTCAACTATCTTTTCTTGTAGATCCGTTGACCATTCTTTTGCTTTCCCCATGACTCACAATCCAGAGACATCAGTGGCTGCATAAAAGATGCAAGAGTCTGTCTGGATCCCAGAAACTCTCTCAGCTTTTATGCACTAACACTGATTACAAGCAAACAGGTCACGGGTGAGGATGTTACCTTTATTAGCCATTCAAACACATTTCTGTCCACTTCTGCTCATGTTATCAGGCCAAAATTCACCCAACCACTAACCATGAGGGAAAAGAAAGAGATTGTGTTCTCATTCATATTCTCTGAAAAAAGGCCAAGAAAGCAAGAAATCAGCCAGGGTAAATGCTTTCTCATATGGCAAAGCTTCTCCTACTTTTGTGCTCCTTTCACCTTTAAGAACTTATGAAAGTTTTCGGAAATCTGAGCTGTGACTGATGCCAAGGACATCAGATAACGCCGGATCCTCCCTGCTCCATACAATCCGTATCTGTGCCGCTTCCTCTCACTCTTTGTTGTTTCCAGTAATCCGGGTCGTAATTTAACCCCCATTTCTGACCTCCCCCCAATATTGGATTATCGGTAAGTTGGGGGGAGGATACCCCTGACTTGTCAGACAGGGGGTTAATGGGATCTGATAGAGATCAGCACAAAGTTCATGGCAGCTCGGTGCCTGGTACTGCCAGCGCCAGGCTCTCCATCCTGCCACCGAACGCTGCCCCTCGGGTCCCCAGATCTGGTCACCCCATTATCAGATTGTTAGTGACGGGCCGACCTTTAATAAGGACATTATTGTATATCTTAGATCCAACCACTTGGCGGCAGGTTGCGGTGGTAACTGGTTATGATTGTAACGCCGGTCGGGTGTGACACGTTTCACCACATTCAGCCGAGTCTGAGCCGATCAATATTTACAGTGTTACTTTGGGACAAGGCACGAGCGTAACCTTTCCATATGGCGCTGTCATGTTGCAGTGTGACCACCAGGAGGCGCCCACACTGCACTAATCACTGCTCTCACTGCTGGCAGCTCCGTCCGCTGATCCTCCACAATGTAAAGAAGCAGGATTGTAGGATTGCTATATCTTACCCCCATAGACAGGAAAAAATGGTACAAAGCAGCTGTAATGTTAAATAAGTTTAACACTATTCTGTTATGTGATGCCCCCATCCCCCCAACACACACACAGTCTGACCCCCTTTCTCGGTTGTGTTTCAGTATTGAAGGCTGCAGCGTCAGGAATAATAGGGATCTATTCCCCAAAATGAGTGATTGCATAGTCTAAGGCTAAGTTCACACTGGACGTTTCTAATGCATTTTTTTTTTTTTGTTGTTCTTTTTTGTAAAAACTGCACCAAAAACGGATCAGGGCTGCGCCTGCAGCAAAGTGAATGGGATTTGCAAACATCGGACGTTTTGTCTGCTGGGTTAGTGATGCAGAAAGTGCATCCAGAAAATGAGCGTCCATTATTGCTCCATTTGTCTGCTGCGCCTTCTGCACCACTAACATCCAATTATTTACCCTCCCCGGTGAAGTCTACCTTCCAGGCATCGTCAGGATCTGTTGGCAGGGCTGTGGAGTCGGTAAGCCAAATCACCGACTCAGACCCCTGAATTTCCCTGACTCCGACTGGTCGCCCGCTGGTCCCCCCCCCCCCTCCTCGACTGGTCACCCGCCGGTCCCTTCCCCTCCTCGGCTGGTCCGCCCGCCGGTCCCTTCCCCCCCCCCCCCTCCCTCCTCGGCTGGTCGCCCGCCAGTCCCTTCCCCCCCCCCCCCCCCCCCCCCCCCCTCCCTCCTCCGGCTGGTCGCCCGCCAGTCCCTTCCCCCCCCCCCTCCCTCCTCGACTGGTTGCCGCCGGTCCCTCCCCCTCCCTCCTCGACTGGTCGCCTGCCGGTCCCACCCCCCCTCCTCGACTGGTCGCCTGCCGCCCCCCTCGACTGGTCGCCCCCCTCGACTGGTCGCCTGCCGCCCCCCTCGACTGGTCGCCCCCCTCGACTGGTCGCCTGCCGCCCCCCTCGACTGGTCGCCCCCCTCGACTGGTCACCTGCCGTACTCCACCCCCCCCTTTTCGACTGGTCACCCGCCGGATAACCCCCCCCCCCCCCTTCCTCGACTGGTCGCCCGCCCGGTCCCTCCCCCCTCGACTGGTCGCCCGCCGGTCCCTCCCCCCTCGACTGGTCGCCCGCCGGTCCCTCCCCCCTCGACTGGTCGCCCGCCGGTCCCTCCCCCCTCGACTGGTCGCCCGCCGGTCCCTCCCCCCTCGACTGGTCGCCCGCCGGTCCCTCCCCCCTCGACTGGTCGCCCGCCGGTCCCTCCCCCCTCGACTGGTCGCCCGCCGGTCCCTCCCCCCTCGACTGGTCGCCCGCCGGTCCCTCCCCCCCGACTGGTCGCCCGCCGGTCCCTCCCCCCTCGACTGGTCGCCCGCCGGTCCCTCCCCCCTCGACTGGTCGCCCGCCGGTCCCTCCCCCCTCGACTGGTCGCCCGCCGGTCCCTCCCCCCTCGACTGGTCACCGCCAAAAAAGCACAGACTTTGAGTTGTGCAAAAAAGATGATCATCTTTAGTGCAGAAGCTCCACCAAAAACAGATCAAAAGTAGATGGAACAGAACCGCTCTGTCTGAATGAGGCCTAATACTCCAGTTACATCCAAAGCTGCTTTTAAGCTCCGCTATGCTCCAACGGTGGAGTTTTGTGGTTCTGATCCTTCAATCTGGACTTTGAGTCTCTCTATATGGACTCGCTGTGTGTGGATGTTCTGAGGCAGCAGAATTAAGAGTGCAGCTCTGGAGGTGACTGGAGAAGAAGCAGCTTAAATCAGCGCTGCAGAAAATATGAAATAAACTTTCTTCCTAATTCTGTCCCCCTGTCCATCTGAGATTTGGTTTTCCCTTCTATGATGGTTTGGGGAATTGCTATGTAAGCCATTGTCCCAGCATTCGCAGGATTAGAGCAAACTACAACCCTCAGCAGAGCTGCTCCATCCCCATCCTCCTGCAGTGATTCTCCAGCCTGGCGTCTGCCCGCTCTCCCTGGCGCGGCGCCCGCTCCTGTTCATACATTGCCCACAGAAGTGTCATACAACCCGGCCTAATCCAAATGTTTGTGTTTCCCTGAAACCCCAGACGCTTTACAGGAGATTTGTCAGGACGAGGTCGGCTCAGGGACCCACATTAACGGTATAATTACGACGGTTACCGTTAACCCACTGCCTGCTGGAGAAGTGTCCGGGGGGCGCTGATAATATACAGTATATCCTATATCCACACTCAACTTGCATAACAGCCTTAGTCTGTCTGTTTGTCCCCAAAATAGCGCCACATAGAGGACATAGGCTGCAGCGCAGGCAGAACCGGGTATCTCCTGATTGGACAGATTGTAAAAAAAAAAAAAAGTCTTTCCATGCTCTTGTGCGGCAACTGATGCGGCCGCCATCTTTGTACACCCGGTCATGTGCAGAAGCGGGCTGGGTGTAGCAGTCACCATATTGCTTACCCCCCTTTACTTCGTTTAGTAAGAGACGTGGCCATGGACTTTGTTAGAATTGTATTGGGAGTCTGAGAGTAAGACCCTCTGGCCAGGGAGGGGTGCAGGAGAGGCCAAGACCTCCCTTGCATAGGCTACACAACTATCCCCGCCAACTAACATGGTCATGCCTACCTCGAAACGCAACGTACATTCATTAGACGTGACCGCCTCCAATGGTGGACGTAGCGACATTTCCTCCCGTGCACTAGAATCCGTGCAAGGTCGGCTTTTGACCACCCCTCAACTATGCCCCTATCACGTGACGCAAGTCGCATCAAACCTGGAAGGAGCACATATAGGTTAGCATCTACCATCAAATCACCGCCATAGTGCTACACCCAGCAGCGGTCACTGTACAACGGCCACCATATTAATACACCCACTGATGTGTAGTTGTGCTGGGGGTGTAACTGCCGCCATATTACTACACCCACTGATGTGCAGTAGCACTCGGGGTGCAATTGCCGTCATATTGCTGCACGCACTGATGTGCAGTCACGCTCAGGGTACAATGGCCACTATATTGCCACACCCACTGATGTGTAGTCGTGCTTGGGGTACAACGGCCGCCATATTGCTACACCCACTGATGCTCAGTTGGGCTCAGGGTGTAACTGCCGCCATATTAATACACCCAATAATGCACAGTAGCACTCAGGGTACCACGGCCACCATATTACTACAGCAAGACTTTTCCCAATATCGCTCTAATTGCCAGATTTGAGGTCACACATTACCAATACCATTTGGATACCGTTTTCAATCAATATCTGCATTCATCATATTTTCCATCCATATTTCTACTTTGTGGTTTGCACTTTAGACAACTCAACTGCTATCGCACAGTCTTGCGTGCACATAAATATATATATTTTTCTTCATTTAGTAACCTAAAACATTAATAAATCGAAAATTCTATAAAAATGTTAAAAAAATTAAGTTGCAGACGGGTCACATGACTTGCATTGAAGCCTGTGGCAAGTGATAATCACATGCGGTCTGCGTCAGTCGCAGGTCACCACCATAGAAAATCCTTCGCTGCGTCGGTTCTGGATGGCGGCAGCTGCTGGTGTCTGGCGCTGTAGACCAGGATGCCCTCTGCGGCCGGGCGAGGGGAGGAGGCGGTGTGATGACCTGATCCGCACAAAACATTAATCTGTTCCAGATGTCCGTCTCAGGGAAGAAAATGAAGCCAAATCATTTAATTCCCGTTATCCCGGCTGATTAAACAGGGCGTCTCTTAATACCCAAGACATGCCAAGAATCCTGGCTATTTGCTGCCTCCTGCTTGAATGTCTGAGCGGCCGGTGCCCGTGCCACCCTGCCCTCGAGAAACCTGATCATGACGGATCTCGGTCGCATCTTGAAGACATGGCTGCTGTTTTGCAGAAATGGCGCCTCTCCTCTGAGCTATGTGGAAGAGAATAGGACAAAGCTGCAATACCACGTGTTACCTGTGAACAGGGGTGGCGCTGTCTTGTATTTGATAAAAGTGGCCATAATGTTCATTGAACCATTGTTGATGCTGTTTCAGATCACTTCACTGTTCCTTAGAGGGCAGATCGGCCTATAATATAGGAGCAGGGGGTATATGTCTATGGGTGGTTACCCAGGATTAGATTTAGAGGGGTGCTCCTTTAGTGACCCAATATCCTGCGGACGCAATGGGGCAGCCCACCAGATACATGATGTCGTCTTCAAATATACCCCAGCCCTAGGTCGGCCATGTACCGGCCCCTGGCTCCTACTTATAACTGTACTGATACATTTCCACCTACTGACAGCAAGCGGAGAAAATGGTTAGACTTCTCACAGCTGAGGGTTTGTTACACTTGCATCCAGTCTGCACAAAGTGTCAGCACTGGAGAGAGATTGATGCCTTTATCTTGTAACAAACCCTCAGCTGTGAAGTGTCGATGTTGAGTAATTCCTGATAATAAGTCACCCGTCTGGACTCGGTGGTCAGTCCATCCGTCCGTCTGTCCTCCGGGTCTCGTCAGGTGGACGGAGACGTCTCCGAGCTGCATCCAGATTTGAGTAATCGATACGCGCCATGACGTCACCTGTCGGGGGGGTTAAATGATTTTTCTGGCCCCGGCTCCTGGAGGACTTTCATTGTGTCCGCGCACAATGGACGCTTTCATCCAGTTTGTCTGGAGTCGGTCATCTGGTAATCCAGAGTGTCTGATAATCCGGCAGAGTCTGGCCTGACGGCTGCGGCTGTTACCTAGGGTGAATGTCTGTGGCTCTCCAGCTGCTGCAGAACTACAACTCCCAGCATGCTCCATCATCCTGCAGCTCCCCCGGCTTGTTTGAATGCTGCAAGGCATTATTTTGCAGCAGCTGTAAAGTGCAGGTTGGAGGAAGCTGCTGGGACTTGTAGTTTTGCAAGTGCCGGACAACCACCCCACGCTCTCCCTGTCACCGGCTTGTAACAATTCAGGTCTTGCAAAACTACGACCCCCCCCAGCGTTCTCCATACTCTGTCAGCTGGGAGGCATTTTGCAGCAGCTGTAAAGTGCAGGTCGGAGGGATCTGCTGGGAGTTGTAGTTTTGCAGCAGCTGTAAAGTGCAGGTCGGAGGGATCTGCTGGGAGTTGTAGTTTTGCAGCAGCTGCAGTGCATGGCTGCTTTATAGGAATCTCGCAGGTAAATCCCAGGGCAGCGGCAGAACAATGATCTTCATTTAATGCCGCCGCTCCCCAGCGCTCCGACCGGTTCCACATCCCATTTAACCTCTCGTGCCCCGAGCTGCAGCGTTAGAGGCGCCAGACGTCTCTGATCGATGATCTGATTATTTCACCTTGGTATCGTCCCCTTGTGCAGCGTTATTGGCCGGACTCGCGGGGTCTCCCTTTGTGCAGGGGACAATATGGTCTGTGCTTTCTTGCAGTTTTGGGATTTGCAAAAGCGGCTTTAAGGGAGCGATTACAAAAGTGTGTTTTTTGAGGAATTGCCATTAGAGCGATTATTACAATACATTCAATGTGCCAAAATGCAACTGCAGCGTCCGTCACTCTCTACTCTATAGAGGACAGGCGCACCCCGCCCCCCTGGGTGTAGTAATGGCACAATGAGCGCAGATCGTGGAGTTATTTATGCCATTCCCTGGTTTATAGTGGCTTGATGATGCATACACTGGGGTGAATGAGGGGACGGGGATAAGTAAGTGCACCCCTCTGCCTTCTTATATTCATTTGCAGCTGATGATGTTGAGGTAGCGGCGGGGTCAGGTGGCTGCGGTGGAGGGGGGCGGAGGAGGCGCGTCCGTGTGTCAGGGGGATTGTCTTCAGGGTCCATCTGTCTGGGACCCTCTCACAGCTGACTCACAGGAAATGTAGAGCAGCGGCCGCCCCTCCCTCCTCGCCTGTCACTGGCAGCGCACGACAGGAACAATGAGGCTCCCTGAACTTCAGGCTGCTCTGCCATCACCTCCTCCGTCCTGAGCTGCCGGACGCTGGGGGGACGCTCTGCCCGCACCCCAACTCTCCTGACCCCACTGTCATCTGGATGATGCTCCTTTAATTGCCGGCAGCCACCGCTTTCTCCAGGTTCTTTGTGTGAAGAAAGGACTCAACATGGTCCAGAGGTTCAGCCTGAGGCGGCAGCTGTCTAAGGTGGGTACGGGGCACTGGCAGCTGTCTAAGGTGGGCACAGGGCACTGGCAGCTGTCTAAGGTGGGTACGGGGCACTGGCAGCTGTCTAAGGTGGGTACGGGGCACTGGCAGCGGTCTAGGGTGGGTACAGGGCACTGGCAGCTGTCTAAGGTGGGTACGGGGCACTGGCAGCTGTCTAAGGTGGGCACGGGGCACTGGCAGCTGTCTAAGGTGGGTACGGGGCACTGGCAGCTGTCTAAGGTGGGCACGGGGCAGGGTGCAATGGCCACACTATCTGTATGGCACTTTGTTACTTTTGTGTGTTTGTCATTCTTTCATTTTTTGCATTCTTAAGTGATTCTCTGTTCTGATGGGTGGGGGGGGGTCTATTGTATTTGCTGTATAATTTTAATTTTCTTACATTTTTATTCTTTTTTTTTTTTTTTTCATCCAGTAATTTCCTTATGTCTGACTCCATTCAGCCACTTCTCCCATTTTTGCTAATATTGGTCCCTCTCTCTGTTCCCCAGGGGTGTTGTCGGCCCCCTCTCTCTGCTCCCTGGGGGTGTAGTTGGCCCCCCTCTCTTTGCTCACGGAGAGTGCAGTTGGACCCCCCTCTCTCCTACTCCCCGGGGGTTGCCGTCAGACCCCTCTCTCTGCTCCCCGGGGGTGCCGTCGGACCCTTCTCCCCCTCTCTCTCTGCTCCCCGGGGTGCCGTCGGACCCTTCTCCCCCTCTCTCTCTGCTCCCCGGGGGTGCCGTCGGACCCCTCTCTCTGCTCCCCGGGGGTGCTGTCGATCCCACCCCCCTCTCTCTACTCCCCGGGGGTTGCAGTCAGACCCCTCTCTCTGCTCCCGGTGGTGCCGTCGGACCCTTCTCCCCCTCTCTCTGCTCCCTGGGGGGTGCCATCGGACCCCTCTCCCTGCTCCCTGGGGGTGCCTTCGGACCCCTCTCCCTGCTCCGGGGGGGTGCCGTCGGCACCTTCTCTCTCTGCTCCCGGGGGGTGCCATGAGACCCCTCTCCCTGCTCCCTGGGGGAGCCATCGGACCCCTCTCCCTGCTCCCTGGGGGAGCCATCGGACCCCTCTCCCTGCTCCCTGGGGGAGCCATCGGGCCCCTCTCCCTGCTCCGGGGGGGTGCCGTCGGCCCCCTCTCTCTCTCTGTACCCAGGGGGTGCCATCGGCACCTTCTCTCTCTGCTCCCGGGGGGTGCCATGAGACCCCTCTCTCTGCTCCCTGGGGGAGCCATCGGACCCCTCTCTCTGCTCCCTGGGGGAGCCATCGGGCCCCTCTCCCTGTTCCGGGGGGGTGCCGTCGGCCCCCTCTCTCTCTGTACCCAGGGGGTGCCATCGGCACCTTCTCTCCCTGCTCCCGGGGGGTGCCATGAGACCCCTCTCCCTGCTCCCTGGGGGAGCCATCGGACCCCTCTCCCTGCTCCCTGGGGGAGCCATCGGGCCCCTCTCCCTGCTCCGGGGGGGTGCCGTCGGCCCCCTCTCTCTCTCTGTACCCAGGGGGTGCCATCGGCACCTTCTCTCTCTGCTCCCGGGGGGTGCCATGAGACCCCTCTCCCTGCTCCCTGGGGGAGCCATCGGACCCCTCTCCCTGCTCCCTGGGGGAGCCATCGGACCCCTCTCCCTGCTCCCTGGGGGAGCCATCGGACCCCTCTCCCTGCTCCCTGGGGGAGCCATCGGACCCCTCTCTCTGCTCCCTGGGGGAGCCATGGGACCCCTCTCCCTGCTCCCTGGGGGAGCCATCGGACCCCTCTCTCTGCTCCCTGGGGGAGCCATCGGGCCCCTCTCCCTGTTCCGGGGGGGTGCCGTCGGCCCCCTCTCTCTCTGTACCCAGGGGGTGCCATCGGCACCCCTCTCCCTGCTCCCTGGGGGAGCCATCGGACCCCTCTCTCTGCTCCCTGGGGGAGCCATCGGGCCCCTCTCCCTGTTCCGGGGGGGTGCCGTCGGCCCCCTCTCTCTCTGTACCCAGGGGGTGCCATCGGCACCTTCTCTCTCTGCTCCCGGGGGGTGCCGTGAGACCCCTCTCCCCTTGCACACAGTTCGTCTCCTCTGTCACTTTTTTCTGCTAGATCAATCTTTAAGTCAGGGATCTAGTTAACTCTCCATTGACAGTCGCCAGCATTCACACTTGGAGCATCTGTGCTTTATTCTCTTTATTACGGACTCAGTTTCTGCATACCATACCCTCAAGTCCGAGGTTCATTAATATATTCATCCTTTCGATGTCCCGTGGAATCCGGCAGCGCGGTTTTTAACTCTTCATCCTCCCTACTTTAATTACTGCCGCACATTTTTTACGGTGGTGGTGGTAAAATCTGGCTACAAGATCCCATGATTGGGTGTCACATGGAGCTTTATGAGCAGAAACTCCAAATCCTGCTCCAAAAGTTGGAGTTTCTGCTTCAAAAACTCTGCAAAAAGCCTCAATTTACACACAACCCCACACGTGCCGATTTGCGGCTTTTGGTGTCCTACTAATGACTCCTAAGACCAAGTCCAGTTCTTGCATATCTGGTTGTGATTCTCACGCATACCTGGAGCTAAATCTGCTCTGATTACTCGGGGATTTTGCTTAAGTTTTTGTTGCAGATTTGTTTCATATTTTACCATTTTCATTGCTCTGATTCTGCACAGACCTTAGACTCGGGCATTAGTGTATGGAGATTGTAGGGGGATCGGGCATTACAGTGTATGGAGATTGTAGGGGGATCGGGCATTACAGTGTCTGGAGATTGTAGGGGGATCAGGCATTACAGTGTCTGGAGATTGTAGGGGGATCGGGCATTACAGTGTATGGAGATTGTAGGGGGATCGGGCATTACAGTGTCTGGAGATTGTAGGGGGATCGGGCATTACAGTGTCTGGAGATTGTAGGGGGATCGGGCATTACACTGTCTGGAGATTATAGGGGGATCGGGCATTACAGTGTATGGAGATTGTAGGGGGATCGGGCATTACAGTGTCTGGAGATTGTAGGGGGATCGGGCATTAGTGTATGGAGATTGTAGGGGGATCAGGCATTACAGTGTCTGGAGATTGTAGGGGGATCGGGCATTACAGTGTCTGGAGATTGTAGGGGGATCGGGCATTACACTGGAGATTGTAGGGGGATCGGGCATTACACTGTCTGGAGATTGTAGGGGGATCGGGCATTACAGTGTATGGAGATTGTAGGGGGATCGGGCATTAGTGTCTGGAGATTGGAGGGGTATCGGGCATCAGTGTCTGGAGATTGTAGGGAGATCGGGCATTACAGTGTCTGGAGATTGTAGGGGGATCGGGCATTACAGTGTATGGAGATTGTAGGGAGATCGGGCATTACAGTGTCTGGAGATTGTAGGGGGATCGGGCATTACAGTGTATGGAGATTGTAGAGAGATCGGGCATTACAGTGTCTGGAGATTGTAGGGGGATCGGGCATTACAGTGTCTGGAGATTGTAGGGGGATCGGGCATTACAGTGTATGGAGATTGTAGGGGGATCGGGCATTACAGTGTATGGAGATTGTAGGGAGATCGGGCATTACACTGTCTGGAGATTGTAGGGGGATCGGGCATTACAGTGTCTGGAGATTGTAGGGGGATCGGGCATTACAGTGTCTGGAGATTGTAGGGGGATCGGGCATTAGTGTCTGGAGATTGTAGGGGGATCGGGCATGACTGTGTCTGGGTCTGGAGATTGTAGGGGGATCGGGCATTACAGTGTCTGGAGATTGTAGGGGGATCGGGCATTACAGTGTCTGGAGATTGTAGGGGGATCGGGCATTACAGTGTCTGGAGATTGTAGGGGGATCGGGCATTAGTGTCTGGAGATTGTAGGGGGATCGGGCATGACTGTGTCTGGGTCTGGAGATTGTAGGGGGATCGGGCATTACAGTGTCTGGAGATTGTAGGGGGATCGGGCATTACAGTGTCTGGAGATTGTAGTGGGATCGGGCATTACAGTGTCTGGAGATTGTAGGAGATCGGGCATTACAGTGTCTGGAGATTGTAGGGGGATCGGGCATTACAGTGTCTGGAGATTGTAGGGAGATCGGGCATTACAGTGTCTGGAGATTGTAGGGGGATCGGGCATTACAGTGTCTGGAGATTGTAGGGGGATCGGGCATTACAGTGTCTGGAGATTGTAGGGGGATCGGGCATTACAGTGTATGGAGATTGTAGGGAGATCGGGCATTACAGTGTATGGAGATTGTAGGGGGATCGGGCATTACAGTGTCTGGAGATTGTAGGGAGATCGGGCATTACAGTGTCTGGAGATTGTAGGGGGATCGGGCATTACAGTGTATGGAGATTGTAGGGAGATCGGGCATTACACTGTCTGGAGATTGTAGGGAGATCGGGCATTACAGTGTCTGGAGATTGTAGGGGGATCGGGCATTACAGTGTCTGGAGATTGTAGGGGGATCGGGCATTACAGTGTCTGGAGATTGTAGGGGGATCGGGCATTAGTGTCTGGAGATTGTAGGGGGATCGGGCATTAGTGTCTGGAGATTGTAGGGGGATCGGGCATGACAGTGTCTGGAGATTGTAGGGGGATCGGGCATTAGTGTCTGGAGATTGTAGGGGGATCGGGCATTACAGTGTCTGGAGATTGTAGGGGGATCGGGCATTACAGTGTCTGGAGATTGTAGGGGGATCGGGCATGACAGTGTCTGGAGATTGTAGGGGGATCGGGCATGACAGTGTCTGGAGATTGTAGGGGATCGGGCATTACAGTGTCTGGAGATTGTAGGGGGATCGGGCATGACAGTGTCTGGAGATTGCAGGGGGATCGGGCATTAGTGTCTGGAGATTATAGGGGGATCGGGCATGACTGTGTCTGGAGATTGTAGGGGGATCGGGCATTACAGTGTCTGGAGATTGTAGGGGGATCGGGCATTACAGTGTCTGGAGATTGTAGGGGGATCGGGCATTACAGTGTCTGGAGGTTGTAGGGGGATCGGGCATTACAGTGTCTGGAGGTTGTAGGGGGATCGGGCATTAGTGTCGGTGTTCCTTCGTCAGATGCCAGGAATGTTCTCGGTGCCCTGCCAGTTCCTGCAGGAGACGTGGATGTTATCTGGCTTCCTGCCATTCGATGAGATGAGGTGCCGTCATCGGGGACCTCTCGCCCTTCGCTGTATATTCGATGCTCCTCTGTCTTGTATCGGTGGATGATTCTCACCTTTTTTTTTTAATCTATTTTCCACTCTGCATTTGTGGTTTTTGGCTCTGACACCTCGTCTTCTGGGGAGCTTTTCTTGTGGTTTTGCATCTCGCCATGTTGATGTTGTGTGGCTGGAGACTACATTCTGCAGACGCCATCACAATACATTACAGTGTACTCTATCTGGTGTGGGGGTAGATGGGTGACACCAGGGCGCCTGACTTCACAGAATGGGACATCTGTCTACATCTCAGGGGGTGATGCTGCAGATTTATCATTTATGGCACTGGAAAGCCGGGTAACAACCACTGCTGGTGGTCATGGCGTCACTGCTGGTGTTCATGGCGTCACTGCTGGTGGTCATGGCGTCAGTGCTGGTGGTCATGGCGTCAGTGCTGGTGGTCATGGCGTCGCTGCTGGTGGTCATGGCGTCACTGCGGGTGGTCATGGCGTCGCTGCTGGTGGTCATGGCGTCGCTGCGGGTGGTCATGGCGTCACTGCGGGTGGTCATGGCGTCACTGCGGGTGGTCATGGCGTCACTGCGGGTGGTCATGGCGTCACTGCGGGTGGTCATGGCGTCACTGCGGGTGGTCATGGCGTCACTGCGGGTGGTCATGGCGTCACTGCGGGTGGTCATGGCGTCACTGCGGGTGGTCATGGCGTCACTGCTGGTGGTCATGGCGTCACTGCTGGTGGTCATGGCGTCACTGCTGGTGGTCATGGTGTCACTGCTGGTGGTCATGGCGTCACTGCTGGTGGTCATGGCGTCCCTGCTGGTGGTCATGGCGTCCCTGCTGGTGGTCATGGCGTCCCTGCTGGTGGTCATGGCGTCCCTGCTGGTGGTCATGGCGTCCCTGCTGGTGGTCATGGCGTCCCTGCTGGTGGTCATGGCGTCCCTGCTGGTGGTCATGGCGTCCCTGCTGGTGGTCATGGCGTCCCTGCTGGTGGTTATGGCGCCACTGCTGGTGGTTATGGCACCACTGCTGGTGGTTATGGCGCCACTGCTGGTGGTCATGGCGCCACTGCTGGTGGTTGGACAACTTTCCCAGACCCCCAGCAAATAAATATAAAGGATAGCTCTCATATCTCCAAGACTATTAGCCAATGGCATAGCTTAAAGCTCATGGGCCCCGATGCGAAAGCTCCAACGGGACCCCCAATTATTGCAAATTTTCAATAGTTAGGCTTTTTCTATAGGCCAAAGGGTCTTTTGGGGCCCCCTAGGCTCCCGGGCCCAGGTGCAATTGCAACCCCTGCACCTGTTGTAGTTCTGCCCCCTGCGATTAGCTGTTCAGGAGTCTGGAAAAGCTGTGTGATGACCCCATATCGCTGATTGAAGGGAGCAAAATGGTGATAGATGTAATATGGGGGTGCCAGAGTCTGGCGTTGCTTCCTCAGCCTTACTTTACCCCAGCAAAATCCACGTCCTGCTGTAATTAAAACAGAAAGCAATCAGGAAGCCACCAGCGGGGATAATGACTTTTTCATTAAGAAACTGAGCCGTCAGTAAGCCTGTACTTGGCACCGCCCGCACCTTGGAAGATGCCGACCTTCGAGGACTGCGGATCTACAGCAAAACTACGGCCAGAGTCTAGAAACAGGAGGAAATAAAGATACATGGGAACCATCAATATGCAGGCACTTAGCTGTTTGATATCAAGAATACTATTAAAATACATTATGGCTCGTTACGGTGCTCGGGACAGTGCAGCCCATAGTACCTGATGCTCAGCATAGAAAAATAAGAAAAGCAGGTTTTTCTTCTTTCTTACTGTAAGACGTACAGCAGCCGCCACCGCCGATCGCCTTCATTCAATGAACTATCATTTTCCTTGTGAGAGTGACCTGCCAGTATGAGGAGACTTAAACGCCTGCAATGCTCCTCTGGGAAATGAACTATGCTAATTGAGAGGTAGTAGACTTGAACTCTAGCGCCACCTATTGGAAGTAGCAATCCTAAAAGTCCGTATCGACACTTTAACGAACCTGGTCATGTGACTTGGGATCATAACCAAACCAGAATCTAAATTTGCAGCATGATGTTTTGGGATATTGCCCCTCGTTAGTGCAAAGTACGAGATCTGATCTGGCTGTATGAGGGGATCAGACTGAGATCTAAGGGGTAAGGTATGCCAGTAATGAGGAGACTAAAAAGCTGCAATGCTTCTCTGGGGAATTTAAAATGCAAATAGCCTCTTCAGAGAGGAAGTAGACTTGAACTTTAGCGCCACCTATTGGAAGTAGGAATACTAAAAGTCAATATCGACCCTTTTACCGATCCTTAGTCATATGACTTGGGATTTTTACCAGATCAGAATCTCATTTTGCAGACTGTTTTTGGGGTGATTGCCCCTCGTCGGTGCAAAGTATGAGATCTGGTTTGGTTATAAGAAAGGCTAAGATGGGTCTAAGGGGTGAGCTTTCTCCTTGTGGAGAGTGACATGCCAGCATGAGGCCAGTGTCACTCACCACAAGGAAAAACCTTACCCTTTAGATCCCAGTCTTAAGACCCTGTCACACACTACGATGACCCAGCGATCCCACCAACGATCGGCATCACTGGGACATCGTTATCTGATAGCTGGTGAGCTGTCACACAGGCAGACTCACCAGCGAATAGCAAGAATGTTGGTAACCAAGGTAAACATCGAGTAACTAAGCAGAGCTCTGTGCTTAGTTACCCGATGTTTACCCTGGTTACCAACTCCCAGCGCTTGCTGTGCGGCACTGTGAGGTCATTCATCGTTGGTCTCCCGATGCTGGCCACCCAGCGGAAGACCAACGATAAAATAATGGTCCTGGCCATTATTCCATGATCAACGAACTTCTCGTTGGTCGATACGTGTCACACACAACGATGTCGTTTCGACGTCACAAAACCGGTGACATTGCAACAATATTGTAGTGTTTAACGGGGCCCTATAACCTCTCGCCTAGACAAACCACTGACGAGGAGCAACACCTCGACACACCATGTCTGCAAATAGAGATTCTGGTTTGGTTTATCCGAAGCCTCGAGACCAGGATCGTTTAAAGGGTCACTTTTGACTTTTAGGATTGCTACTTCCAATAGGTGGCGCTAGAGTTCATGTCTCCTATTCGCTGAAGAGGCAGTTTGCATACTCCTGATTTTGGCATACGGAGTGTGTGAACATGTCCTTATTCTGAGCCTCGCTGAGCGTGCCCAACTAAACTGTACACGTGTGGCGCATGCGCGTGTTGTGCGCGTGCACTTGTTTGTGTGTTTAGTTCTTCTTTTTTTCTTTTCTTGCTCCCTTCTTTCTTGCCGCAGGCTCCGATATTATACATTTTGTGGAGAGCTGGCAGGTTTCTCTTCCCTTCTATTGGGGACGTTGCACTTGCACAGTACTAGCATATAGTCTGGATTTCTATGTAGAAGACTCGCGGCCTCATTTCATCCCCAGCTCTGTAGATCACATGGAGCACATCTTTCCCGCCTGCACACTGACCTGTGACGAGGGTTTCTCCGTCTGCGGCTCGTCATTTCTTCCTGCAGATCTGGACTGTAGATTCTTCTTCTTCAATGCACAAGATGAAAACCTGCTGCAAAATCTGCTCCATCTGCGCGTTCCCTGAGCATCGGTTCACATGTCGCCGTGTCCTCGCAGAACCTGATACATGGATGACGTTTCTTTTTTTGCAAATCTCTACATCTCGCTGAACCTCTCTTAATCTGTCCCAAATATTCAATGAGTGAAAATTGCTTTAAAGCTACAAGTTTAGAATAGGAATGACTCTGACGTCTGGAAGGTTCAGATATAGAGAGTGCGGCGTCTCTGCCCCCGACGCAGGTTGCTTCTGATGAGAAATGCATTTTTATATTTGCAATTCACACACCAAGTTGCCTAACGGCACGTCTGACCTCTCCCTCTATATTACACAAGGGTCCGACACCACCGTGGCCTTCAGCCTAGTAAACGCAGTTCACACCATGAATGTCGACTCCTGAGCTAAATGCTGATGTGTTTTGTTTCAGGTTTTTGGAGTTGTAGGTGTGTTTTATGCTCTTTAATGCACCATACAACATGAGCCGCACTGTCAGAGAGATGGATAGATATCTATTTATTAGAGCGCCAATTATTCTATGGCGCTTTACATGTGAAAAAGGGTTCACAGTCTACAAGGGATGGGTGAGGCTACAGTAGGTGAAGAGAGAGGACCCTGCCCATAATGGCTCACAGTCTACAAGGGATGGGTGAGGATACAGTAGGTGAGGGGAGAGGACCCTGCTCATGAGGGCTCACAGTCTACAAGGGATGGGTGAGGATACAGTAGAGGAGAAGAAAGGACCCTGCCCACGAGGGCTCACAGTCTACAAGGAATGGGTGAGGATGTAGTAGGTGAGGAGAGAGGACCCTGCCCATGAGGGCTTACAGTCTACAAGAGATGGGTGAGGATACAGTAGGTGAGGAGAGAGGACCCTGCCCATGAGGGCTCACCGTCTACAAGGGATGGGTGAGGATACAGTAGGTGAAGGGAGAGAGGACCCTGCCACAGAGGGCTCACAGTCTACAAGGGATAAGTGAGGATACAGTAGGTGAGGAGAGAGGACCCTGCCCACGAGGGCTCACAGTCTACAAGGGATGGGTGAGGATACAGTAGGTGAGGAGGGAGGACCCTGCCCACGAGGGCGCACAGTCTACAAGGGATGGGTGAGGATACAGTAGGGGAGGAGAAAGGACCCTGCCCACGAGGGCTCACAGTCTACAAGGGATGGGTGAGGATACAGTAGGTGAGGAGAGAGGACCCTGCCCACGAGGGCTCACAGTCTACAAGGGATGGGTGAGGATACAGTAGAGGAGAAGAAAGGACCCTGCCCAGAGGGCTCACAGTCTACAAGGAATGGGTGAGGATGTAGTAGGTGAGGAGAGAGGACCCTGCCCATGAGGGCTTACAGTCTACAAGAGATGGGTGAGGATACAGTAGGTGAGGAGAGAGGACCCTGCCCATGAGGGCTCACAGTCTACAAGGGATGGGTGAGGATACAGTAGGTGAAGGGAGAGAGGACCCTGCCCACGAGGGCTCACAGTCTACAAGGGATAAGTGAGGATACAGTAGGTGAGGAGAGAGGACCCTGCCCACGAGGGCTCACAGTCTACAAGGGATGGGTGAGGATACAGTAGGTGAGGAGGGAGGACCTGCCCACGAGGGCTCACACTCTACAAGGGATGGGTGAGGATACAGTAGGTGAGGAGAGAGGACCCTGCCCACGAGGGCGCACAGTCTACAAGGGATGGGTGAGGATATAGTAGGGGAGGAGAAAGGACCCTGCCCACGAGAGCTCAGTCTACAAGGGATGGGTGAGGATACAGTAGGTGAGGAGAGAGGACCCTGCCCACGAGGGCTCACAGTCTACAAGGGATGGGTGAGGATACAGTAGAGGAGAAGAAAGGACCTTGCCCACGAGGGCTCACAGTCTACAAGGAATGGGTGAGGATGTAGTAGGTGAGGAGAGAGGACCCTGCCCATGAGGGCTTACAGTCTACAAGAGATGGGTGAGGATACAGTAGGTGAGGAGAGAGGACCCTGCCCATGAGGGCTCACAGTCTACAAGGGATGGGTGAGGATACAGTAGGTGAAGGGAGAGAGGACCCTGCCCACGAGGGCTCACAGTCTACAAGGGATGGGTGAGGATACAGTAGGTGAGGAGGGAGGACCCTGCCACGAGGGCTCACACTCTACAAGGGATGGGTGAGGATACAGTAGGTGAGGAGAGAGGACCCTGCCCACGAGGGCGCACAGTCTACAAGGGATGGGTGAGGATACAGTAGGGGAGGAGAAAGGACCCTGCCCACGAGAGCTCAGTCTACAAGGGATGGGTGAGGATACAGTAGGTGAGGAGAGAGGACCCTGCCCACGAGGGCTCACAGTCTACAAGGGATGGGTGAGGATACAGTAGAGGAGAAGAAAGGACCCTGCCCACGAGGGCTCACAGTCTACAAGGAATGGGTGAGGATGTAGTAGGTGAGGAGAGAGGACCCTGCCCATGAGGGCTTACAGTCTACAAGAGATGGGTGAGGATACAGTAGGTGAGGAGAGAGGGACCCTGCCCATGAGGGCTCACAGTCTACAAGGGATGGGTGAGGATACAGTAGGTGAAGGGAGAGAGGACCCTGCCCACGAGGGCTCACAGTCTACAAGGGATAAGTGAGGATACAGTAGGTGAGGAGAGAGGACCCTGCCCACGAGGGCTCACAGTCTACAAGGGATGGGTGAGGATACAGTAGGTGAGGAGGGAGGACCCTGCCCACGAGGGCTCACACTCTACAAGGGATGGGTGAGGATACAGTAGGTGAGGAGAGAGGACCCTGCCCACGAGGGCCCACAGTCTACAAGGGATGGGTGAGGATACAGTAGGGCAGGAGAAAGGACCCTGCCCACGAGAGCTCAGTCTACAAGGGATGGGTGAGGATACAGTAGGTGAGGAGAGAGGACCCTGCCCACGAGGGCTCACAGTCTACAAGGGATGGGTGAGGATACAGTAGGTGAGGAGAGGACCCTGCCCAAGAGGGCTCACAGTCTACGAGGGTTGGGTGAATATACATATAATACATATATATATGATCTATATTATACACCCTCGTCCCCATCACAAGGGGGTGACTCATTTGTGACAGTGGGGGATATAGAACGGGTATATTAAAGTGATCTTGATGGCATAGGACCGCTATGTGCGCACATTCAACTATTTAGTTGCAGATATTTCTGCGCCAAATCTGCATCTTCTGGCAGAAAAAAACTCACCAAAAACCATGCATTTTAGATATGTTTTTTGCATGTTTCTTTTCCATGCATTTTTCATGCATTTGGGGTAAAAATAGCTTCAATAATTGCCATAAGGTTTTGCTTGCAGTTTTGTGACAAATCTGCTCTTCAGAACGCACAGTGTGCACAGGGCCTGATCACCTCCAAGAACATCCTAGGTGAGCTGCTGTCAGGGCGGTCCGGCAGCCACTTATCTCCTTCTCTCCATCAAAGAGCATTGACTGTGGGGATGTTGGCTGGAACAACATGGAGAGACGTTGGAAATGTCCATTCGGGGATCCTCCACCCCAATGTGCACTCCGGTTGTCCCGGAGTGACCCTACAGTCATGTGACCTCTCAGTGGTGACATTATATAACCTGCATCCCCATTTCGTATGTTTTGCTGTCTCCCCGCACAGCTGTCACGTGTCGGCTGCTTCAGATCATCACTGTTCCCCTAATCGGCTCGCCCCCGCTGGCTCGACTCTGCTTAATCTGTGTAACCAGCTCCTTCCTGTATAACAAGGATCGGGCAGAGTTAATCAGTGATGGGCTGGGGGGGGGCGCGGAGGGTGGTCCCATCAATATCACCCAGCATGCACAGCTGATCATTTGTATCCAATCTCTTCTGTCTCTAGTTTGCTACAGTGTATCAGTCTGAGCATCGTCCACACTGGATATAATGGTAACAAACCCTTCATTGCTTTGGAATGTATCTGTGCTGACAGCAAGCAGAGATCTAGGAAACATGGAGAATTAAACAAAATGTTAGAAAACTGACCATTAAAGCTGTGTGCCCACTGTGCGTTTTTTGCTGCGCAGCACCCACAGCTTTACATTACAGTCAATGTGACTTTCCAAAAGCTGTGACCACATGGGCGTTTTGTAGCAAAATCGCTTGCATATTTTTGCATGTCTGCAATTAACATGCCTGTTTTTTGGGCTTTTTCCCTATTGACGTCATTCTAACCCCCCCCCTTCCCGCCCCCCCAAATAAGCATCAAAAACGGATGGGTATCCCCACAGTACTGTTTGTGCTCGCTTTTAATTCCCCCGGCGAGCCCCAGTAATTCTTCCTCCATGCAGCAGGACTGAAGCTGTGTTTATCGATCTTACCAGGACCTTGCTTGCAGCACGTGACTGGTCATGTGACTCAGGCGTCACATGGTGCACAGGGTCTGGAAGATCAGATAAAACCTGTGTTTATCGATCTTCCAGATCCTGTGCACCATGTGACAGCCTGAGTCACATGACCAGTCACATGCTGCAAAGGTCCTGGAAGATCAGTCTGTCGATCATCCAGATCCTGTGCACCATGTGACAGCCCGAGTCACATGACAAGTCACGTGTGCAAAGGTCCTGGAAGATCGATAAAACAGTTTTATCTGGTGCACGGAGGAAGACTCACGGGAGGATGTGAAAGTGTTCGTCTCTGTGTGTCCCCACCTTATTTGTGCTGCGTTTATATAGTTTCTGCCCCCCCCCCCCTTGGAATCCTCGTCCTAATCTTTCCTGCTTGCTCATGCAGCGTTGAGATAAAACATTGCAGGAAATGTTCTGTGAACGCTTTTTAGTTTGCAGCTTGAGAGTCGAGGAACTGTCAGCGCAGATCGGGGTTCAGAAGGAGCGATGTCGCCCAATATCGGAGGGATGCCAATATCTGAACACCCCTCCTCATCATTGTCGCTGCAGCTCTAGTTAGTTGTCGGCTCACTCCCTATAGCTTATAACTACTTGATTCACAACCAGTTCAATAAATGGATTCTGCTGACCTAAAGAGTCCAAACCATTAACCCTCCCTCCCCCCCCCCCTCCTCCTAAACAGTCATCATGTCCATAGGTTAACTTCATAGCTGGCGTGATTCGGTTTGTCACTCTCCAGCACTATAGGTGTGGGCACTAACAAAAGTTGACCTATTGGTCCTTTATTTGGTGCCATCTGTTGGTCAGTTGTGTATAACAGGTGTCCTGACCACTACAGTTGCTTCCATTGCCTGCTCCAATAAATCCTGTGACTCCTTCTCAGTGTGACCTACAGAACATACATGTCTGATAGTTTTTTACAGTGGGATGGGGGAAGGTGTCACCTGCCATAGGGAGACTTAAAGGTCGGCGAGTGCCTCCTGGAATAAACGTAACGCTCTACGTGGAAGAAATGTACTGGAGGTGATGGAAGCGGCTATCACAAGATCCAGAGGCTTCTCCAATAGGAAAAATTCACCGACTGTGCAGGATTCTGCAATAGGTAGCGCTGGAGAGCGCCCCTAGTGGTCAGAGCCAGGTATAAGGTTATCTAATGGAAAACCATACACCTTGGTGCTCTCATTAGTTAGTGATGGACAAGTCTGGCGACGTCTGTATCCTGATCGCTCGGCCGATGCCCTCCTGGCTCTTTCGGCCTCGATTTTGCAGAGCTTCAGCCTTATATAATGATCTCCCCTGGATTCAAGTTTCCAGCTCTGCGGCGCCAACTCAATCTGACACCCTGGATCAGATGAAGGGATCGAGGAGGGGGAGCGACTGTGGCCAAATGACGTCCTAATTTGGGTCGGGCTGGCCGGCTGGCCGCTTGTGATTTATTTATTCAGGAGCCCGATCCCCGGTAGACACAGCCTGATTGAGAGGTGATACCGCCTGCTCCGGTAATGAAATGCTCGCATGTGGCTCGGGAGGGATTTAGCTTTGTAAGATGTAGACCGTGATCTAGTCATTGATGGAGCCTTTAAATTTAAAGGGGAATGCCACCTTCTTACTGTGCCGCTTTAGCACCCTTCCAAGGACCGCGGGGCTAATCTGGACTGCAAAAAGTAACCCAACGCCGGATTAGGAGGAAACGGGGCGCTTGATTCCGGCTGTGAGGTGTGGATGGGGCCCCCGGTCAGTGCAAGGATCTGGGGACTGGAGGAAAGGAAGTGACAACTCGTTGGACCCCGTTTCTGACCTCTACCGGTTGTCCTATTACCGCCACATACTGTGATGAAACTAATGGACACATCTTGGCGCAGACGTGTTCTTCTCATCCATTGCTCTGGTAACCGGTGACCTCAGATGAGATGTTTTGTGACCTGGCCCATACATTACCGGACACAAAGTGCTACAAAGGATAAAGTCATAGATACATAGGATGGTAGCGTTGGAATGAACCTCCAGTTTCACCGTACCCCATTGTTTGTGTGACCCAAACTAGATACACTAATATGTCACCAACGTCCGTGACTCCCAAGTTAGTGGTGTTGAGTCCCCCTTTTGTAAGGAGTCATCCTGGCCATAGACTCATCAGATAGTAGCCGGTCTGGCTACATGGAAAGCATGGTAGAAAATACACAGACAGTTTCAGCTTCTCTCTCTTTGATCGGTGGCACTCTCTGGGTATAACATCCATTAAACACCTGATCCACTTAGGCGATCGCCGTATGTATTTAATATTGGAAATGTATCCTAAATACCCGACCACTATATTCCCCCGTTCACCCCCATTCCAATACCTACATACATACGCCCACAAATTCCTCCCTTCAGCTCGTTTCCTTGAAATGAGATTGAAAATCTGTCACAGATCTTATTTAACCCCCCCCCAGAAGGGCCATAGAATGGGACTGTGCACATCCTCCCGAGTGCTTTATAGAATGGGACTGTGCACATCCTCCCGAGTGCTTTATAGAATGGGACTGTACACATCCTCCCGAGTGCTTTATAGAATGGGACTGTGCACAACCTCCCGAGTGCTTTATAGAATGGGACTGTACACAACCTCCCGAGTGCTTTATAGAATGGGACTGTGCACAACCTCCCGAGTGCTTTATAGAATGGGACTGTACACATCCTCCCGAGTGCTTTATAGAATGGGACTGTACACATCCTCCCGAGTGCTTTATAGAATGGGACTGTACACATCCTCCCGAGTGCTTTATAGAATGGGACTGTGCACATCCTCCCGAGTGCTTTATAGAATGGGACTGTACACATCCTCCCGAGTGCTTTATAGAATGGGACTTTGCACATCCTCCCGAGTGCTTTATAGAATGGGACTGTGCACAACCTCCCGAGTGCTTTATAGAATGGGACTGTGCACAACCTCCCGAGTGCTTTATAGAATGGGACTGTACACATCCTCCCGAGTGCTTTATAGAATGGGACTGTAGACAACCTCCCGAGTGCTTTATAGAATGGGACTGTACACATCCTCCCGAGTGCTTTATAGAATGGGACTGTACACATCCTCCCGAGTGCTTTATAGAATGGGACTGTAGACAACCTCCCGAGTGCTTTATAGAATGGGACTGTACACATCCTCCCGAGTGCTTTATAGAATGGGACTGTACACAACCTCCCGAGTGCTTTATAGAATGGGACTGTAGACAACCTCCCGAGTGCTTTATAGAATGGGACTGTACACATCCTCCCGAGTGCTTTATAGAATGGGACTGTAGACAACCTCCCGAGTGCTTTATAGAATGGGACTGTACACATCCTCCCGAGTGCTTTATAGAATGGGACTGTACACATCCTCCCGAGTGCTTTATAGAATGGGACTGTAGACAACCTCCCGAGTGCTTTATAGAATGGGACTGTACACATCCTCCCGAGTGCTTTATAGAATGGGACTGTACACAACCTCCCGAGTGCTTTATAGAATGGGACTGTACACAGCCTTCCGAGTGCTTTATAGAATGGGGACTGTACACAACCTCCCGAGTGCTTTATAGAATGGGACTGTAGACAACCTCCCGAGTGCTTTATAGAATGGGACTGTAGACAACCTCCCGAGTGCTTTATAGAATGGGACTGTACACATCCTCCCGAGTGCTTTATAGAATGGGACTGTACACATCCTCCCGAGTGCTTTATAGAATGGGACTGTAGACAACCTCCCGAGTGCTTTATAGAATGGGACTGTACACATCCTCCCGAGTGCTTTATAGAATGGGACTGTACACAACCTCCCGAGTGCTTTATAGAATGGGACTGTACACAGCCTCCCGAGTGCTTTATAGAATGGGACTGTACACAGCCTCCCGAGTGCTTTATAGAATGGGACTGTACACAACCTCCCGAGTGCTTTATAGAATGGGACTGTACACAACCTCCCGAGTGCTTTATAGAATGGGACTGTACACAACCTCCCGAGTGCTTTATAGAATGGGACTGTACACAGCCTCCCGAGTGCTTTATAGAATGGGACTGTACACAGCCTCCCGAGTGCTTTATAGAATGGGACTGTACACAGCCTCCGGAGTGCTTTATAGAATGGGACTGTACACATCCTCCCGAGTGCTTTATAGAATGGGACTGTACACATCCTCCCGAGTGCTTTATAGAATGGGACTGTACACATCCTCCCGAGTGCTTTATAGAATGGGACTGTAGACAACCTCCCGAGTGCTTTATAGAATGGGACTGTACACATCCTCCCGAGTGCTTTATAGAATGGGACTGTACACAACCTCCCGAGTGCTTTATAGAATGGGACTGTACACAACCTCCCGAGTGCTTTATAGAATGGGACTGTACACAACCTCCCGAGTGCTTTATAGAATGGGACTGTACACAACCTCCCGAGTGCTTTATAGAATGGGACTGTACACAACCTCCGGAGTGCTTTATAGAATGGGACTGTACACAACCTCCCGAGTGCTTTATAGAATGGGACTGTACACAACCTCCCGAGTGCTTTATAGAATGGGACTGTACACAGCCTCCGGAGTGCTTTATAGAATGGGACTGTACACAACCTCCCGAGTGCTTTATAGAATGGGACTGTACACAACCTCCCGAGTGCTTTATAGAATGGGACTGTACACAACCTCCCGAGTGCTTTATAGAATGGGACTGTAGACAACCTCCCGAGTGCTTTATAGAATGGGACTGTACACAGCCTCCGGAGTGCTTTATAGAATGGGACTGTACACAACCTCCCGAGTGCTTTATAGAATGGGACTGTACACAACCTCCCGAGTGCTTTATAGAATGGGACTGTACACAACCTCCCGAGTGCTTTATAGAATGGGACTGTACACAGCCTCCCGAGTGCTTTATAGAATGGGACTGTACACAGCCTCCGGAGTGCTTTATAGAATGGGACTGTACACAACCTCCCGAGTGCTTTATAGAATGGGACTGTACACAACCTCCCGAGTGCTTTATAGAATGGGACTGTACACAACCTCCCGAGTGCTTTATAGAATGGGACTGTACACAACCTCCCGAGTGCTTTATAGAATGGGACTGTACACAGCCTCCGGAGTGCTTTATAGAATGGGACTGTACACAACCTCCCGAGTGCTTTATAGAATGGACTGTACACAACCTCCCGAGTGCTTTATAGAATGGGACTGTACACAACCTCCCGAGTGCTTTATAGAATGGGACTGTACACAACCTCCCGAGTGCTTTATAGAATGGGACTGTAGACAACCTCCTGAGTGCTTTAGTGCCGTTCCCCTGAACCCAATCTATTCCATTGCCTATGGACATGCCCAGCCATTCAGCCCTTCTGGACCAGAATATGACAATTCACCACCACACATCTGACAAACTTTGCTCCTGATGAGCCTTTATGAGCCATCTTGGTTATCTAGAACCAGATAAATACACCTGCTCTCCGGGGGCCCGTAAGCTGCTGCACATGGTGGCTGCAGCCGGTGATAAGGGGCTGTCCAGGCTTTCTCTATAATTAAGGTGTATCTAGGCTCCAAAATGTTGACAGCTTCTAATATACATCCCGTCAACATTTTGCATTGTCTCCCAGATATCGCCTATTGCGGCAGCCAGTGAACATCCAGGGGGCTTGTTTGTGTTGGCGCCTGCGTGTAAGTGGGGAACTGGACGTTACGCCCAGACACACAACACAACCCCCCCACCATCTCCCCCAGTCTCAGTATGCCCAGACACCCCCAATGTACACAGCGGTCCCCTGCTCCACTGACGCAATGTGCCGAATCCGCAGCTGTGAAGTAGATTTGGTACATTGTGTCAGTGGAGCAGGGGACCGCTGTCTACATATTGTGTGCGCTCTCACCCTGTGGCTGCTGTCGGTGGAGCAGAGGTCCGCAGCCTGGTCTCTGTGCACAGTGGAGCCGATGCTCTTCCTCTCTATACCTCCTGTACTACAGAGCAGGCACAGAGCTGGTGGAATGGTTCTCTGTGTACCGCAGCCAACGGTTGTGTGGTACATGAGGTAGAGAGGAACAGAATCTGCTCCACTGTGCACAGAGACCCGGGCTGCGGACCTTGGCTCCACTGACAGCAGGCACAGGGTGAGAGCGCACACTATATGCAGACAGCAGTCCCCTGCTCCACTGACAGTGTACCGAATCTACTTCACAGCTGCGGATTCGGCACATTGTGTCAGTGGAGAAAAGGACCGCAATGTGCAATGGGGGTGGGTGGTGACATTAGCGACTGGGGTGGACCTGTAGCAGTCTGGGGGTGGCCGGGCATACTGTAGACTGAGGGAGGAGGCGTATTTGGAGGAGTCTGGGCGTAATGACCAGCTACCCATTAACATGCAGGCGCCAGCACAAACACGCCCCCTAGATGTTCTCTGGCTGCCGCAAATAGGTAATCCTGCAAAATGTTGACAAGATGTATATTACAAACTGTCAACATTTTGCAGCCTATATATACATTATAGAAAAAGCCCGACAATCCCTTTAAGGCCATCCTGCAGGTGTGGATCCACGACCAGGCTCCTCCATTTAGGCTGTTTGTAGACCATCGTTCTTGCTTCAGATGGATTGGGCTGGGGCGTCCTCGCATAAGGAGGAAAAGCTGCAGTCCTTCTCTGAAACGTGAGAGAGTTTCATCTCTCCTGTATAGAATATGTTCTATAGAGCCGCCATGTAGAGATACATCTGGGTGTCAGGGGTCTATCCTGGTGTCGGTGAGTCCCGCACAACTCAAGGAGAATCTAAGATCGTGCACACCTGTTGGGTGATCTATAAGCAAGGAAAGCACCTTCTTTATTTCTCCTCCCCGCCCCTCCTACTTTTTGGTTTATTTGTCTTATGACTTGATGCTTGAAATGTACATTCTGCGATTTATTAACTCCCAACAGCCTTACCATGTATATTTCAAGTCCTATTTGCAGTAATGTATGAAAACTTTTAAGTTCAATAAAAAGCAAGATAGCTGGTCTGCAGCATGTAAGCCCCTTGAATCTAGATCTTGAGGGCGCTGTCCCCCGTACGCTGAACACTGATCACAAGGGAAACCGGTTTGGGTACTGGGAAGTACCCAAATTTCATGTCACCAGATCATAATGGGGCTAAGCTCCACATATGACTGAAGTAATGAGTAGGTCCTGGGCGAAGCCATGATGGTTCAATACAAAGTGGAGGGACTGTGCAATAAGAAGAAGCCTGGGTGACTTCCTGCTCCATGTGCGATAATCATGGCTGTCCTAGCACAGCCACCAGTCATAGGCAGGATAACCCCATAGATCGGTGTCTGTCCTGCCTCGTTCCTCCCCCATTTATCAAGGTCATCGCAGGTGAGGTCGGATCCATTCTGGAGGCCAATAGGTGTAAAGTTCTCCATCCCGGGTATGGCGCCTCCAGCGCAGCTTCTCCCGAGGATCCCGTAAGTAGCGATTATCGCCCTTATCTGCTGTTTATCTAAGCTATAAAGATAGCTCTGGTTTTACAAGAGTCTCATCAGGGTCAAAATCCTCGTCCGGAGAGAAAGCGCTCAGGTATCGAGAGGAGCGCGGCCTCGCAACGCGGCCACGTTACGTCACTGCGCGCCCAGACTTTGAGACGCTTTATGGCTCGGAATTGTTTTATGGTTTTGTTGTTTTAGACAAAATAACGAAAGGAAACCTGGAACTGTAGGAGCTCGGACACACCGAGGATTTACTGCATGTCTGCATCACACAGCTCTAGGTAGAAAAAAACGCATGAAAAATGTGTGGGTGCAATTTTTGTAATTAATTAGAACAAGTGAAATATGTGAGGATAAGAAGTAGAGTGTGCATGAGACCTCAGAAATCTCTCCAATGCGGGGACAGACAATACCCTGTAAGCCCAATCCTCTATATACTGCACCACACAGGACACGCCCTCTGTATACTACACGGGACACAACAGGACAATCCTCTATATACTCACCACACGGGACAATCCTCTGTATACTACATCACACGGGACACATCCTCTGTATACTACATCACACAGGACACGTCTATATAGTACTCCACACAGGACTCATCCTCTATATATTACACCACACAAGACACATCATCTATATACTACACCACATAGGACGCATCCTCTATATACTTCACACACGGGACACATCCTTGTATATACATCACACGGCACCTCTGTTACTCACACACGGACACTCCTCTGATATACTACACACACGGGACACATCCTCTGTATACTACCACACAGGGACACATCCTTATATACTTCACCACACGGGACACATCCTCTGTATACTACATCACACGGGACACATCCTCTGTATACTACATCACACGGACACGTCTCTATATAGTACTCACACAGGACACATCTCTATATATACACCACACAAGACACTCATCTTATACTACACCACATAGACGTACCTCTATATACTTACACCACACGGGACAATCCTCTGTATACTACACGCACAGGACACATCATCTGTATACTACATCACACGGGACACATCCATCTTATACTACACACACGGGACACATCCTCTGTATACTACACCACATGGAGACATCTCTTATATACACACAGACAGCCACACCCATGCTGTTGTATCTACACCCACACGGACACCCTCCTCTATATACTCACCACAGGGACACAATCTTCTAACCACAGGACTGCCTTTTTACTTATTTATTTGTTTTTTAACATATATTTCCAAGCATTTTTATCATCATCAAGGAAACCCACCCCACTGATAAATGCCATAATAATAACAGATTACAACACGGCGCATTTCTGTATACCCGTTGAATGAAACATATGTTATTATTTACAAATCAGCACATATTAACCTGAATCAATAAAAAACCGCAGGCAAACAACAAATGCCCATCACTCAAAGAAACTCTATTACCTATAAGCAGCTGCTTTATTGCCACAAAAGCAGGTTTAGCTGCAGAATTGACTGCACGTGCTGCAGGAGCGGCCCCCCTCGATGGTCTGTGTGTGAATACTGCTGGGCCGCTCTATCTGCGGAGCTGTGCACACTGCACTCCTGGGGTCTCAGCACTGGAGATAGGCCGCTATCAGTACAGATCATGAAGGCTGGGACTTCTTCTGACTTTTCCGTCCTAGTAAAGAACCCCATAGTCGTCCCATCCCCAGGCTGAAACAGCTGATGGCAGAGAAACGGATTGCCTTCATCAGCACAGTAAATGGAGAGGAAAGGTCCCATCACTTTACATAGAGTGCATTGACCTGAGAGAGGACAGCGGTGTTTGGGAAGTGGCCCCCGTCCTCTCTGTAGGGCAGCAGGCGGCAGTGTTTTTAGCGCTGCCTCTGATCTCATATGACCGGTCAGTTGATCAGCTGATCGCTCTCGCAGCGATTGTGCAAAGTGCATTCTAGAAAGAGGTAGCAGAGCCGAGCCGCAGCATGCTCGAGTCCCCGCAGCATGCTCGAGTCCCCGCAGCCTGCACGAGTCCGCCGCAGCCGGGATGAAGCCTCAGCAGAAAACGTACGTGACCGCAACTGTCGGTGGTCATGTGGACAGGATATTTTCCCTGGCACACCTTCCCCGAATGTTCTGGGCTTGTAGTGTTTGCATTATAAGAATCATACATGTCAGTCTACAGGCGTCGTCCTCCCAGGAGTGCACAGCGAGTGTTGGTGGGGGGCCACATGAGAAGAGCCTGCTCTATTGAACCCTCGTGATGCTTGGGGGGGGGGTCCATGTGAACCTTACAGACCCCAAATCAACATCTCAAAGTTATGTTGCTGCCTTCTCCCTCCACAGTCTTTGAGCCGTTCACTTCTGTGCGATTTGGCCATTATAGGACTATATGGGCTGTTACCCAACTTTCCTAAAACCCTGAATGGCAGTAGGTATCACTGTAGGATTAAGACATTAAGCCATCTGAAAAAGCTGGATGACACCCCTCCACCCGCTTATCTCTTTATCCATCTACAGCGTGCACTGGGGAGGGATCTGGGCACCTGCACTTCTTGGCATCCTCACTCCTCGCCAACCTTCACTGCTTAATGTCACCTTCGACTTGGCCCCAAAATCTTGCACAGTCGCTGTTATTTTGGTCAGCGAATGTGCAGTACCCCAGTATGTGTGTCCCAAATCAATAAGGAAGAAACCTTACCCCTAAGACCGCACTTAACCTCTCACACAGCCAAAGCAGATCTCTACTTTGCACTGACGAGAGGCCATACCCCCAAAACTCTGTGTGTAGATTTGAGATTCTGGATTGACTTATCTAAGCGTCTATATTGACTTTTAGGAGTGCTACTTCCAATAGGTGGCGTTCTTCCTCTCTGAAGAGACAATTTGCCCAAATGATACCCACAGGTACTGCGCGATCTCCAGCCTGAAGAAGAGCCATGACATCAATACGACCCCTGCATCATGTCTGAGAATGTTGTTGACACTTTGCCTTTAATAGTCGTCACCCAACTTTCTAAAACCCAGATAAGACGTGGCTGATTGACCTGATGACTCCCGAGTATCGTAGTGCAGGTGTTCACCTGTTGGTGGCGCTGGAGTGTCCCTGCATTGTCTTTTGCTTAATGTTTCCTTGTGTCCCATTCCCCGATTTATACAGGAGCTGACCTCGCTGGTGCCGCGTGTCATGGCTGCCGGGCCCCGGCGTCTCCTACATATTTATATATAAGAAGATGAAGTACAGTGGCTCCTGCGCCGACCTCCCAGGGAGGATTGTGTACATGGTGGAACCACCGGCCCTGCACACAGGACTCCTATTAAAGGGGTCTTATAGTATTGTGGGATAGGGGGTCCGACCAGACAGACCCGGGGTGTAACTAAAACAGATGCAGGGGTTGCAATTGCACCCGGGCCCTGGAGTCTAGAGGGCCCCAAATGTCCCTTTGGCCTATAGAAAAAGACTAATGCTATTAATGATTTGCAATAATTGGGGGCCACTTTGGAACTTTCACATGGGGCCCATGAGCTTCACATTACACCACTGCACGGACCCCCAACATCCACCAATGGCACCAGGATCCCTTGACTCCGCTCAGTGCCGCCACCATGTCCAGTCAGTCTGCTTTCACTTGTTCCTTAAAGGGGAAATTGCACTTGATCTCTTGACGTCTTCTGCAAGATAATAACGATCTTAAGCAGATTATCGCCGTCAGGTTCTATCCTTTTGGAATTTAGAGCCTAGATTACGTCTCTGCATAGATCACATTGAACTGTATGGACCGCGCAGACGTTCGCGCGGCTTATTAAAGGGGCGGCGACTGCGTCTTTTGACCACAGTTGTAACAAACCCTCAGCCAGGTCAGCTTTTAAAGGTTGTTTTGGTAGTGACCCGAAGTCCCGGCACTGGAAGGGTTAAGTAGCGGAGCCATCTGAAGCTTTGTAGCTTTGGCAATATCCCGTATATATTGATATCGCCTCGTACGTTCCGCCCGCCGCTGTGTCGCAGTGCGGTTTCCTGCCACAGACCCATCGTTTCCTCTTACCGGGCCAGCGAGCTGGTGCCGAGGTGACGGGAAGGGCACGAGATGCCGCAGTTTATTCCTGTATGCCCAGGGGGTGTTATTGACGCTCATGGGGCCCCGATGCAAAAGCTCCACCAGGGGCCCCCAATTATTGCAAATCTTAAGTAGCAATAGTCTTTTTCTATAGGCCAAAGGGACTTTTGGGGCCCCCAGGCTCCAGGGCATGGGCTCAATTGTAACCCCTGCACCCATCGTAGTTACACCCCTTGTTTGCCCCGCGCTAGATGAACAACGCCATTGTGCAAGTGCTTCAGAAGGGATTCGCCTAAATAGCACTTCCCTAAGGTATTTCTATTATCTGTAATGTGCACTAAATAATGCAATGATCTACACCCCTCCTGGGGGTGCAGCAGGAGAACGCACGACGCCATCTTTTGTTCAACATGTGCAAAATTCCCCAAATTATGAGTCAATTAAACCTATTTCTCAGCAAGTCACTGCTTTTCCATTGAAACAACTGTATGTAAGTCTTTGCATTCAATTTGATCCTTTTTGGTCAGTCCAGCATTTACAGTAAACTAGATATTTCCCTCCCTGGAAAGGTTCTAGTCCCCCTTCTCACCTGTAATGTACACAGGACCCTGTGGAGGAATGTAGTCTGGGGCACAGTTAGCTCTGCACTGTCATCTGGTGGTGAGATGTGGAATTGCATCTCTTAAACTTTTTTGCATTAAGCCTCACTCTATGTAGAGGGGAATCAGAACGGTAATGGGAATTGACGGGAGTTTCCGCATAGGTCATCAGTAAGGCCATACATTTTTAAGCTTATCCCCATTTTTAGACTTTACCCAGCCAGTCAAATGGATCCACTGCAGTCGCTGACCATTTGCCGCAGGTGTCGGCCATGACCCCAGTATTGTGTCGCTCAGACATTCATAGGCAGACAGAATTCCTGAGGCAGGTTGTAATTGTGCTCTGTCACCTGCAGCTCCCATCCCCCACCTCTCGCACAGGTGAAGCTCAAGAGTGATATGTTAAGTGCCAGACCATAAAAAAAGGATCCTGCACCATTAATTCATGCTACCACAAGAAGGATCCCGTGCCATTAAACCATGATGGCACAAGAAGGATTCTGCGCCATTAAGCCATGAAAGCACAAAAAGGATCCCAGTGCCATGATTAAGCCATGCAGGCTCAAGAAGGATCCCGTGCCATTAAGCCATGCAGGCACAAGAAGGATCCCGTGCCATTAAGCCATGCAGGCACAAGAAGGATCCGTGCCATTAAGCATGCATACCAAGCAGGTCCTGCACATTAAGCATGCATACCAAGAAGATCTAGTGCATTAAGCCATGCAGGCTCAAAAAGGATCCCGTGCCATTAAGCCATGCAGGCTCAAAAAGGATCCTGCGCCATTAAGCCATGCAGGCTCAAGAAGGATCCCGGCCATTAATTCATGCCGGCACAAAGGATCCCACGCCTTAACCATGCAAGCACAAGAGGATCCCACTTACTTTGCCGGCACGAGAAGGATCTGCCCCATAACGCAGCGCACGAGAAGGATCCCGCGCCATTAACCCATGCTGGCACACCTTGGAGGTGGTAGCATGCTGCAGACAGGTGACGATGCAACCTGTGAGCGTAACCGTACACCTTTCAACATCCACAATTAATAAATGGGCGCATATTCGCTTATGCTGCCCCCAGTTATCACGTAGTGCCCACAAAAGAACTTAAATGCCCTTTAAGAATTGCTTCTTTAAAAAAAAAAAAAGTGTGTTTCCAGTTTTAAAACTTTCTCAAGATGCATTCACAATCAATGCAGGGTTCATTTGATCGCCCTCCTCCCCAACCCTGCTCCCCTCCCTAATTCTAATAAATTTTGCATATTTTTAGGACCTCTGTGATGAGATAAGCTTATAATGGTGTCCTGCAGCTACACTCTCATTGCAGAAGGCACAGCCACAGAATTGGACTATTTTATTCCAGTATTTCTTTGTAGGGTGTGAATGGGATTTTGCCCCCGGGTGACCCCAGCCTGTGCCCTTCTGTACTCTTACAGCACTGGTGAAACCACAAGTACCAGCATAACTGGTCGGCTTGGTCTACATGTGATCAGCATCCCTCTGTTCAGTGGCGGAGTGGCCGCTCCTGGCACAATGTGGGTGGATTGAGGGCACACAATGCTGTCTGTGTTGATGTCTGATAGGGGCCCAGGTATTCAGACAGCTTGTTCCTACTTCTGCCGCACCCGGTTCCTGTTTGCAGGAGGACAATCGTCAGTGAAGTGTCTGCAAACAGCTCAGAGGTGGAAAGATCTACAAATCCCTGCACCTGTGTCTCGCTACGTTGCACTGAATTCCCATGCAGAGCGAACAGCCGCTGCATACGTGTCCATGGCCTCCTTGTCGCCCCTGGCCTTTCCGCATTGTCTGACCCATTGTCCAAAACCTGAGAGGAAGGTATATAGGATCAAAAGATGGAGGCCAGATGTTCTGAAAATATTGCGCACTTGCCTTTTCAGTTTTTAACTACGTTGCAAAATGGCAACCATTTCTGTAAAAGGCTCTGAAACTGCAGCCAACCACATCCAAAATGGTGATGATTGGTCACAGGCAGTGATTGGAATCAAATGTATAGAATCAGGGGACCGCTGTAGCCAATCATAGGATTGCACAGAGGACCGGGCTGGAGGACCGGCTACACATATGACCGGGCCAGAGGACCAGACCTGGCAGAGTGAATCAAATTACTCATGTCTGCTTAGTGTTACAGTCCATGCCCTGCCTGAGGCACTGCAGCCCCATAACAATGGCAGCCATCCGCCGTTATCGGACCCTTCCGAATGAGAGCGACACGTATCACGAGCAGTCAATGTTGCCAACTGCAACTTTTGATTCCTTGAGTCGCTCTGCACTGCTGTGACTTGAGACTCAAAGAATAAAACGTTGCATTTGAAAGATGGCTTGCTGGTAGCTTTGGCCTGCAGCATCTCTCTTCCAGATCTGTAGACACAGCGCTGCTTTCCTTGGCAAGAAATCTGTTTACACACTGGGTTGGGTAGAGGCCTCTCTGGCGGCGCAGTAAATAGGATGGCGAGTCCGGGTCTACAGCCACAGCCAGATATTTTTCCCAGGGTGCTTCAGACTCTCGATGACTCTAAATGTTCATTCCCTGATTCTGGAGTCATTGTCCTTCATGACGCAAAGCTGCAGTGTAAAGTATGGTGGAAGTCGATTCCTATATTAAGACTACCCTCCTCTCGAGTTATAATCTTTCATCTTGTAATAGAAATCCATTCTCAGTGGACTAAGCTCATGACGGTGCAGGGCTGCAGTGTAAAGCATAGGGATGGCTAGAAAAGCAGCTTGAGCCTCACAAGGCAGGAGAGGGATTGAAAGCAGCTACTGATATGTGCATTTATCCCAGAAACTGGCTGCTAGGGTCCAATATGGAGGGATGCATGACGCCATATTTGGGATCTATAATTTTGGTGGATTCGCCTATGGAGGACTGTTTATACAGCAGCAATGACGAGGAGTGATTTCTTAGAATATTTGGTGTCATGTCACGATGAATCTTGTCCGACTTGTCTAGTCTGTGCCCGACCGTGCGTCACCCATTCCTCAGAGTGAATCATGCCGGAATACGAGCATTTCTAACACTGGATTCATAAACCTATAATAGGGAGAAACAGGGCACCCATTATACGGCGACACGTGGCTCGTGGATAAAGAGGAGCCATTACTGACATCACCTGGAAATATATAAATCCTTCCCTTATGTCAAAGCGCTGCTTCCTAATTTAATACCTGGAAAAGATGGCTGACAGCCAATACATCCAAAAGCCCTGTCATGAAAACCGCCTGCAGGAAAGGCGGGTGGTCTAGTGTGGCAGCCATTTTGTAGGAGGTCTCTGTGTATTAGAGATCTTGGGTGACACTCATTTGAGAGGGGGAATAATCATTTTAGACAAAAAAAAATCTAGAAAACGCCCGTGCTGTTTTTTAATAAATGCGGTAATGCAGTTTTACAATAATATAATGCTTTTCTTGTCACTAGGTGTGACTGAAAATGCGGGCACGCAATGGTCACCATGTAGCCCCAGGCTAAATATCACCAAGACAAAAACTGCAACATAAACGTGGTAAAGCTGAGGCTTTATTTTATTTAATCCTAAAAAAGATGGCCGCCAGCACCAGACGCATTAAGTGTAGGACATTAGCCTAAGAACGTGGATGTATGGCGTCCTCAGAGAATCCGCCTGTGATCAGCGCAGGGGGGCGAGCGTTGATTACTTTCCTCACACTCATTTATTTTGGTCTCTGGGGGTCTCAGATTTATTATGTCTACGCCGCCTTCTTGCCACACATTTCACTGCCCGCTACCGATCATATGACTATAGGTAATATATGAATTTGGGGGTCGACCATTGTTCTTTTTCACAATATACACTTCTTCTGAGATTTTTCTTTTTCCTTTTTTAGATCGGGCGGCTCCGTCCACCATTGTGACTGCGTCTTTGTACATTTCCTGGAAATGTCAGTGATATATACATTTTTTGCTCGCGGCTTCGTCTCTGTGTTACGCCCTGATTTCGCTGACTGCCCCCATGGAAGTGATAGGTGTAATGTTTCCTGCTCTCAGGGCATAATCACTGACAAAAGTAAATCTTGTCATGTACAAGGTGGGTTTTTACACCTTAATAACAAGCAATGGAAAGGGAAGTGAGGTAACCTAAAAACGCCGCCATCTTATTTCCCCAAGAAGTGGTGCGTGTTATATAATTTTATTTAGAAATTTTATTTTTTAATTCTTTTCCTGACAACCACGTGTGGATGTGAATTGTTTGTCGCTTCCCTTCCCCAACATAGTGATTAAAGGGAATGTTTCCTTCTGTTGACACGACGTAGTCTAAGGCTGATTTCACCCTACCGTTTTTTTTGGAATCCAAGGGTATGCAGGAAGAGCCTGTATGCCCCCCGGATTCCCCCTCAATGATGAACTAGATGCATCCGCTCCTGCACCCCGTGCGGGAGCATCCGGTTGCATATTTGATATGGATCCGGCGGTTGCTCCTGCGCATGCGCAGTTCATAGCATACAGACCAGGATGCGGAGTCTGGATGACTCTGTGTCGCATAGACCCTCCCATTCAAATTTACGCGCGGTACCCCAGATCTGGATGGATCCGGGGGTTCGCTGTTCTTCTTATGGTGGCTTTCACATCTGCGGTAAAGTGTAATTCCCGGCAGATCCGGCACATGTCACCGCACCTGTCAGATCTGCCGTGTAACTGCCGACTTGCGGCACTGGTCCAGCAAGCCCATTTATTCTCTGTGGGGTTGCGGTTGGGTGCGGCAAGTGCAGTAGTGCTGAATCAGCGCTTGTGGCAATGCAAATAAACCGCTGCCAGCAGCGTTTTTTTGCGCGACTGCAAGTACCGGTTCTGCTAGATTTGGCAATGCCGCACCTGACCGCACACTCCATAGAGAATGAATGGGCTTGTCGGATCGGTGCGTCGACGTCTGCCAGATCTTTTGGGAATTACACTTTACCTCAGATGTGAAAGGGGCCTTACAAAGACCAAATCTCACAAGATACAGATTTGGTGTCCCTAAAAAAAATCTGTGGACACCTGCTCCACCCGGATCCAGGGCAAAACGTACCCAATTGGATTGCCCCCACAAGTGAAAGTCAGTGGGGCCGAAAACTGATACTGTTGCACCCATTTAGGCCGATTCACAAGGATGCGGAAAAATTGAAGCCAGCCTTATATTTATAGCTATGTGACTGTTTTTTCGGACAGAATTTTTTTTTACCCCTCATTTCTGTATGCTCCGTCTTGAATCCTCGGAGGTATAACTTTCTTAAAGATTAACTTGTCAGTAAAGGCTGAGGCTTTCTATCGTCATCCATCTCTGCCTTCACAGACATGTCATCCGTGAGATTGGAGGCATGTACCCAGCCGTGAACACGCATCTCATTAACCTTCCATTTTACACTTTCACTGCCTCGGTTGTGTTTTTTACATTTTTTTCTTTCCTTAAAGTGAGTCATCACGGAAAGTACCGACACCATTTTAGGAGCGCGCTCTCTTTGAGGACTTTGGCACCTCACAGCCTCATACAATTTATTGGGGCACCTTCTTATAAATGTTGGCCCGTGTCACAAAATGGCTGCATTGTAAATATGAAGTGACTGACTGGACTGACTACAAATAAGTTATATTGTTTTATTTCACAAAATGGCTGACTGGACATGATACTGGTAGCCCGTATCAACCAATCGGAGACTGTGTTTCATTTTCAAATACTGGTTAGATGAGGTCGGCCTGTGGTTTGTTGCCGTGGACAACGAGGCCTGCTCTGTTCTCTGAGGCAGGGTTGTTGCCACGGGCTAGGAAAGTTATAATGGCGACCATATTTGATGTCGCCTTTATTCAATTTAAAATAGTAATTACCATGATAGACTTTTTTTTTTTTTTTTTCTGTAGGTTTTTCTGTTTATTATGACCTATTCAGCTGTCAGAACGGCTGCACCTGCCACATCCTGCACCGTGATTTATGGCAGCTGACTATGAGGCTGTGGTGATTTGATGTGTACATTAGATTAGACTACAATGGGATCCTGCTGCACAGGTGCTGACTCTGAGGTAAACAATCCCGGCCTGTGAGCAGAACATGACCTGACAGAGTGCTGTGTACATATGGAGTCAGGCAGGGGGCTGTGTACTGGGGTAGTGTACATAAAGGGGCCAGGCAGGGGACTGTGTACTGGGGTCTGGGCTGTGTATATAAGGGGTCAGGCAGGGGGCTGTGTACTGGGGTCAGGCAGGGGGCTGTGTACTGGGGTCTGTGCTGTGTATATAAGGGGTCAGGCAGGGGGCTGGGTACTGGGGTCTGTGTTGTGTGTGTGTATATAAGGGGTCAGGCAGGGGACTGTGTACTTGGGTAGTGTACATAAAGGGGTCAGACGAGGGGGGCATGTACATAAAGGGGTCAGGCAGGGGGCTGTGTACTGGGGTCTGTGCTGTGTACTGGAGTCAGGCAGGAAGCTGTGTACTGGGGTGTGTGCTGTGTATACAAGGGGTCAGGCAGGGGGCTGTGTACTGGGGTCTGTGCTGTGTATATAAGGGGTCAGGCAGGGCTGTGTACTGGGGGGTGTGCTGTGTATACAAGGGGTCAGGCAGGGGCTGTGTACTGGGGTCTGTGCTGTGTATATAAGGGGTCAGGCAGGGGCTGTGTGCTGGGTCTGGTATATAAGGAGTCAGGCAGGGGGCTGTGTACTGGGGTCTGGGCAGTGTACATAAGGGGTCAGACAAAGAGCTGAGTACAGGGGTCTGGGCTGTGTACATAAGGGGGCTATGTACTGGGGTCTGTGCTGTGTATATAAGGGGTCAGGCAGGGCTGTGTACTGGGGTCTGTGCTGTGTATATAAGGGGTCAGGCAGGGAGCTGAGTACTGGGGTCTGGGCTGTGTATATAAGGGGTCAGGCAGGGGTTGTGTACTGGGGTCTGGTATATAAGGAGTCAGGCAGGGTCTGTGTACTGGGGTCTGGGCAGTGTACATAAGGGGTCAGACAAAGAGCTGAGTACAGGGGTCTGGGCTGTGTACATAAGGGGGCTATGTACTGGGGTCTGTGCTGTGTATATAAGGGGTCAGGCAGGGAGCTGAGTACTGGGGTCTGGGCTGTGTATATAAGGGGTCAGGCAGGGAGCTGAGTACTGGGGTCTGGGCTGTGTATATAAGGGGTCAGGCAGGGTTGTGTACTGGGGTCTGGTATATAAGGAGTCAGGCAGGGGTCTGTGTACTGGGGTCTGGGCAGTGTACATAAGGGGTCAGACAAAGAGCTGAGTACAGGGGTCTGGGCTGTGTACATAAGGGGGCTATGTACTGGGGTCTGTGCTGTGTATATAAGGGGTCAGGCAGGGAGCTGAGTACTGGGGTCTGGGCTGTGTATATAAGGGGTCAGGCAGGGGCTGTGTACTGGGGTCAGGCAGGGGGCTGTGTACTGGGGTCTGGGCTGTGTATATAAGGGGTCAGGCAGGGGGCTGGGTACTGGGGTCTGTGTTGTGTGTGTGTATATAAGGGGTCAGGCAGGGGGACTGTGTACTTGGGTAGTGTACATAAAGGGGTCAGACGAGGGGGGCATGTACATAAAGGGGTCAGGCAGGGGGCTGTGTACTGGGGTCTGTGCTGTGTACTGGAGTCAGGCTGGAAGCTGTGTACTGGGGTGTGTGCTGTGTATACAAGGGGTCAGGCAGGGGGCTGTGTACTGGGGTCTGTGCTGTGTATATAAGGGGTCAGGCAGGGCTGTGTACTGGGGGGTGTGCTGTGTATACAAGGGGTCAGGCAGGGGGCTGTGTACTGGGGTCTGTGCTGTGTATATAAGGGGTCAGGCAGGGGCTGTGTGCTGGGGTCTGGTATATAAGGAGTCAGGCAGGGGGCTGTGTACTGGGGTCTGGGCAGTGTACATAAGGGGTCAGACAAAGAGCTGAGTACAGGGGTCTGGCTGTGTACATAAGGGGGCTGTGTACTGGGGTCTGTGCTGTGTATATAAGGGGTCAGGCAGGGCTGTGTACTGGGGTCTGTGCTGTGTATATAAGGGGTCAGGCAGGGAGCTGAGTACTGGGGTCTGGGCTGTGTATATAAGGGGTCAGGCAGGGGTTGTGTACTGGGGTCTGGTATATAAGGAGTCAGGCAGGGGTCTGTGTACTGGGGTCTGGGCAGTGTACATAAGGGGTCAGACAAAGAGCTGAGTACAGGGGTCTGGGCTGTGTACATAAGGGGGCTATGTACTGGGGTCTGTGCTGTGTATATAAGGGGTCAGGCAGGGAGCTGAGTACTGGGGTCTGGGCTGTGTATATAAGGGGTCAGGCAGGGAGCTGAGTACTGGGGTCTGGGCTGTGTATATAAGGGGTCAGGCAGGGGTTGTGTACTGGGGTCTGGTATATAAGGAGTCAGGCAGGGGTCTGTGTACTGGGGTCTGGGCAGTGTACATAAGGGGTCAGACAAAGAGCTGAGTACAGGGGTCTGGGCTGTGTACATAAGGGGGCTATGTACTGGGGTCTGTGCTGTGTATATAAGGGGTCAGGCAGGGAGCTGAGTACTGGGGTCTGGGCTGTGTATATAAGGGGTCAGGCAGGGAGCTGTGTACTGGGGTCTGGGCTGTGTGTATAAGGGGTCAGGCAAGGAGCTGAGTACAGGGGTTTGTGCTGTGTAAATTTGGGGTCAGTTAGAGAGCTGTGTACAGTACTGGAGTCTATGATGGAGGCGATGTGTACCTTTTTAGGGGGGCCAGGTCTGTGTGCACCCTTGGTGTCTGGGATGGGGAAGCAGTGTACCTTTTTGGGGGAGTCTGTGTGCGCCCTCGGTGTCTGGGATGGGGAAGCAGTATACCTTTTTGGGGGAGTCAGGTCTGTGTGTACCCTCGGTGTCTGGGATGGGAAGCAGTGTACCTTTTTAGGGGGGGCCAGGTCTGTGTGCACCCTTGGTGTCTGGGATGGGGAAGCAGTGTACCTTTTTGGGGGAGTCTGTGTGCACCCTCGGTGTCTGGGATGGGGAAGCAGTATACCTTTTTGGGGGAGTCTGTGTGCACCCTCGGTGTCTGGGATGGGGAAGCAGTATAACCTTTTTGGGGAGTCTGTGTGCACCCTCGGTGTCTGGGATGGGGAAGCAGTGTACCTTTTTGGGGGAGTCTGTGTGCACCCTCGGTGTCTGGGATGGGGAAGCAGTATACCTTTTTGGGGGAGTCAGGTCTGTGTGTACCCTCGGTGTCTGGGATGGGGAAGCAGTGTACCTTTTTAGGGGGGGCCAGGTCTGTGTGCACCCTCGGTGTCTGGGATGGGGAAGCAGTGTACCTTTTTGGGAGAGCCTGTGTGCACCCTCTGTGTCTGGGATGGGGAAGCAGTGTACCTTTTTAGGGGGGGCCAGGTCTGTGTGCACCCTTGGTGTCTGGGATGGGGAAGCAGTGTACCTTTTTGGGGGAGTCTGTGTGCACCCTTGGTGTCTGGGATGGGGAAGCAGTATACCTTTTTGGGGGAGTCAGGTCTGTGTGTACCCTCGGTGTCTGGGATGTGGAAGCAGTGTACCTTTTTGGGGGAGTCAGGTCTGTGTGCACCCTTGGTGTCTGGGATTGGGGAAGCAGTGTACCTTTTTGGGGGAGTCAGGTCTGTGTACCCTTGGGGTAAGGTAGGAGGGCTATGTACAGGGGTCAGCGCTGTGTACTGTCCCGTGCTGGGTCTCACATTTTGCTCTGGTGGCTGAGTATCCGGCAGGGGTGACCGTGTCTTTGCAGGTAATGTGTTGCACTCTGGGGGTGGGTGTCCTGATTCCAGGATGTTTGCCCTCAGCATTGAGCCATGCTACTTTCTGGGGGTTGTAGTCACTTCCGCCTCTGGTATCAGCTGTGTCACCTCCCTCATGAGCTGCTGTTTTCATGCCATAAACATGAGCTGTTCACTGATCACCATGATGTCATGAGAGAAGTAGTTTCTTTTAACCCTTCCTCCTCAGGGCAAACATTTAACCGTGTCTGCTCTTCTCATCCACTTCGCTCAGAGAACTGGGATAATGACGTGGTTGCCTATCTGGCAGGGCTGGATATACATTGCTGCTTCAATGTTGAGGGGAAAATTTGTAAAGAGGGAATCTACAGCGGATTTGCATGGAAACCTCAGTCCCATAAATCCAAATTTGGGTTGTTCCTGAAATGGGTGCATGGATTTCTGCAAATTTCATTCAGGTATTTGGGAAAGACACAGAGCCACCTATGTACCTCATGAGAATATGTCCCGATCAGCTGACCGCTATGGGTGGCGTGGCCCTTTTAGGACAGCAGCTGGTCACTGCAGCTGCTGCAGAACATGAGGTTTGTGGCCGTCATTCATCTTTTGAACCGGGGTGCTACTTCCCAGCAGCTGATGATTGCAGAAGCTCAAATGGATCCTGGAGGAGATTTGTTATTTTTCTAGTCCTAATTCATGAAGAGGGGGAGCCTTGTACACGACTGAGAGCAGGTTGGCAGATGCACAAGAATGTGACGGGCTATGCCCACATCGGGGCCCCCCACGTGAACATAAACTGTATTCGAGAAAATGGGGTCAGAACGCTCCGAACTCCGACCCACATCTGGCAATATTGTGTCTATCGACACTTTATATAATGCATCTGCAACCTGTGACTCCCCAACCGGGGTGTAACTACAACTCCCAGCATGCTGGCAGTGATACTTACCATGTCATGAGAGCTGCAGACTGCAGCCCCATAATCCTCCTGCCATCCACGAAAATCCTGTTTGTGTTGGTTTTACACAAGTCGCATTGTTCCCGTGCATTATATAACCCTATATCAAGCAGACATTGTTTCCATATTTTGCGTAACGGGATTATACCCCGGAATTAATCCGCTATCACACGGGAACGTTCATGGATCGGATTATGGACACGAGAAGGCTGGGGCTGTGCGGTACACTATGGGACGCTGAGCAGCCAGTGCATGCGTGACTGCAGAGTTTGGTTGTTTTTATGATGTTTAGCAACTTTTTAGTGAACTTTTACTTTCCAATTTTGCACTATTTGCAACATTTCTGCTTGCTGTCAGTGAATGAGAACTATACTGGCATCCAGAGACTTTTTACAAATCTGCTTTGGCTTTGATACCACTGAATGTAGTACGGACAATTGGAGTTTAAGCTGGTTTCACACTGCCGGTTTTCAGTATCTTTGTGAATCCAGCTGAATCTGGATGCACTCGCATCTGTTTTTGGCCCACTTGGCTTTCAATGGGGCTGCAGGACCTTGCGGGTGCATCCAGTTCTTTACCTTTCCCTGATCCAGGTGGTCATGGTTTTTTGCACTGAGACCAAAAACGCATGTTGTAGCGATTTTGATGTCCATTTCAAAACTGAGAACACCCAGACCCGGGGCGAGGCAGGTTTTAGGCTGGTGTCACACTGCTGTTTTTTTGGAATCCTGCATACCCCCAGAATTGACAAACTGGATGCACCCCCACTGGTATAATCACTGATCCGTCTCATTAAGGCTGGCTTCAGACTTGCGGACACTCCGCAGCGTCCTGCGGGGTGGATCTGCAAGCTGACCGCAGCCCTTATGTTTATAATGAGAGCGCACGGTGCTGCGCAGGTCTGCGCATGACCGTGCGCTCCCATTCACTGCAATATGTGCTTTGCACGCAGGCGGATGCCCGCGCACAAATCACACACTCTCGTCCGCACCAGGAACATGATATGGTCGCGTTCCTGGTGCGGACGAGAGTGTGTGATTGTGTGTGATTTGTGCGCGGGCATCCGCCTGCGTGCAAATCACATGTTGCAGTGACTGGGAGCGCACAGTCATGCGCAGACCTGTGCAGCACCGTGCGCTCTCATTATAAACATAGGGGCTGCGGTCAGCTTGCAGATCTCCTCCTGCAGGACGCTGCGGAGGGTCCGCAAGTCTGAAGCCAGCCTAATATTGTTGCAGGAGCATCTTGTTCCTCTTGAATACCTATTTCTGCCGGATCTGGTTGTTGCCATAGTGGTTGTGTCATTTACAACTGCGTTCTGGGCATGTGCAGACCAAAAACCCGGATCCGGCGTCCAGATCCGGGATAAATAGAGCCACATTTTAATTCGATTTGGATTGCCCCTTATCTGGATATTCACTGTTTTTGTCTGGGACACCAAAATCGCAACAAAATGTGTTTTTGGTCTCATTCAAAAATTGTGAACACCCGGATCAGGAGGAAGAACTGGATGCACCCGCAAGTGCCTGCAGACCAATGGGGCCGAAAACTGAAGCGGGAGCATCCAGTTTCAGCCGGGTTCACACTGATGCCAAAAAGATGGCTGTGTGAAACCAGCCTTTATCTGAATTCCAAAAACTGATAGTGTGAAACCAGCCTGATACTTATTACCTGCACTGATACATAGTAACAAAACTAGCAAGGCTGGATACAGATGTGCACTGCTGGTCCAGAAAGGACGTACAGGAGCACATTCACATGGTACTGGGAAAATCACTGCAAAGTAATCTGTTTCGCCATAATTTAACAAAAGTTGCCACATAACTTTACACCCAAACACTGCAAAAACCTAAATTTACCCCCACGACATGACTGTAACCCTAGGATACTAGTAGTGCTGCAATTACTACTTGGCAAAACCGTTTTCTACCCTTTTTTTTGGAGGAGGGGGGTTGCGTTGCAGTTTTCGGATGCACAGCTGCATGTGAAAACCCCCTTGATGTTCTGGACGGGTGACTTTTTTTACCGTTGACTTGAACTGTGCAACAAATCACATGGTTTCACCATATCTTGCAATACCTTCCAGTTTCATCTATGCTCCTTGCAAAACAGAAGCAAGTTTTGGTAAAACAGCCGTGGTTGGTGCCACCTGGCAGGAATGGAGATACAGCCGCTACGCATGAGTTTACGTGACGTGCCACGTTGGTTGTTTTTTTTTGCCCCTAGGACTGTAATGAGTTTCAGCTTTTAGTTGCCCTATTTACTAACAGCAAGCAGAGATGTTGACAATGGAGAGGAAATGAATGAAGTGCTGTGTCCTGACATGTCCAAGTGACCGGTGTATGGGAAATCAAAGGGGCAGGATAGTCCCCGACCAGATATTTTGTGTGATGTGATTGATTGCAGTCAGAGTGTGTGTGGTACAGGTATGGAGTGTGTATGGCTCAGCTATAATAGTAATAATAATATTTATTCATTTTTATAGCGCTATTAATTCCACAGCACTGTACATACATTTGCAACACTGTCCCCATTGGGGCTCACAATCTAAACATCCTATCAGTGTGTATTGCGCAGGTATTGGAGTGTGTATTGCGCAGGTATTGGAGTGTGTATTGCGCAGGTATTGGAGTGTGTATTGCGCAGGTATTGGAGTGTGTATTGCGCAGGTATTGGAGTGTGTATTGCGCAGGTATTGGAGTGTGTATTGCGCAGGTATTGGAGTGTGTATTGCACAGGTATTGGAGTGTGTATTGCGCAGGTATGGCGTGTGTATTGCGCAGGTATGGCGTGTGTATTGCGCAGGTATGGCGTGTGTATTGCGCAGGTATGGTGTGTGTATTGCGCAGGTATGGCGTGTGTATTGCGCAGGTATGGCGTGTGTATTGCGCAGGTATGGCATGTGTATTGCGCAGCTATTCTGCAGTGCCATATTTCTGGTGCGGTATCCTAGAACAGGGCCACAGGTAACACTTTAGGAGCATTCCTAAAATATGGCACTCGTACAAGTCCCATAAGTGAAATAATGCAGATGTTTATAGCCTGGCAGTAGATTGTCAGCTCTTCACACCACAAATCTGTGCAGTTAAGATCTATGTCCCCTACTGAGTTAAATCTGACTTGTGATAGTGAAACTCCCTGTGATCTCTCTGGGGAGTGAAGGGTTACCTCACCTCTGCCCGGTGGCGGTATCCTCCTTGTGGGGCGGGCGCAGGAGCTCATCCCCATGATTGACAGTTTCAGGTGGAGCGATACCTCTGTGTTCACAAGCAGCTGAGTGCTGAGTATGCAGCAAGCGGCCGGCACCAGATATGCACTGGGACAAAATACTGAGACTACACAAGCCAGAGGTGAGCAGCGGGCAGTGCCAGTGGAGGGGGCACTGTGTTATGGGAACACGAGCTCAGCGCTTTGTGCTGAAGGCTGAGGATTCTGCAGTGGGACCTCAGTCAGTGTCGGTGTGAACAGTTGTGGCATCTGTTGTGCCCCAGGGGCTGAGATTGTTGTGCCATATTTATGCCCGGGAGATAATTGTCAGTGTGGTACTGTGTGTATAGGTTGTGGGCACAGGTTACTCTAATACCGGATCAATCTCTGATCCGTCACCCAGACACAATGATGGCAGTGTAACACCACTGTACCTGACTTTGATTTGATGTTGCCATAGGGCAGGATATCACTGATGATTATGATATGTTTGAGAGACGCTGATCAGTATGCTTCAATTGTGCTCCAGAGACAATGATCAGCGTGTTCTTGCTGTGCCCGTAGGTGCTGGTTTAGTGTACTGTGAATTGTCACCCGAGTACCATCACTGTTTATGATTGTGTGCCACCTGAGTGTCATCACTGTATTGTGATAGGGATGGCACTCAGGTGACAAAATCACAACACGGTGACTGCACTCGGGTGACACACAGTATTGGGATTGCATGCCACCCGAGTGCCATCACTGCATTGTGATTGTGTGCCACCCGAGTGCCATCACTGCATTGTGATTGTGTGCCACCACTGCATTGTGATTGCGTGCCACCCGAGTGCCGCCACTGCATTGTGATTGCGTGCCACCCGAGTGCCATCACTGCATTGTGATTGTGTGCCACCCGAGTGCCATCACTGCATTGTGATTGTGTGCCACCACTGCATTGTGATTGCGTGCCACCCGAGTGCCATCACTGCATTGTGATTGTGTGCCACCACTGCATTGTGATTGCGTGCCACCCGAGTGCCGCCACTGCATTGTGATTGCGTGCCACCCGAGTGCCATCACTGCATTGTGATTGTGTGCCACCCGAGTGCCATCACTGCATTGTGATTGTGTGCCACCACTGCATTGTGATTGCGTGCCACCCGAGTGCCATCACTGCATTGTGATTGCGTGCCACCCGAGTGCCGCCACTGCATTGTGATTGCGTGCCACCCGAGTGCCGCCACTGCATTGTGATTGCGTGCCACCCGAGTGCCGCCACTGCATTGTGATTGCGTGCCACCCGAGTGCCGCCACTGCATTGTGATTGCGTGCCACCCGAGTGCCGCCACTGCATTGGGATTGCATGCCACCCAAGTGCCACCACTGCATTGGGATTGCATGCCACCCGAGTGCCGCCACTGCATTGGGATTGCATGCCACCCGAGTGCCGCCACTGCATTGGGATTGCATGCCACCCGAGTGCCATCACTGCATTGTGATTGCGTGCCACCCGAGTGCCATCACTGCATTGTGATTGTGTGCCATCACTGCATTGTGATTGCGTGCCACTCGAGTGCCGCCACTGCATTGGGATTGCGTGCCACCCGAGTGCTGTCACTGCACACTGGCATCACCTAGGCACAGTCACTCTACACTGATCAACAGTGTAGCTAATGCTGATCAATTTTCTGCTTTTGTGCAAGGGTGATGCCCGATCATTGGGTGAATGGTGTCTCTTCAGGGGCACAGGTGTCCTCTTTGATCACAATGACTGACCGCTGGTTCCAGTCCTCTTAGTTGCCTTTAACCAGTAGGAGAGGGGATATGAAGCATCAAAGAGTTTAGTGAGAGTTCCTAGCCCCCCACTATCGGGGGCTTCTATAGACACCCTCCTGACCACTAAGAATGGCCCATTGTTCACCAGGGCCTGGCACCTCTAATCCACCCTGCAGCCTCCTGACCACTGACTGCTCCCAGATTTGCAGGATTACACAGGGGTGGAGATCAGAAAATCCCACCCTGCACTAATACAATTACCGAGATGTCTCCTGAGGAAGCCGCACGCTTAACCCCATGTCTCCCGGAGAAGATCCTCAGCTGTGGAATCTCCCGTGCTTTCCTGGTGACGACGGCTGCCGGGGAGGGAACCGTCACTTTAAATAGATCATTTCCCTTTACTAATTACAGTGCTGGTTAATTTCATGTGGAAGTGCCGTATCCGGAGTCTGTCCAACCGGTGGCAAGCCAATGTTCCCAGCTCACTTTTGATCAGATGTTGCTGGGATTTGTAGTTCTTTGTGAGACAATTAATTTATTTATTTTTGTCACTGTCATATTGAATCTAATTTTTGTGCTCATTTTGTCTCCCACAGCTCGATCGGCTAGAAGGAGGAGGCCTCACACAGGTGTCCAGTATGGTGTCCTCAGGGGCGGATGGCATGTTGGCCGCAGACACAGTTGATGCGACCCCTGACCCCCAGCGGACCAAGGCGGCCATCCTCCAGCTGCAGCAGAAGATCCTAAAACTAACGGAACAGATCAAGATCGAGCAAACGGCCCGAGACGACAACGTAGCCGAGTACCTGAAGCTGGCGAACAATGCAGACAGACAGCAGGGCGCACGGATCAAACAGGTGAGACCCCGCAATGTGACGTGACCCCATCCAGGGCAGCCGATCATTAGACGTCCTGTATGTGGATCCCCAGGGGACGGAAAAAGATCATCCAGGGGCACATATCGGGAAATACACCACACTGATGAAGCAACTGCCAATGCCATGATACTAATGGGTAGAGCGGACAACCTGTGGTACCCCATAGAGCACCCATCTCTTCGAAATGTTGTGTAATGTGTAGTGAGGTCATTTATTAGTATTAATATAGCGCCATTATCCATGAGCTTACATGTGAAAAGGGGCATACCTAGGCAAGTAAAAAAATTAGCAATACACGACATGTACAAAAGGAGAGGGACCCTGCCCACAAGAGCTTACAGTCAACGAGGGATGGGTGAGGATACAGTAGGTGAGGAGAGAGGACCCTGCCCACGAGGGTTCAAGTCTACAAGAGATGGGTAAGGATACAGTAGGTGAGGAGAGAGGACCCTGCCCACGAGGGCTCACAGTCTACAAGGGATGGGTGAGGATACAGTAGGTGAGGAGAGAGGACCCTGCCCACGAGGGTTCAGTCTACAAGGATGAGTAAGGATACAGTAGGTGAGAAGAGAGGACCCTGCCCACGAGGGATCACAGTCTACAAGGGATGGGTGAGGATACAGTAGGTGAGGAGAGAGGACCCTGCCCACGAGGGCTCACAGTCTACAAGGATGGTGATGAGGAGAGAGGCCCTCTGCCCACGAGGGGTTCACGAGGATTGGTGAGGATACACTAGGAGAGGGTAGAGCTGGTCGTGTAGCGGTTTAGTGGACTGAGGTTCACTGCAGGTGGTAGACTGCAGTAATGTCACCCAGACAAAGCCATGTTTCCTCACTTTTCCTCTTCTGTTCCTCAGGTATTTGAGAAGAAGAACCAGAAGTCATCTCAGAACATCCTACAGCTGCAGAAGAAGCTGGAGCATTACCACCGCAAGCTGCGCGAGGTGGAGCAGAACGGAATCGCACGCCAACCCAAAGATGTCTTAAGAGATATGCACCAGGGTCTGAAGGATGTCGGGGCCCGAGTGACCGGGTTCAGGGAAGGGTGGTGGACAGCGTAAGGGGTGGACTGTCCAGTTTCTCCCAGGCCACTCACTCGGCCGCGGGGCGGTGGCGTCCAAGCCGCGGGAGATCGCCTCCCTGTTACGGAACCGCTTCGGCAGCAGTGACAACATTTCATCCCTGGACGATACCACCGGCCTGTCCTCAGGCCAAGGGGAGGATGGGGTGCAGCACGGGAAGAGCCTGGCGCCTATGAACATGTTTCAGGCAAGTCCAAAATACGGAAGTGAGGAGGACTGCTCCAGTGCCACATCTGGCTCCCTGGGTGCCAACAGTACCAGCGGGGGGCCCGGCGGGGGAGGAGGGGGCAGCTCACGAACAAACACCTTGGATATGCAAGGACTGATGGGATTTGAGATGGTGATTCAGGAAATCAAGAAATGCGGGAAACTCAAAACCAACTGGAGCAGTCTCTAGAAGGACTCAGGACTCAATATCAAAGTGACTACTCCTTCATCCTCCAGTCCCTGCAGGAGGAACGGTACAGGTGAGTGCCAGCAAGACGAAAAGGGTGTGATGGGGCTGGATCCCCTAGCAGCACAGAGGACTTCAGCAGATGGCTGAACTGATCTTGTGGTAGGGTATGGACCAAGTGTGTCATAGTGGAAGAAGGAAGGTGTGCAGCTGCACAGAGTATTTCAGAAGACCATGCTGATCTCATTAAGCAGAGTCTTCAGCAGCACAGAGTGTTTCAGAGACGGACGTATAGTATCTTGTGGACAATTATGGACTGAGAGTTTCATATAGTCGAAGGAGCAAAGTCTTTAAGGGATAGTTAGAAGAAGTAAGCAAGGTGCTCAGCAGCACAGAGTATGTCAGGAGACAAGTGTGCTACTCTTATAGTAGGGCAGTCTTAAGACTACATACTGGAAAAGTAGGGTTCACAGCAGCACAGAAGGTTTTAGGAAAGGAGTGTGAGAGGTGACAGACAGGTACATAGGTGAAGAGGCAAGTTCCTGACAGCACAGAGGATTTCAGGTGATGAGTACACTGTCCAGTCATGTCAGTTATTAGTAGGTGACACTACTGCCTGAGATTCCCATGAGCTGATCAATATATATATATATTTATATACCATTATGTATACGGGACACAATCTCTGTGGTTAGTCAGTGCTGTGTAATTTAGTAATGAAGCTATAAAGGCTGCGGCGGGTGATTAATCTGGTCATTAACGTTACGAAATGTCTTATTTTCCTCCCGGCACATGATGTTCAGTGTAATCTTGTTCCCATGTTTGTGCTAATTAATAAGAACCTAATCTACGGCCGCAGAGATCTTACACGATGTCCCCCGCCAATAGAGCGGCCCAGGCTACCACTGAGTACACGGGGAGAATTGTGTCCTACTTAAAGGGATCATTCATCAGGCTCAGATTTGTGTTGTCTGGACTTCCCCTTTTAATCAATTTTTATTTTTTTATCATTTAGAGCTTTAATTTAATGGCTCTACATAATGATAGACTGCATTACATATATACGTAAGGTCATAGCTCCACCTGGTGGCGACTTGTAGGAATGACTGGCAACCTGTTGTATTCAGCCATTGCAGTTATTATTTTTATTATAGCGCCATTTATTCCATGACGCTTTACATGGGAAAAAGGGGCAAACATAGACAAGTACAAACATCAACAATACAGACAAGGTACAGGAGGAGAGCGGACCCTGCCCGCGAGGGCTCACAGTCTACAAGGGATGGGTGAGGATACAATAGGTGAGGAGAGAGGACCCTGCCCACGAGGGCTCAGTCTACAAGGGATGGGTGAGGATACAGTAGGTGAGGAGAGAGGACCCTGTCCACGAGGGCTCACAGTCTACAAGGGATGGGTGAGGATACAGTAGATGAGGAGAGAGGACCCTGTCCACGATGGCTCACAGTCTACAAGGGATGGGTGAGGATATAGTAGGTGAGGAGGAGAGGACCCCTGCCCAGGGGCTCACAGTCTACAAAGGGATGGTGAGGATACAGTAGGAGAGGAGAGGGACCCTGCCCATGAGGGCTCACAGTCTACAAGGGCTGGGTGAGGATACAGTAGGTGAGGAGAGAGGACCCTGCCCACGAGGGCTCAGTCTACAAGGAATGGGTGAGGAGAGAGGACCCTGCCCACAAGGGCTCAGTGTACAAGGAATGGGTGAGGATATAGCATGTGTGGAGAGAGGACCATGCCCGCAAGGACTCACTGTTTACAAGGGATGAGTGAGGATACAGTAGTTGAGGAGGGGAAGACCCTGCCCTCAAGGGCTCACAATCTACAAAGGATGCGTGAGGATACAGTAGGAGAGGGTATGGCTGGTCAGGCTGCAGTTTTGTGGATAGGGGGTCACTGCAGGTTGGAGGCTTGTCGTAATGTTTCCAGTATTTGTATTTCTTGCCTGTTTTTAACATTGTGCCAATTGACTGGTGATTCTGTGGATCAGATTTCTCACACTTATTTTTTTACTATTTTAGATGTGAGCGGCTGGAGGAGCAGCTGAATGATCTGACTGAGCTGCACCAGAACGAGATCATCAACTTGAAGCAGGAATTAGCCAGCATGGAAGAGAAAATCGCCTACCAGTCCTACGAGCGGGCACGAGACATCCAGGTGAGATAGCGGGGCACAGTTATGGGCAATCACGGGCCTATGACTTCTACGTTGTTATAGATATCTTTCAGTGTGGTCATCCAAGTCTACAGTAAGGCTTTGTCCACATCTGTCCTGTGTCCACGTCTGCCTCCATTGCACGTGAATGGTGATTTAGTAACACCCATTCACTAGAAATAAGCAAATTTGCAGGACAGTGGTTCGTGGCCGCCGGATGTGGGCCCTGCATACCACCTCCTACCTCCACCACTTTTGACCTGTAAGCCCTATATGATCTGACACACGTGTGCTGTCACGCCAGGACTATTAATCAGAAGGTGCCGATGGGTAGGAGGCTCGCGGGTCTCCTGTCTGCTGGACCAGATTCCTGTGAATCAATTTATTCTTCTGTGTTTTGGAGAATAATCTGTTGGATTACTGCAGGGAATTTGCAATTAGTGGCCAGCCCATCACCTAGGACTAATCCTCACAGGGGTCTGCAGCACATCAATCTGCAAATCCATGGCAGAAATGTGAGAGTCAGCCTTTCTACCATGGATCCTCCAGTAAATCTGTGCAAATCCAACACGTCATCCCAGTGTTTATCACACCTGAGGGTTTGCTACAGATGTCTGCGCACAATCCTCTGTGGGGCAAACAGACATTGTAGAAATATTTTATGTTGCTGACATTTAGCAACTGTAGCAAAGCCTTTAAGTGTTCAATCTGGTTATTTTCCATTCAGTGACAGGAAGCTGGAAAATAGTGCAGAAGTGAATACTTGCACTCACATTTTGTATTTATGTAGTGACCTAAATCAGACAACCAAAGGTAAAAAGTTGCATTAAAAAAGACGCGAATGGAAAGCTGATTGTGGTAAAAGGTTCCATGAAAAATGGCCCTGACTCCGGGCCCTGACTCCGGGCCCTGACTCCGGGCCCTGACTCCGGGCACCTGACTCCCGGGCCCTGACTCCGGGCCCTGACTATCCGGGCCCTGACTCCGGGCCCTGACTCCGGGCCTGACTCCGGCCCTGACTCCGGGCCCTGACTCCGGGCCCTGACTCCGGGCCCTGACTCCGGCCCTGACTCCGGGCCCTGACTCCGGGCCCTGACTCCGGGCCCTGACTCCGGGCCCTGACTCCGGGCCCTGACTCCGGCTGACTCCGGCCCTGACTCCGGCCTGACTCCGGGCCCTGACTCCGGGCCCTGACTCCGGGCCCTGACTCCGGGCCCTGACTCCGGCCCTGACTCCGGGCCCTGACTCGGGCCCTGACTCCGGGCCCTGACTCCGGGCCCTGACTCCGGGCCCTGACTCCGGGCCCTGACTCCGGGCCCTGACTCCGGGCCCTGACTCCGGGCCCTGACTCCGGGCCCTGACTCCGGGCCCTGACTCCGGGCCCTGACTCCGGGCCCTGACTCCGGGCCCTGACTCCGGGCCCTGACTCGGCACCGGGCCCTGACTCCGGGCCCTGACTCCGGGCCCTGACTCCGGGCCCTGACTCCGGGCCCTGACTCCGGGCCCTGACTCCGGGCCCTGATCGGCCTGCCGGGCCCTGACTCCGGGCCCTGACTCCGGGCCCTGACTCCGGGCCCTGACTCCGGGCCCTGACTCCGGGCCCTGACTCCGGGCCCTGACTCCGGGCCTGATCCGGGCCCTGACTCCGGGCCCTGACTCCGGGCCCTGACTCCGGGCCCTGACTCCGGGCCCTGACTCCGGGCCCTGACTCCGGGCCCTGACTCCGGGCCCTGACTCCGGGCCCTGACTCCGGGCCCTGACTCCGGGCCCTGACTCCGGGCCCGCCTGACTCCGGGCCCTGACTCGGGCCCTGACTCCGGGCCCTGACTCCGGGCCCTGACTCCGGGCCCTGACTTCCGGGCCCTGACTCCGGCCCTGACTCCGGGCCCTGACTCCGGGCCCTGGTCCGGGATCACCTGAATCCGGGCCCTGAATCGGGCGAACTCCAGGGCCTGACTCCGGGCCCTGACTTCGCCCTGACTCCTCACCTGTCTGTCCCTGATGGGCCTGACTTCGCCGACTCCGGGACTGACACCGGGCCCTGAGCGATGGAATGCCCAGTGGTCCTGGTGCAAATCTAAAACTCCCAGAACCGGCCACTTATGCCGTGCAGTTCGCTCATGTGTGGAGTGTCCACATGGCTCCAACTGCCTCGTTCACCGTTTTCTGAGTCCCTAGGGGGCGCAGAGTTGTCAGACCAGGACTCCAGATGGTCCCATGGTCCGCTAGCAAAGTCTACTCTGGGACCATAACACCTGTGCCTTATCTTCCTGGTTGTTCCTGGGAGAGACTGGGGTTGTCCACCGCATCCGAGATTCACCGGCAGAGACTCTACTAACCACCCACACCAAGATTGGGACTTGGATGGTACAGTCTTTATTTAGATACTTTGGGAGAGCCCACCTGGCCTGTGCCTAGGGGTCATACCAATTCTGATCACAGGGATAGTCCTTGAATTGAGGCCATTTTGAGTTGGATAACTGCCAATTCACGCTGCCCCCTCCTCACGCCTTAAAATCCAGGAGGGTCACAACGGGCATTTTGCAACACCTCAACATGAGTAATGTTTGCCCTTTGGGACTTGCCGTCTCTGGGTTGGACTGGGGGGCAGTCGGACGTGAGAGTGTACTGTTTACATTGTGAGAGAATTTTGGACTTTTTACATGTTTTTACTTTTTTTGGGGGGAGGGAGAAGGGAGGGGTCTCTCCTATGACTGAAGGATGAGTGCTGCAATATGTTGTGTGCTCCGCTATTCTAGCACCTGCACCCCCCCCTGTCACCCAGGTCGGTGCCTCCAGGGTCTGTGTCAAGGGCGGCTCTGAATGCAGCAAGGCATGACGTGGACGCTGAGCTGTGGCAATAAGGCACTCCAGCCTGCTTCTGCCACCCTCCTGACCCGGGCACCATCACTCGCCCAAGTGCCTTATTGCATCCATCTCTCGGGGATTGCGAGGAATAATGTTTGTTTTGCAAGTAGAGTTTGAGGTCAGTAGGTGGAAAAATGGGTGAAGGAAGGGTTAGGTGAAGGGGGGGTCCAAACTGCCTTTTCATTGAATCCATGGACTTAAATCTCTCTTCTCCAATTTGATTAACCCTGTCCTGGCTGGAGCAGAACTTGAAACGCAACGCCCTACGTAACGCATTGCAAACGCCCACAGCGACACATTCCTGGAGATGACAGGCGGCCGCGACTCCGGGTGGAGTGAGGAGAGGGGTGATCGAGAAGGAGACAGAAAAAGTCACCACGTCAACCCCTCTGCTGCTCAGGATGTCGTTTAAGGTGACATCTGCCTTCCTCACCCCTTGTATAAACACCTGAGCGCAGTATTTCTGGTCGTGTTTTTTTTTTCTTTTGTTTTTTTAAATTAGTTGTTCTAATATTTTATTGTAGCAGTGACGCTGTTGTTTGCCAGAGGGGGGCGTCCCACAGCACTATCCAAGCCCCCTCTGGTAGAGAAAGGCGCAAATCGATCAATTGGCCGCACCTTCATTCTTATGAGCTGCTCGTGCTGCTGTGAGCCACTAGGGGGCAGTAGTGGTGTCTGTGGGAGACGCGGAGTGCGTGTGTCTGGAAGTAGCGCTCGTTCGGAACAGTGTTCCCTTCCTGCTGTGTGTACGGAGGTTTGTTATATACTGTTTAATATTATAATTATTATTTGGAGTGGGGGGCGTGGAATAAAAGTCATGTTTTTCAAAGAACGGTTTGGTCATTTTTGCTTGTTGATTGCATCTTTTTATTGCGACGCTGCGACATTGGAGTCGGATCCATAACTGCGGGGGACGGCTACACTGGGTGGAGTTGTTCTCATTCATCCAAACCAGACCGCTCCACCTACAAGAGCATCTCCATGAATGAGAATATCATCAAAAAGTGACTTTATTTCAGTAATTCAATACTTTAAGTGACCACATCTATTATATAGAGTCATTACACACAGAGGGATCTATGTCATGTGTTCATTTATGTTAATGTTGATGATTATGGAGACCCAAAGGTCATTATTCAGAAAATTAGTCGGGTAAATGAAAGGTTAAAAAACGCGCTGCCCTATTCTACAAGACATCAAGGGGTGAATGTAATATTTATTTAGTCAGTAATAGTCATTTCATGGCAATATGATATCGATTTGTCCTGAGGAAGGGCAACGTGTTGACTAATCAATACTATATTCACCCTTTGATGTCTGGTGTAATATGGCAGCACGATGTTTAACCCTTCATCCTCCCTACTCTATATGCACCACGCTGGGACTGCAGCAGCCGTGATCTGCTTTTATAGTGGTTGTGACTCTCACAACCACACAAGGTGAAGCCTCTGATACCTATTCAGGTCATATTTTATCTCTCAGACCCTTCATCCTCCCTACTTTAATTTTCTGAGATAATGACCTTTGGGTTTCCATAATCATCAACATTAACAGAAATAAACACATGACATAGATCCCTCTGTGTGTAATGACTCTATATAACAGATGTGGTCACTTTGTGTTGAATTACTGAAATGAAGTCACTTTTTGATGATCTTCTAATTCATTGAGTGCAGCTGTATTTATCACCCTGTATGCAAACTCCCTGCTCAGTGCCCCAGATATGATCCCTATAAAACAATAATCGTTCTGACCTGTGATATATCCCTATTTGGACCTCGAAAGCAATAATGGCACCTTTTGTGCTCCCAGCATTGTAGGACACACTTTCTGCTCTTGCAGAGTTGTAAGTCCCTATAGTCCCTGTGGAGTAGACGTTTCTCCATTTTACTCTTGCACAGTATGGTTGTGTGCACACGTTGCATTTTTGGATGCAGATTATTCACGAATCTGCATGCCTATCCTTATGCCAGTAAAGTCAATGAGAATCCTGAAGGGTTGTGCTCATGTTGCTTTTTTCCCCTTTCAGATTTGGTGCCGAAATAAATCTGCAGCGTCAATTCTTTGTGCATGCTGCAATGTGGGTGCATAGCCTAGTAGTTCAGACTGCATTGTAATGGCTCCAGTGATACTTTAATGCAGAAGTTGGGCACAATAAAGCCCCCATTTGTGCCCTTGCTCAGATATAATGAACGTTGGTGCCCACGCTGAGTAGATGTTCAGACTGTAAAGTAGTAGACCCCTGTGATATCTTAAGACAGTTGTTGTGCACCTTGGTTCCCCTGTGCAGTAATAGTGCCCCCCACCTAGGCACCTAGTCTCCTCAATTGGTCTCCTACATACGGCCACTTTTCTGTGCCCTGCTGAGGGCAGAGCAAAGTACTGTGATGTGCAGGGAAGGTAAAAAATATACGGACCGGTGTACGGTCAGACACATCCATTACACAGTACATAGCAGGGACACAGATATAAGATTATCTCAGCACAGGAGATGTGGTATGACCAGACCATGTTCCTGTACGGTCAGACACATCTATTACACAGTACACAGCAGGGACACATATATAAGATTATCTCAACACAGGAACATTTTTTTTTTTATTTCATCCAATTGTGGAAATTATTATTAGGGTGCGTTCACACTTGCATATGACTTGCCACGTCTTGCAGCGGCATCACCTGGCGTGGCCGCCTGCTCCTGTCCGGGAAGCGGTCGGCCTCATCACATGATGCTGCTGTGAGACTTGACAAGTCATATGCAAGTGGCAATGCACCTTTATTTGTAACTAAAATCAACTTTGTTCATGAGAACCCCTTTAACCTCTCATTAGATTGTAAGCTTCAGGGTTGAGCTCTGTGATGTTCTGTTTACGTGGTGACATCTTCACTCCTTGGCAGCTGTGGAAGGTGATTTTACTAGATTTCTCGGAGAACCATGATGAGCGCAGAAAGTTACATTGACTGGTGATAGGACTGACGCCCGGGAGGATGGTCGCCAATGCGGGGACGTGTGATCGCAGATGGGTCACAGGATTGGGCCATCTGTGCACTTCTGATGGCTGCAGCCTATTAGATATCAGTAGAGGGTGGTGGATGCCTGCAATAAGGGGTCACTTAGGTTCCAGAATTCGCATCGTATTTTTGCCCGTAGGTTTCTACCAACCTTAACGCGGCACATGCATTACAGCAGTGGCATGAACATCCTATGGTTTCGAGACCCCCTGCTTTGGTGTTGCATTGCTTATAAGACCGCAGAACGTCACCAGGACACGATGCTCCCCCTATGGTTTCCATTCCTTTCATGTCATTGAAAGTCCAGAGCCATGAATGAAGGACGTGATGTGATTGTGTTCCTGGAACAAGATCTGTAAATCCAGGGTCAACCACAGTGACTCATGATGGCAGCTCTGACATAGGAGGGGCCGCCGGGGGTCTGTAAGCATCAAATACCAGGTCAGTGCTGCCAGTGGAGCAAGAGGGCACATACCAGGGAAGCAGCGGTAGATATAGGAGCCATTGCCCTGTATACTGCAAACGAAGCGCCATGACCCAGTGTTCTCTCCACTGCAAGAAATGCAAAGGACGGTAGAGGGGGAACAAATGGCGCATTCTCCTGTCTGTGATGGGTCACAGTGGCGCTCCCTGCTCCTGCCCATTCACCCAGAAGAAACACTCATAATCCAATGGTTCCAAAAAAGTACACGCACACACATTGCTGCACCTGGTTTTAAAGAGGATGTCTCCCCAATAAATGTCATATTCATTGTATAGAATGTTTTCCATTTACTTGCATAGTATAGCGCCACCTGTTGTACACAATAGCAAAGTGCATGTCCATCGATTAACCTGAGTGCTGGTGGTCGCACACGCTCAGTCTCTGATCCTCTCTTTACTGCACAGTGACTAATAGAAATGGGTTTCTTCATAGAGCAGAGCTGCTCAGACTACAACAACAGGAGGAATAAAAAGTGATATCGTCAGCTGCCAGGAGGGGAAGGAGACTGATTCTGTCAGCAGCACACAGTGGGACACGTTTGCCTGTGAATGTGGTTGTGTCTGCATCATTCACACGTAAACCAACAAAACCTATTAACATGGTTCAGGCTGTCCTACAACCAATCTGTAATGTGTGACCTTGGCCTTATGGAAGTGACAGATTGTGTTGGAAAGCAGTGTATGAACTACACCAGTTGTAATATGTGTTACAGACAGTAGATGGCGCTGTACACATTACTTTCCCACTCGACAAAAGTCACTTTAGTTTTTCATCTTTTATAAATTGAATTTCCTTTTTTTGTTTTGATTTCCTAGCACCCAAACCATTGCAGCGACGACTGAGCATTGTCCGCCTGGTAACACAGGTTGGCGCTGTAGTGCTGCCATCTTCCCTTCTTTCCCCTGGCTGGCCTGCTGCCATCTGAGTGATTTCATCTCTTATCAAACCTCACAGCTTCCCCGGATCTGAACACACAGGCGGACACTTATCTACAGGAAACACCATGGTCTACATACACAGAACTAGGGAAATGGTGACCCCTTCTTATACCCTCACCCATCCTCAGACCGAACCCCTGCTCCATATACAGCAGTCGCGCACCTTTAGATATATATATCCTGCTAATATAGAGAATACGGCTCCTCTAATCCAGCATAAAGTTAGTAGACATTCTGGATTATCAGGAAACCCTCAGCAAAACACAGAGCGCGACCCAATGCATTCTATAGGGCAGAGGTCCCCAATGTCAGTCCTCGAGGGCCGAACCAGTGCAGGTTTTCAGGATTTCCTTACTATTGCACAGAGATTGGAATCATTGCCTGCTGTGCAATACTAAGGAGATCCTGAAAACCTGCACTGGTTCGGCCCTCGAGGACTGACATTGGGGACCTCTGCTATAGGGCAATGCGAAGGGAAACAGTAGGTTGGGTTTGCTGTGGTGGTGGTGGAGGGCCGGGTCCAGTGGCGGTGGAGCGCCGGGTCCAGTGGCGGTGGAGCGCCGGGTCCAGTGGTGGTGAGGCAGCACTGTGGTCATTGCAGGTTGTAGGCTGTTCTGAAGAGATGGTTTTCAGGATCCGCTTGAAGGTTCTGAGTGTAGGGGACAGTCGGACGTTTTGGGTGCAGAATTCCAGAGGATGGGGGATGCTCAGGTGAAGTCTTACAGGCGGTTAGATGAGGAACGTACAAGTGTGGAGGAGAGGAGGAGGTCTTGGGAGGATCGAAGATTACGAGTTGGATGATATCGGGAGATTAGTTCACAAATATATGGGGGGTGGGGACAGATTGTGGACAGGTTTGTAAGTCAATGTTAGTTCGATACGCTGGGGCATTGGGAGCCAGTGGAGGGCAAAAGTGGAGGATCAGCGAGGAGAGAGGTGGATTAGTCGGGCAGCAGAGTGAAGGCAGATTGGAGAGGTGCAAGAGTGTTAGCAGGGAGGCCGCAGAGGAGGAGGTTGCAGTAGTCAAAACGGGAGATGATGAGGGCATGCACTAGTAGTTTAGTAGATTGAGGATTGAGGAAGAGATGGATTCTGGAAATATTTTTGAGATAGAGGCGGCAGGAGGTGGCGAGAGCTTGGATGTGTGGTCTGAAGGACAGGGCAGAGTCAAGGGTTACTCCGAGACAGTGGACTTTAGGTACAGGGCAAAGTGTAATATTATTTATTGTGATAGATAGGTCAGGTAAGGGAGGTGTGAGATGGAGGAAAGAAGATGAGTCCGGTTTTGTCTACATTTAGTTTAAGGAAGCTGGAGAAGAAGGAGGATATGGCTGATAGATACTCCGGGATTCTGGAGAGCAGAGAGGTGACATCTGGACCAGAGAGGTAGATCTGAGTGTTATCAGCGTACAGGTGATACTGGAAGCCATGGGACTGTATGAGTTGTCCTAGGCCAAGGGTGTAGATGGAAAAAAGGAGGGGACCCAGGACAGAGAGTTGAGGGACCCAACAGAGAGAGGATGGGGCGAGGAGGTCATGTGGGAGTGGGAGACACTAAATGTGCGGTTGGAAAGGTAGGAGGAGATCCAGGAGAGGACAAGGTCAGTGATACCAATGGAAGAGAGGATCTGTAATATAAGAGGCAGTGCTCGACTGTGTTGAATGCAGAGGACAGGTCAAGTAGGAGGAGGATGGAGAAGTGTCCATTAGCTTTGGCGGTAAGTAGGTCACTAGTAATTTTGGTTAAGGCGGTTTCGGTGGAGTGATGGGGCGGAAGCCAGATTGAAGGTTGTCAAAGAGAGAGTTGGATGAGAGGTGGGATGAGAGAACAGTGTGGACATGCTTTTCAAGAAGGAGCAGGGATATGGGGTGGTAGGTGGATGTGGAGGTCGGGTCAAGAGATGGCTTCTATAAGATACGTGTAATTGTTGCATGTATGAAAGTAGGAGGAAAGGTACCGGAGGTTAGTGGTAGGTTGAAGAGGTGGGTTAGGGCTTGGAGAAGATCCTGGTGAACCTATCTAGGCTTGCAGAAGACCCTGATGGACCTATCTAGGCTTGGAGAAGATCCTGGTGGACCTATCTAGGCTTGCAGAAGACCCTGATGGACCTTCAGGCTTGAGGAAGAGAAGTCCTGGTGGACCTATCTAGGCTTGCAGAAGACCCTGATGGACCTATCTAGGCTTGGAGAAGACCATGGTGGATGTATCTAGGCTAATAGAACACCATGGTGGACCTATCTAGGCTGCTCAAGATCGATCTTCCTAGAGCATTCATCCATCAAGTCACCATGGCTTGAGATCGAGCTAAAGGCTGATAAATAATAATAGATTTCATAAGAGGGATGGTGGGTGCCTGCGATAAGGGGTCACTTAGGCTCCAGAGTTCGCATCATATTTTTACCCGTAGGTTTCCGCCAACCATTATGCGGCACATGTATTACAGCAGTGGCATGAACATCCTATGGTGTCAGGACCCCCTGCTTTGGTGGGGCACTGGCTATAAGATGATAGACCCTCCCCAGGGCGCAATGCCCCCCATGGTTTCCATTCCTTTCATGCCATTGAACGTACAGAGCGATGATTCAATCAGCCTGAAGGAGGTGATGTGATTGTTGTAAATCCAGGGTCAACCACACTGACTCATGATGGCAGCTCTGACATAGGAGGGGCAGCCGGGGGTCACTAAGCATCAAATATCAGGTCAGTGCTGCCAGTGGAGCAAGAGGGCACATACCAGGGAAGCAGCGGTGGATATAGGAGCCATCGCCCTGTATACTGCACAGGACTTGGCAAACCACATTGGGTCATGGCGCTTCTAATCTCCAGTGTAAGAGAGGAGGGGGAACAAATGATGCATTCTCCTGTTCTGTGCCGGATCCGGGTCCAATTACCAAAGTCAAAGTGGCTCTCCCTGAACCCCAATGCCAACAATCTGCATGATGTCACTTTATAGGTCACAGGGCGCACGTGCATCATCTACCTCTGCACCACTATGGCAACACCTACCACAGATTTATTATTATTATTATCATTATGTATTATTATAGCACCATTTATTACATGGCGTTTTACGTGTAAAAAGAAGCATACATAGAGAAGTACAACAATGAAGAACAGCAAAGATCACCAAGCTATGACTTGTCTACACATCATACGAAGAGAGCAATCACTGGAGAAGGACATCATGGTGAGAAGAATAGAAGGAACAAGGCGAAGAGGAAGACTAACAACCCGATGGCTTTATAGTATCAAGATAATGGTGGAGAAGACCTCCTGTGGACCTTTCTAGGCTTAAAGAAGACCCTACTGGAACTACCTTGTCTTAGAGAAGACCCTGGTGGACCTATCTAGACTTGGAGAACACCCTGGTGGACCCATCTAGGGTTGGAGAAGACCCTGGCGGACCTTTCTAGGCTTGGATGAGACCCTGGTGGACCTATTTAGACTTGGAGAAGACCCTGGCGGACCTTTCTAGGTTTGGATGAGACCCTGGTGGACCTATTTAGACTTGGAGAAGACCCTGGTGGACCTATCTAGGCTTAACAAAGACCCTGCTAGAACTACTTTGGCTTGGAGAACACCCTGGTTGACCTATCTAGGCTTGGAGAAGGCCCTGGTGGACCTATCTAGGGTTGGAGAATACCCTGGCGGACCTTTCTAGGCTTGGATGAGACCCTGGTGGACCTATCTAAGCTTGGAGAAGACGCTGGTCTAGGCATTTATTCCATGGTGTTTTACATGTGAAAAAGAGGCATACATAGACAAGTACAATAATTATGAGCAATACAAGACACAGACAGGTAGAGAAGGAGAGGGACCGACTGCTATAACTCCATGATTTCCATGTACTAAGGGTTAATTCTGCTTATCACAGCGTGATGTAAAGCGTCACACTCCATACACAACTATAATAAACCTCTGAGAACAGTGACCCCAAACCTGCAGGTGATAATGGAGGAGTGAATGTATTTAGGGGTCCATAGGGGCCATTATTGTCCCGCAGAGGAGACCCCAATTATCAGCAGCTTTCCCTGGAGCAGGAAAAACAAATTGTCACTTAGTCTATTCCAGTTTTACTGGGGTCCTACATCCCCCCCCACCTCCCCGCGCTCATATAGGATGTGGCATCAACTGCGATAATGACTCACATCCTCCTGTGCAGCCGCCGTCCTCAGGGAAGAATACTGACAACTACTGACACACAGATACAGGGCGCAGAAAGAGGAACTACACATACCAGCTGTACAGTTGTGGCCAAAAGTATTGACACCCCTGCAATTCTGTCAGATAATCCTCAGTTTCTTCCTGATTGCAATCACAAATTCTTTGGTTTTATTATCTTCATTTAATTTGTCTTCAATGAAAAAACACAAAAGAGAATGAAGCAAAAAAGCAAAACATTTATCATTTCACACAAAACTCCAAAAATGTGCCGGACAAAAGTATTGGCACCCTCAGCCTAATACTTGGTTGCACAACCTTTAGCCATAATAACGGCGATCAACCGCTTCCGGTAACCATCAATGAGTTTCTTACAATGCTCTGCTGGAATTTTAGACCATTCTTCTTTGGCAAACTGCTCCAGGTCCCTGATATGTGAAGGCGCCTTCTCCAAACTGCCATTGTTAGATCTCTCCACAGGTGTTCTATGGGATTCAGGTCTGGACTCATTGCTGCCACCTTAGAAGTCTCCAGTGCTTTCTCTCACACCATTTTCTAGAGCTTTTTGAAGTGTGTTTTGGGTCATTGTCCTGCTGGAAGACCCATGACCTCTGAGGGAGACCCAGCTTTCTCACACTGGGCCCTACATTATGCTGCACAATGTGTTGGTAGTCTTCAGACTTCATAATGCCGTGCACACAGTCAAGCAGTCCAGTGCCAGAGGCAGCAAAGCAACCCCAAAACATCAGGGAGCCTCCGCCATGTCTGACTGTAGGGAGCGTGTTCTTTTCTTTGAATGCCTCTTTTTTTCTCCTGTAAACTCTATGTTGATGCCTTTGCCCATAAATCTCTACTTTTGTCTCATCTGACCAGAGAACATTCTTCCAAAACGTTTTAGGCTTTCTCAGGTAAGTTTTGGCAAACTCCAGCCTGGCTTTTTTATGTCTCGGGGTAAGACGTGGGGTCTTCCTGGGTCTCCTACCATACAGTCCCTTTTCATTCAGACGCTGACGGATAGTACGTGGTGACACTGTTGTACCCTAGGACTGCAGGGCAGCTTGAACTTGTTTGGATGTTAGTCGAGGTTCTTTATCCACCATCCGCACAATCTTGCGTTTAAATCTCTTGTCAATTTTTCTTTTCCGTCCACATCTAGGGAGGTTAGCCACAGTGCCATGGGCTTTACACTTCTTGATGACACTGCGCACAGTAGACACAGGAACATTCAGGTCTTTGGAGATGGACTTGTAGCCTTGAGATTGCTCATGCTTCCTCACAATTTGGTTTCTCAAGTCCTCAGACAGTTCTTTGGTCTTCTTTCTTTTCTCCATGCTGAGTATTATCTGACAGAATTGCAGGGGTGTCAATACTTTTGGCCATAACTGTATATATATATATATAAAACAGGAAAAACTGCACAGCACTCACAGACACAATGTGAACTGGTGCCAAGCAGGGACACTGAGTAAGTTTTTACATTTTTTTCTCAAATATATAGAGTTACTGTATAATTATATACAGGAGATGTCCAGGTTATACCGGCTGTACATATATAATTATATACAGGAGATGCCCAGGTTATACCGGCTGTACATATATAATTATATACAGGAGATGTCCAGGTTATATCAGCTGTACATATATAATTATATACAGGAGATGCCCAGGTTATACCGGCTGTACATATATAATTATATACAGGAGATGTCCAGGTTATACCGGCTGTACATATATAATTATATACAGGAGATGTCCAGGTTATATCAGCTGTACATATATAATTATATACAGGAGATGTCCAGGTTATATCAGCTGTACATATATAATTATATACAGGAGATGTCCAGGTTATACCAGCTGTACATATATAATTATATACAGGAGATGTCCAGGTTATACCGCTGTTCATATATAATTATATACAGGAGATGTCCAGGTTATACAGCTGTACATATATAATTATATACAGGAGATGCCCAGGTTATACCGGCTCTACATATATAATTATATACAGGAGATGTCCAGGTTATACCGGCTGTTCATATATAATTATATACAGGAGATGTCCAGGTTATATCAGCTGTACATATATAATTATATACAGGAGATGCCCAGGTTATACCGCTCTACATATATAATTATATACAGGAGATGTCCAGGTTATACCGGCTGTACATATATAATTATATACAGGAGATGCCCAGGTTATACCGGCTGTACATATATAATTATACACAGGAGATACCCAGGTTATACTGGCTGTACATATATAATTATATACAGGAGATGCCCAGGTTATACCGGCTGTACATATATAATTATATACTGGAGATGCCCAGGTTATACCGGCTGTACATATATAATTATATACAGGAGATGTCCAGGTTATACCAGCTGTACATATATAATTATATACAGGAGATGTCCAGGTTATACCGGCTGTACATATATAATTATATACAGGAGGTGTCCAGGTTATACCAGCTGTACATATATAATTATATACAGGAGATGTCCAGGTTATACCGGCTGTACATATATAATTATATACAGGAGATGTCCCAGGTTATACCGGCTGTACATATATAATTATATACAGGGGATGCCCAGGTTATACCGGCTGTACATATATAATTATATACAGGAGATGCCCAGGTTATACCAGCTGTACATATATAATTACATACAGGAGATGTCCAGGTTATACCGGCTTTACATATATAATTACATACAGGAGATGTCCGGGTTATACCGGCTGTACATATATAATTACATACAGGAGATGTCCAGGTTATACCAGCTGTACATGTATAATTATATACAGGAGATGCCCAGGTTATACCGGCTGTACATATATAATTATATACAGGAGATGCCCAGGTTATACCGCTGTACATATATAATTATATACAGAGATGCCCAGGTTATACCGGCTGTACATATATAATTATATACAGGAGATGTCCAGGTTATACCAGCTGTACATATATAATTATATACAGGAGATGTCCAGGTTATACCGGCTGTACATATATAATTATATACAGGGATGCCCAGGTTATACCGGCTGTACATATATAATTATATACAGGAGATGTCCGGTTATACTGGCTGTACATATATAATTACATACAGGAGATGTCCAGGTTGTACCAGCTGTACATGTATAATTATATACAGGAGATGCCCAGGTTATACCGGCTGTACATATATAATTATATACAGGAGATGCCCAGGTTATACCGGCTGTACATATATAATTATATACAGAGATGCCCAGGTTATACCGGGCTGTACATATATAATTATATACAGGAGATGCCCAGGTTATACCGGCTGTACATATATAATTATATACAGGAGATGTCCAGGTTATACCGGCTGTACATATATAATTATATACAGGAGATGCCCAGGTTATACCGGCTGTACATATATAATTATATACAGGAGATGCCAGGTTATACCACTTTGCCCCCTATCACTATATACAGGTAGATGCTTATGTTATACCATTGTCCAGTAAGTGACTACAGCTCCAGTCTATGTTAGTGATTTCCATGCTTCTCCTGGGGGACATTACAGGATTCTTCCCTGTTATATCCCTGTTATAAGGCTGCCACCCCCCGCTGTCCCCGCTTTCCTGTATGTACATTGTGGCCATATCCTCTTCCTTATGGGGGTCCCGTCTCTTTTTTGTCTGGTTCCTGCCTTTAAACCTGTGTTTCCTTCAGCCACTTCCTTGTGTTATAATAACAGCAGATCCCTCTGGGCGGACGCTTATATTTGTGGAATTACAAGTCCCAGCAGTGACCTGCGGCACAGTCTGGGGTCCGCAGTATAGGGGTACACGGGTGTAATACGCTCCAATACAAAATAAGACACAAGTATTATATACAGGATTTGGCCCAGGGTAGATGGGGGCTATTACCGATTTTGCATTTGGAGCTCATGAACAACAAGTCACCTCAAAGATCGCAAGGGCCCCTCAAAAGTCTCATTCACCATCACTGCTCCATTATGTGGTAGGGGTACGTCCCCCGATCACTATATGATGGCGCCATATTGGGAGGAATGTGAAGTTTTGAAAAAAATATTGCATTCCCTAAAGTAAAAAACAACTGCCCAATGCATCCTTAAAGGGAATCTGTCATCAGCCACATATACACTAACAGCATACAGGGTCGTGTAAGGCATGAAAAAACAAGCTAATCGGCCACTCGAATGACCCAGCTCCAGGGCCAGACCATGCTCCCTTCCTTTATGGCCGTCACTTTGGTCCATGCCTGGTCCGTGCTTGGTGAACTCGAGTGATATCATCACCCAAATCCTTTTAATAGCAGCTCTGACACCCATGTATATCTGAGTAATATTAAGGGGGCTTATAATTAAAAAGTCTATACTCACCTCCTGAGTCGGCGCAGTTCAGCGACGTCAGTACTCATCAGTTTTACAAGTTACCTGGTGAACGAGTTATCTGAGTATTAAGAGGGCTGTCTACAACTAGGAGAACCTCTTCTCATTTCCCATGTTTGTCCCCATTAAAATGAAAAAGCCTATACTCACCTCATGAGCCGGCGCGGTTCCAGCCGTGTCACAACTTACCGGTTTTACAAATTGCCTAGTGAACTCCAGTGATATCATCACCCAAATACTTTTAAGAACAACTCTGACACCTATATATGTCTGAGTATTAAGGGGGCTGTCCACAACTAGGAGAACATCTTCTCATTCCCCATATTTGTCCCCATTAAAATGAAAAAGCCTATACTCACCTCCCGCGCCGAAGCAGTTCCAGCAGTTTTAGCGCTCACTGGCTTTATAGATTGCCTGGTGAACTCCAGTGATATCATCACCCAAATCCGTTATGAACAACTCTGACACCCATGTATATCTGAGTAATATTAAGGGAGCTTATAATTAAAAAGTCTATACTCACCTCCTGAGCCGGCGCAGTTCCAGCGATGTCAGTACTCATCAGTTTTACAAGTTACCTGATGAACAAGTTATCTGAGTATTAAGAGGGCTGTCTACAACTAGGAGAACCTCTTCTCATTTCCCATGTTTGTCCCCATTAAAATGAAAAAGCCTACACTCACCTCCAGAGTCGGCGCAGTTCCAGCCGTGTCACAACTCACCGGTTTTACAAATTGGCCTAGTGAACTCAAGAGATATCATCACCCAAATCCCTTTAAGAACAACTCTGACACCAATATATGTCTGAGTATTAAGGGGACTATCCACAACTAGGGGAACCTCTTCTCATTCCCCATGTTTGCCCCCATTAAAATGATAAAGCCTATACTCACCTCCTGAGCCAATGCAGTTCCAGCGGTGTTAGCACACACTGGCTTTATAGATTACCTTTTGAACTCCTATGATATCATCACCCAGATCAGTTTTAAGCATAACAAAGCCTTCTCTGAACTTGTTCACACAATAAAAGCCTCAACTTGTTTGTCTAGTGTCCTGGTAATCACTCTTTCCATGTGCCATCCATCAAGTCCAGCCCACTGTGCCAGTGCATTCAGTCTGTATTGTACACTTTGACCTGCTGATCACGGAATCCACCTCACACGGTGTGCATTAACATAATCAATTCCAATATGATCCCAAAGCATTGCCCTAGAGGTGAGATATCCTGTGCTGAATGTATATAAAATAATTGTAACGCAGGTGATATGGTGGATGTGGGAATGGAAGCAGGATGGAAATAACAGGCAAAGTAACTGGATAGATAGACTGACTGGGATACCTAGTCTGACCCTGTACCCAGAGATACCTCTGATGGTGAGGAGGTCTGGGCCACCACCCTTGCCCTCTGCTCCTCAACCATCCTGTGCTAACTCTCTCTCACCTCTTCAGGATAGACAGCAACTCCCACAGCTAAGGAAAATACCAAGAACTCCAGCACAAGGTGCACACACGTCTTCTCGGTTTGCGGTCTTGAAGAGACTAAAACTCTATCAGCAACACCTAGTAAAAGGAAGTGGTACTGTTTAAAGTCAGGGGAAGTGGACAACACCCAGCAAGAGCAGCTGACCTGTGCCTGGAGAGCCGCCTCACCCATCAGCTTTCTTCATTACTTCTTTTCCTCTGTTGCCTTTGTTATATGGCCGGTGGAGGGCCCAACTGCCAATCAGTCAGGAGTGAAGAAAACTGATGCACTTCTGTACATGTATATGCCCTTAATGCGCTTCCAGGTTCATTAGCATATACCTTTTGGCAATCATTAATTTTTCCAATAAAGCAATAGTAGAGAATAACTTTTAGAATGAGAGCTGTGTCCAGTCATCATCCACCCGGTGCCAAGAGGAGACGCAGCAGCTGTCAGAACCCCAGGTGGGCCCCTGAAATCTGCGCCAGACCCACAATACGAGCGGTTGATGAATGTAATCTTGTCCGTTCCTGCGAGTCCTGTTATATGTCTCACATGTCGCGTGTTGTGTGGGAGCGCGGTGAGGGGAGTGAGTACAATATGATCCGGTGGATCAGAAATCAGCACTGGGTCCTGGGCTTAAATCAGTACTGGCCATATATACAGCGGGGAAAATAAGTATTTGATCCTCTGCTGATTTTGCAAGTTTTTCCACCTACAAAGAATGGAAAGTTCTGTAATTCTTATCATCGCTACACTTCAACTGAGAGAGACGGAATCTAAAAGACAATACAGAAAATTGCATTGTATGAATTTGACATAATTAATTTGCATTTTATTGTATGAAATAAGTATTTGATACAATAGAAAAACAGAAACTAATATTTGGTCCAGAAACCTTTGTTTGCAGTTACAGAGGTCAGACATTCCCTGTGTTCTTCACCAGGTTTGCACATTCTACAGCAGGGATTTTGGCCCACTCCTCCATACAGATCAACTCCAGATCTTTCAGGTTTCGGGGCTGTCACTAGGCAACATTGAGTTTCAGTTCCCTCCAAAGATTTAGAAAATGGAGACAGGTAAGGCCACTCCAGGATCTTGAAATGCGTCTTACGTTGCCAATCCTTAGTTGCCTCGGGTGTGTTTCGAGTCATTGTCATGCTGGAGGACCCAGCCACATCCTTTCTTCATTGCTCATACTGAGTCAAGGAGGTTGTTGACCAAAATCTCACAATACATGACCCCATCAATCCTCCCTCAATAGCAGTCATCCTATCCGTTTGCAGAAAAGCCCTTCCAAAGTATGGTTCCACCCCCATGCTTCATGGTTGGAGTGGTGTTCTTGGAGTTGCACTCATCCTTCTTCCTACAAACACAGCGAGTAGAGTTGATACCAATAAGATGTATTTTGGTCTCATCTGACCTCATGACATGACCGTCCTCTGGATCATCCAGATAATCATTGATGAACTTTAGACAGACCTGGGGTGAGCAGGGGGAGCTTGTGTGCTCTGCAGGATTTTGTTCCATGATGGCGTAGTGTGTTGCTAGTGTTCTCAGGTCTCTTCAGGTCATTGACCAGGTCCTCCTGTGTCTTCTGGGCTGATTCCTGACCTTTCTCAGCATCATCCTTACCCCACGAGGTTAGATCTCTCATGGAGCCCCAGACGGATGAAGAGTGACATGGTTGTTCCTTCTCACCAAGCTTCTGCCTACCGTCCTGTAGCCAACCCCCAGCCTTATGCAGGTCTATAGCTTTGTCCCTGGTGTCCCTGTCCAGCTCTTTGGTCTTGGCCATGGTGGACAGGTTGGAGTGTGTGACTGAGTGTGTGGACAGGGGTCTTTCATACAGATCATGAGTGCAGGAGGGGGGAAAAAAACGAACAGCTCTATGAGAGCCAGACTTTTTGCTGGTTGGTCGGTGATCAAATACTTGTGTCATGCAATAAAATGCAAATTAATTATGTAAAAATCAGACAATGTGATTTTCTTGATTTTGTCCCTTTAGATTCTATCTCTCACAGTTGCAGTGATTATAATTACAGACCCCTCCATCATTGCAGGTGGGAAAACTTGCAACATTGGCAGAGAATCAAATACATCTTTTGCCCACTATATATGGAGACTGTATATTTCGTGGGTCTCGGGCACTATATGGGTGCTACTATGGGTCATGGGTCACTCAGGTACTGTATAGGGTGCTACTATTATGAGGTGCTTTGCTGTTTTTATTGGGCACCTTATTGGCTTAATCGGGCACTTTGGCATACTATGGCATTGTCTAGAACTGATTTAGGGTACTTTGATGCTGTAATGGAGTATTGATGCACTATATGGGGTTCTTCTGCATTGTTAATGGGAATTTTGGAACTGTTTAGGGGATTGTGGAGCTGTTTAGGATCCCTCAGGCTTTTTATGGGGTTAGTAGGACTTTCTGGGGGGTTTCAGAACTTTTGTAAAGGGTATTGGTTCTATTTCGGCATACTCAAGGCCTGAAAGGGGGGAACTATGGCAGTGCTGTGCGGTGCTCTAGAACTGGTATACAGGACTATGAAGCTGTTGTGGGGCATCCAAGCTCTGTATAGGAACTTTGGATCTCTATAATAATAATAATAATAATAATAAATCTTTATTTATATAGCGCCAACATATTCCGCAGCGCTTTACAATGTAGGGTTAGAGTACAGAAAATATAATACAGTAAGTAATTACAGTAGAGAACAAATACAGTAGAATAACTGGATACAAAACAATAAGCATAGAATCAATGTAACAAAGAAAATACAATAAATAAAGCAAGAAATGAAGGTGACCCTGCTCTAAAGAGCTTACAATCTTCAACGGGATAGGGTTAGCACAAGGTACAGGGGTTTATTGCACTTGTGGTCCAGGCATCTTGAGGAAATGGGGCATAGAGATAAGCTTACATGGATGGTCATCAGACAGTCTGTGTAGACCTTTTAGGTTTGGTGGAGTTTGTAGAAGAGTAATGTCCAGAGGGATAGCCCATTCACTGTCTACAGTACAATGGACTTCTATTAGGGAGTATGATAGGCCGCCTTAAAAAGATGCGTTTTTAGGGATCGTCTGAAGCCATGCAAGTTGTAGATAGTCCTGATTTCTTGGGTAGAGCATTCCAGAGGATTGGTGCAGCTCGGGAGAAGTCTTGGAGCCGGGAGTGGGAGGATCGGATTAGTGCAGATGTCAGTCGAAGGTCATTTGAGGAACGTAGAGAGCGGGTGGGGTGATAGACAGAGATGAGGGAGGATAGGTAGGGGGTGCTGTTCTGTGAAGAGCTTTGTGGGTGAGAACAAGCAATTTGAATTTGATCCTGTAGTATACGGGCAGCCAGTGCAATGACTGGCACAGAGCAGAGGCATCTGAGTAACGATTGGCCAGATGGGTGATCCTGGCTGCTGCATTAAGGATGGACTGGAGAGGAGAAACTCTGGTGAGGGGGAGGCCGCTTAATAGAGAATTGCAATAGTCAAGGCGGGAATGGATTAGGGTCACGGTGAGGGTTTTTGTTGTTTCCATGGTGAGAAAGGGGCGGACTCTAGAGATATTCTTCAGGTGCAAGCGACAAGAGCGGACGAGAGATTGTATATATGGGGTGAAGGAGAGATCGGTGTCAAACATAACACCCAGACAGCGAGCCTGCTGCCTAGGCGTTATCGTGGTGCCGCATACTGAGAGAGAGATGTCAGGTTTAGGGAGGTTAGTGGATGGGGGGAGCAGAAGAAGTTCAGTTTTGGAAAGTTTTAGTTTCAAATAGAGAGAAGACATGATAGTGGAAACTGCAGCTAGACAGTCATTGGTGTTCTTTAATACCGCAGGAGTTACGTACTTCCCTGTAGCGGAGATGTCTGGTCACTTGGGTTAATGGGATGAGTCGTCCCAAGTGCAGATGTCACAAAAATGTCAAGTTATAACAGTAAAGATTACCTTGATTACTCCATAGTGATGATGATGATGATGTAGATTTTAGTGTTTACTGAAAAGCAATCATTTCTGGGGACTTTTCCAAAAAAAGTGATGTCTCATCATTTTCAAGATCTATGAGTGATGTGAGAAACTGGTTACACCGAGTGTATACATACAGCTGATGGTTTGCTACAGTCGCATCCTCTGTTCTGGACTCCAGATTGATACATTTTACCTGCACTGATACATTGTAACAAACTAACAAGACAGAACAAACATTCTAGCTGTTGATGTGTTTATCTCATGGTGGCAGCATACAATTGTAACAAACCCTCAGCTTTGAGATATCAAAAGTTTCCATTCACTGATAGCAAGCACCAATCTTATATTACAAAGTTGGGGAGTTTTTCATTATACAGTTTATATCCATGTGTTCTATCCATGTAGGGGTTAAGCGGATCTCTTGCTATTGGAGTTCTCTTTTTTAGGATTTTGTTTGTCACATTAGAAGATATTATTCATCTTTATATTAGTACGATAATACTTAAATTCTCTAGTATGTTGTTTCATAATTATTGCTATGAATATCGGGATTATTATTACTATTATATATTATATTATTATATTATATTATAGAATATTATATTATATACTGTATTATTATTATTATTAGTAGTAGTAGTAGTAGTAGTAGAAGTAGTAATATCAAAGGTCTATTAAAATTTCAATGTGTAATACCCCTGCTGACCACTGGAAGCACTGTTTACCTGTCTATATAGATAGGTATCCAGAAACTGTACAGATGTGCTGACAATCACTAAATAATTAATGAAGAATTATTATTATTATTTATTATTATAGTGCCATTTATTCCATGAAGAATAATTGTAATTACATATTAATGACGCCTCATCACCAGATGTCAGACCATCTCCTGAGTAAATATCCTTACAGAAAGGGGTTACGTAAGTTTTCACCTAAGACCAAAAAACATGGCGGAATTCCTCATCCCAGACCGGACGGGAAGTCTCCAAACAACAGGAATTGGTGTTCCTCAGTCAGCAGGTTAGCGCTGCAGGCTTCCTTCCTGCTGTTTCTTAGGGTCTTTACAGAGTCACATATTCCCTTTCATCATTACTCTGCCCCTGCCCATATCCCAGACCTTACACATTAGTTTCCATTATCAATTTTTGGGTAAAACAATGACGGGAATTGTGCAAAGAAAACATCTCTAAGATGCTGCGATTAGAGAAAGTGTCACCTAAAATGCCCCGTAAGATGGCAATACTGATAATGGTGAAGAATATAACTACTATAATACTGCCCTATATACAAGAATATAACTACTATAATACTGCCCCTATATACAAGAATATAACTACTATAATACTGCTCCTATCACAAGAATATAACTACTATAATACTGCCCCTTATACAAGAATATAACTACTATAATACTGCTCCTATACACAAGAATATAACTACTATAATACTGCCCTATATACAAGAATATAACTACTATAATACTACTCCTATATACAAGAATATAACTACTATAATACTGCTCCTATATACAAGAATATAACTACTATAATACTGCTCCTATATACAAGAATATAACTACTATAATACTGTCCTATGTACAAGAATATAACTACTATAATACTGCCCTGTATACAAGAATATAACTACTATAATACTGCTCCTATATACAAGAATATAACTACTATAATACTGCTCCTATATACAAGAATATAACTACTATAATACTGCCTCTATATACAAGAATATAACTACTATAATACTGCCCCTATATACAAGAATATAACTACTATAATACTGCCCCTATATACAAGAATATAACTACTATAATACTGCCCTATATACAAGAATATAACTACTATAATAATGCCCCTATATACAAGAATATAACTACTATAATACTGCTCCTATACACAAGAATATAACTACTATAATACTGCCCCTATATACAAGAATATAACTACTATAATACTGCTCCTATACACAAGAATATAACTACTATAATACTGCCCCTATATACAAGAATATAACTACTATAATACTACTCCTATATACAAGAATATAACTACTATAATAATGCCCCTATATACAAGAATATAACTACTATAATACTGCTCCTATTACACAAGAATATAACTACTATAATACTGCCCCTGTATACAAGAATATAACTACTATAATACTGCTCTATATACAAGAATATAACTACTATAATACTGCTCCTATATACAAGAATATAACTACTATAATACTGCCTCTATATACAAGAATATAACTACTATAATACTGCCCCTATATACAAGAATATAACTACTATAATACTGCCCCTATATACAAGAATATAACTACTATAATACTGCCCCTATATACAAGAATATAACTACTATAATACTGCCCCTATATACAAGAATATAACTACTATAATACTGCTCCTATACACAAGAATATAACTACTATAATACTGCCCCTATATACAAGAATATAACTACTATAATACTGCTCCTATATACAAGATATAACTACTATAATACTGCCCTATATACAAGAATATAACTACTATAATACTGCCCTATATACAAGAATATAACTACTATAATACTGCTCCTATATACAAGAATATAACTACTATAATACTGCTCCTATATACAAGAATATAACTACTATAATACTGCCCTATTACAAGAATATAACTACTATAATACTGCCCTATATACAAGAATATAACTACTATAATACTGCTCCCTATATACAAGAATATAACTACTATAATACTGCTCCTATATACAAGAATATAACTACTATAATACTGCTCTATATACAAGAATATAACTACTATAATACTGCCCTATATACAAGAATATAACTACTATAATACTGCTCCTATATACAAGAATATAACTACTATAATACTGCTCCTATATACAAGAATATAACTACTATAATACTGCCCTATGTACAAGAATATAACTACTATAATACTGCCCCTATATACAAGAATATAACTACTATAATACTGCCCTATGTACAAGAATATAACTACTATAATACTGCCCTATGTACAAGAATATAACTACTATAATACTGCCCTATGTACAAGAATATAACTACTATAATACTGCTCCTATGTACAAGAATATAACTACTATAATACTGCTCCTATTACAAGAATATAACTACTATAATACTGCCCTATATACAAGAATATAACTACTATAATACTGCTCCTATGTACAAGAATATAACTACTATAATACTGCTCCTATATACAAGAATATAACTACTATAATACTGCCCTATATACAAGAATATAACTACTATAATACTGCCCTATATACAAGAATATAACTACTATAATACTGCCTATATACAAGAATATAACTACTATAATACTGCCCTATATACAAGAATATAACTACTATAATACTGCTCCTATATACAAGAATATAACTACTATAATACTGCTCCTATTACAAGAATATAACTACTATAATACTGCTCCTATGTACAAGAATATAACTACTATAATACTGTCCCTATATACAAGAATATAACTACTATAATACTGCTCCTATATACAAGAATATAACTACTATAATACTGCCCCTTATACAAGAATATAACTACTATAATACTGCTCCTATATACAACAAGATACAAATAAACTACTATAATACTGCTCCTATGTACAAGAATATAACTACTATAATACTGCTCTATTACAAGAATATAACTACTATAATATCCCTATTAAAGAATATAACTACTATATACTGCCCTATATACAAGAATATAACTATATAATACTGCTCCTATGTACAAGATATAACTACTATATACTGCCTATATACAAGATATAATACTATAATACTGCCCTTATACAAGAATATAACTACTATAATACTGCCCTATATACAAGATATAACTACTATAATATTGCCCTATTACAAGAATATAACTACTATAATACTGCTCCTATATACAAGAATATAACTACTATAATACTGCCCTATACAAGAATTATAAACTACTATAATACTGTCCTATATACAAGATATAACTACTATAATACTGCCCTATTTACAAGAATATAACTACTATAATACTGCCCTTATTACAAGAATATAACTACTATAATCATGCTCCTATGTACAAGAATATAACTACTATAATACTGCCCTATTACAAGAATATAACTACTATAATACTGCCCTATGTACAAGAATATAACTACTATAATACTGCCCCTATATACAAGAATATAACTACTATAATACTGCCCTATATACAAGAATATAACTACTATAATACTGCCCCTATGTACAAGAATATAACTACTATAATACTGCCCTATGTACAAGAATATAACTACTATAATACTGCTCCCTATTACAAGAATATAACTACTATAATACTGCCCTATATACAAGAATATAACTACTATAAACTGCCCCTATTACAAGAATATAACTACTATAATACTGCTCTATGTACAAGAATATAACTACTATAATACTGCCCCTATATACAAGAATATAACTACTATAATACTGCCCCTATATACAAGAATATAACTACTATAATACTGCCCTATATACAAGAATATAACTACTATAATACTGCTCCTATATACAAGAATATAACTACTATAATACTGCTCCTATTACAAGAATATAACTACTATAATACTGTTCCTATATACAAGAATATAACTACTATAATACTGCTACTATATACAAGAATACAACTACTATAATACTGCCCCTATATACAAGAATATAACTACTATAATACTGCTCCTATATACAAGAATATAACTACTATAATACTGCCCTATGTACAAGAATATAACTACTATAATACTGCTCCTATGTACAAGAATATAACTACTATAATACTGTTCCTATATACAAGAATATAACTACTATAATACTGCTCCTATATACAAGAATATAACTACTATAATACTGCTCCTATATACAAGAATATAACTACTATAATACTGCCCCTATGTACAAGAATATAACTACTATAATACTGCTCCTATATACAAGAATATAACTACTATAATACTGCCCTATAACTGTTCTAATTTGTTATTTCTCAGATCTTTATGTATGTAATTATTAGGCGGGTGGTAGATGAATTCCTCCGGATACCTGTATCAGTGCTGTGCCCGGGTAGACTGGCAGGTTCTGGCACTGCCACATACACTTATCATACATTAGCACAGATTCCTGCACATACCTCCTGGCAGCTGACGACACGTTCAGACGTCGTGTGGCGCACACACTGTGACACATTTACTTGTGTTGACACCTTCAGGATTGAGAATCTTATTTTTGGGACTGTTCTGTAAACCGCCAGGTGTGGATCCTTCACAGCTGCCAAACCCCCTCCCCATCCTCAATCCTCACCAAGGTTCCTCATTGTGTACAGGGGAGCGGGGTGAGACTGGACCTATATACCAGGATGGGGGACATTAATACACAATGAAGGTCAAGTCTTTATAGGATTTAGAATGCTACAAGGACCCATATATCCTCTGTGCTTTAATGTTCTGAGATAATGACCTTTGGGTTTCCATAATCATCAACATTAACAGAAATAAACACATGACATAGATCCCTCTGTGTGTAATGACTCTATATAATAGATGTGTGTCACTTTATGTATCGAATGACTGAGATAAAGTCACTTTTTTGATGATCTTCTAATCCATTTGGTGCTCCTGTCTATCTGTTTCTGGGAAAGTTGGGTGATTATGAATATTTTGCCCCTGTCGGCCCCATTCCCCTCCGGCGGCGCGGTGTCCCCATCTTTACGCTCAGCGACGGCCGCTGACAGGATCAGCAGATAATTTTAGATCATTTATTTTTATCTTGGAGTCAAGGCCGGGGACCGTGTACAGTATGACGACGATTAACCCCTTCAGCTGGGGCACAGATCATTACGTATCATGAAAAATATTTCTGCCGCCTCAACTTTTCAGCCATAAATTACATGTTACTCGATCCACGAGTCAATCGGGAATCCTCGCTTGACTTGCTCATCCCGAGCCTCCTGGTTCATGAACGGAATGCGAAGAAAACAGTAAAGACTGACACAAAAGGAGAACAATTCAGAAAATGAAAACTTTATACCCAGTGGGCTCCGATGCAACAGCTCCAACGGGGCCCCCAATTATTACAAATCTTTAATAGCATTAGTCTTTTTCTATGGGCCAAAGGGACTTTTGGGGCCCCCTAGCTCCAGGGCCCAGTGTGATTGCAACCCCTGCACCTAGTGTAGTTACACCCCTGTTTATACCCATCCAGAGGCAGAACTCTGTAATCAAGATGGCAGATAGGGCCATGCTGATGATGCCCAGCCCAGGGTTTGAACCAATGACCCCATTGCTGCAGGGTATACGCTATATGACTACAGTATTTATTTGCAGAGGTTCAGAGCTCGGGGCACGCCAAGGAATTAGATTTTTTTTTAGCTGGAATCAGGTCACTTGCCAGTTTTGCATCTTGTGACATTCGCGGGTATATGATGAGATCACAGAAAAAGTGATGCCAGGAATGTAGTGGATGGGCACCGATCACTGCTGTGAATGATACATTGTGTCACGCAGGATAAATAGGGCAACTACTGCTTATATTGAGCAACGCCCGCCTGGGCAACTTAGACCACTATCTAGTATTCTGTTCATGCTGCCCCCTTGTGGATGTTCATAGAGGACAACCATATACAGTTGTGGCCAAAAGTATTGACAACCTGCAATTCTGTCAGATAATGCTCAGTTTCTTCCTGAAAATGATTGCAATCACAAATTCTTTGCTATTATTATCTTCATTTAATTTGTCTTCAATGAAAAAACACAAAAGAGAATGAAGCAAAAAGCAAAACATTGATCATTTCACACAAAACTTCAAAAATGGGACCAGACAAAGTATTGGCACCTCAGCCTAATCTTGGTTGCACAACCTTTAGCCAAAATAACTGCGATCAACCGCTTCCGGTAAACTTCAATGAGTTTCTTTCAATGCTCTGCTGGAATTTTTACACCATTCTTCTTTGCAAACTGCTCCAGGTCCCTGATATGTGAAGGGCGCTTCTCCAAACTGCCATTGTTAGATCTCTCTCACAGGTGATCTATGGATTCAGGTCTGGACTCATTGCTGCCACCTTAGAAAGTCTCCAGTGCTTTCTCTCAAACCATTTTCAGTGTGTTTTGGGTCATTGTCCTGCTGGAAGCCCCATGACCTCTGAGGAGACCAGCTTTCTCACACTGGGCCCTACATATGCTGCACAATGTGTGGTAGTCTTCAGATTCATAATGCCATGCACAGGTCAAGCAGTCCAGTGCCAGAGGCAGCAAAGCAACCCAAAACATCAGGGAGCCTCCGCCATGTCTGACTGTAGGGAGCGTGTTCTTTTCTTTGAATGCCTCTTTTTTTCTCCTGTAAACTCTATGTTGATGCCTTTGCCCATAAAGCTCCACTTCTGTCTCATCTGACCAGAGAACATTCTTCCAAAACGTTTTAGGCTTTCTCAGGTAAGTTTTGGCAAACTCCAGCCTGGCTTTTTTATGTCTCGGGGTAAGAAGTGGGGTCTTCCTGGGTCTCCTACCATACAGTCCCTTTTCATTCAGACGCCGACGGATAGTACGGGGTGACACTGTTGTACCCTCGGACTGCAGGGCAGCTTGAACTTGTTTGGATGTTAGTCGAGGTTCTTTATCCACCATCCGCACAATCTTGCGTTGAAATCTCTCGTCAATTTTTCTTTTCCATCCACATCTAGGGAGGTTAGCTACAGTGCCATGGGCTTTACACTTCTTGATGACACTGCGCACGGTAGACACAGGAACATTCAGGTCTTTGGAGATGGACTTGTAGCCTTGAGATTGCTCATGCTTCCTCACAATTTGGTTTCTCCAGTCCTCAGACAGTTCTTTGGTCTTCTTTCTTTCCTCCATGCTCAATGTGGTACACACAAGGACACAGGACAGAGGTTGAGTCAACTTTAATCCATGTCAACTGGCTGCAAGTGTGATTTAGTTATTGCCAACCCCTGTTAGGTGCCACAGGTAAGTTACAGGTGCTGTTAATTACACAAATTACAGAAGCATCACATGATTTTTCTAACAGTGCCAATACTTTTGTCCACCCCCTTTTTTATGTTTGGTGGAATTAGATCCAATTTGGCTTTAGGACAATTCTTTTTGTGTTTTTTCATTGAAGACAAATTATATGAAGATAATAATAGCAAAGAATTTGTGATTGCAATCATTTTCAGGAAGAAAACTGAGTATTATCTGACAGAATTGCAGGGGTGTCAATACTTTTGGCCACAACTGTATAACTTGTTGGTAGGACTTAAAGGAGTTTTCCCACAAAGTTCCCTTTAATCAATAGATCTCGGAATAATAATAACTTCCACAATTGGATGTGATTAAAAATAATGTTCCTGTGCTGAGATAATCTTATATATGTGTCCCTGCTATGTACTGTGTAATGGATGTGTCTGACTGTACAGGGACATGGTCTGATCATATCACATCTCCTGGGCAGCGGAGGATGCAAAAGAGTATACAGACTTACAGCGGGATCACAGAATATAAGAGGATACAGACATTACAGCTGGGGATCAGAGGATATAAGAGTATACAGACATTACAGCCAGGGATCACAGAATTATAAGAGTATACAGACATTACAGCCGGGGATCACAGAATATAAGAGTATACAGACATCACAGCCAGGGATCACAGAATATAAGAGTATACAGATATTACAGCAGGGATTACAGAATATAAGAGTATACAGACATTACAGCCGGGGATCACAGAATATAAGAGTATACAGACATTACAGCCAGGATTACAGAATATAAGAGTATACAGACATTACAGCCAGAGATCACAGAATATAAGAGCATACAGACATTACAGCCAGGGATTACAGAATATAAGAGTATACAGACATTACAGCCAGAGATCACAGAATATAAGAGTATACAGACATTACACATGTTAATCATAGGGACGCGCAGTGCTTGCGCTCAGCTTGCGTTCGCCCGCCACCATGCGCAGCAAAGGCAAACGCAAGTGTGAAGCCACCCATACACCTGTAGATCAGATGATAGACTGTCTTTTTTTAATGTTCCGTTATTCTTTCCTCCACAGCCACATTTAACGATGTGCACCCCTACACTATGGTAAGAACCCCTATATAGCAGCCCCTGCACCCTGACAACTGGCGACTTTCCATTGATTACTATTGAATTCCATTTAGCATCTCAGGAGCTGATGATTTTTTTATGTGTTTGTTATTTCTTTTTGGTTTAGATTTTTTGGCTTTTTTGTCTTTTTAGTTTCCACTGATGAAACTGCAAGAACTCGGACTTTCCAGAATTGTTATTTCACCAGCCTCCTCCTCCTCCTCCTCCTCTTACTTGGGTATTAGAATTACACACAGATAACTGGGTTAAAAGCCCCAAATCAGCATTAAAGGGGACAATTTCTCAGAATCAGTAAATATGATGCTGGGTGGATATGTAGTGCAGAGGTAGAAGTTGCATTGTGGCCCTGGAACCTGAGGGCCACAAAAGTCCACAGAAAATTCATACCAGGACTATAAATGGCAGATGGCAGGTGGGCACAGATTCTCCATTGAGGTCCCAGTGTGGCACAGCTGCTGGAACCAATAGACAGAAAACCTCCAAGAGCCTGTACTGAACCTTGTAGTTCTACAGCCAAAAGGCCACAAACACTCAATTGTGCTGCTGATACTTGTAGTCCTACAGTCAGACCACTTACAGGTCCCTGTGCTGAAACTTGTAGTTCTACAGCCAATAGGCACAGACCACTTACAAGACCCTATGGTGAGCCAAAACACACAAACTGCTTACAAGCCACTATGCTGAGACATTGTTGTACAGCCAATAGACCATTGACATGCCATTCTGCTGATACTTGTAGTCCTACAGCCAATAGGCACAGACCACTTACAAGTCACTATGCTGGGACTTGTGGTTCTACCACCAATATGCACAGATCACTTACAAGACCATAGTTCTAAGCTAAAACACACAAACTGCTTACAAGCCACTATGCTGAGACCTTGTACAGTCAATAGACCATTAACATGCCAGTCTGCTGAGACTTGTAGTTCTACAGCCAATACACCACCTACAACACCCTATGCTGAGACTTGTGGTTCTACCGCCAATAGGCACAGAGCATTTACAAGCCACTATGCTGGAACTTGTGGTTCTACCACCAATAGGCACAGAGCATTTAGATGTCACTATGCTGGGACTTGTGGTTCTACCGCCAATAGGCACAGACCATTTACAAGCCACTATGCTGAGACGTTGTTGTACAGCCAATAGACCATTGACATGCCAGTCTGCTGAGACTTGTAGCTCTACAGCCAATACACCACCTACAACACCCTATACTGAGACTTGTGGTTCTACCGCCAATAGGCACAGAGCATTTACAAGTCACTATGCTGGGACTTGTGGTTCTACCACCAATAGGTACAGATCACTTACAACTCACTATGCAGGGACTTGTAGTTCTACCACCAATAGGCACAGATCACTTACAAGTTACTATGCTGGGACTTGTGGTTCTACAGCCAATAGGCACAGACCACTTACAAGTTTCTGTACTGAGACTTGTAGACTGCTTAAAGCCACTATGCTGAGACTTGTTGTACAGCCAATAACCCACTGACAAGCCAGTCTGCTGAGACTTGTAGTCCTTCAGCCAATGGACACAGACCCAACAGTCCACTATGCTGGGACTTGTAGTGCTTCAGACAGTTGATATAGCCTGCTGATAAGCCATTGTGTTGGGACCAGAAGTTCTCATTGTCCTCTGCCTGAGATGAAAAATGCATTTAATGACTTCCATATTCTGCCTGGTACAATTAGGATCTGCCCAGCAGACAATGCCCAGTGCCCGCACACCCACCCTGTGCCACTCCCTTATCTAACTGGATCCCAGGAGAGAACATCTCCTAGAGAGCCCCTAAACCTCCACATACCCCCAGTTCACACCAGCCCCCCTCCCCTGCATCACTCATTATTCTGACTTTATTTGGGTGACAAAGTTTATTTTTGCAACATTAGGAACAAAAGGGAGAAGAAAAATGCAAAATGTAATAATCATTCTCACATGACAAAGCTGGGGAACCTAGTGGTGAGGAGGAGGAGGAGAGGGGAGAATCAGGGGCTCCAGCATATGTGACAGTCTGCAAAGTTAGAGAACAAATGAGAGTGCAGCAGAGGAGAGGGGGAGGGTCAGTGAGCTGAGAGTGGGGGGAGAGAGGCAAGGAAGGAACACAGCTCCAAACCCCCAGCTGTGAGAGAGAGCCATGCAGAGCTGTGCCAGCTGAGCTCCCCTGTCCCTGATGGCTCCAGCGCTCTGCCTTGCGCTCCTCCTGCTCCTGTCTCCGGCTCTTGGGCTTGAACTGATCAACAGGTTCCACTGTAGCCAACCCACCAACAACTTCGTCCTGGACGGGGCAGCACAGCGCATCTACCTGGCCGCTGTCAACCACCTGTACCAGCTGGGGAGGGATCTGCGGCTGGAGCTGGAGGAGCAGACGGGACCGGTGCAGGACTCCCCCCTGTGCCATGCCCCCCAGATCCCGGAGTCTTACTGTGAGTTCCCCAAGACGTGGACCCCTAATTATAACAAGATCCTGGAGCTGGACTCGGATCAGGGGCTCCTCCTGGCTTGTGGCTCCGTTCACCAGGGACTGTGTGAGTTGCGCGTCCTGGGTAACATTACGCAGAGCGCGGTGGCCTTTCCCCCGCGGAACGTGGTGCCCAGCATGCTGAATGTGGCTGCCAATCACCCCAATGCCTCCACAGTAGGATTGCTACTCAAGAGCCAAGAGGGGGACACCAGGCTCCTGGTAGGGGCCACCTACACCGGCTACGGGAGCCAGTTCTTCTCTTGGAACAACAGTGTGGCGGATTTGCGCTTTGAGAACAGCCCTGAGATCTCCATCCGGGCGCTGAACACCAGCCACCCCTCCAGGCTCTTCACCTTTGACATTAGCCCCTCGGATGACAACATCTTCAAGGTCAAGCAGGGGAGCAAAGTGCAAAACCGCATGGTGTTCGTGCGCGCGTTCCTCCAGGGCGGGTTCGGATATCTGGCCATGAATGTAGACCCCGCCTCCACGGAGAAGGAGAGTTTACCCAGCAGCGTGCTGGCGCGGATCTGCCTGAAGCCGGACCCCAGGGGAGAACCAAGGAAACTCACGGAGTCCTACATCCAGCTGAGGCTCCGCTGTGAGGGGCCCCGGGGGGCCCTATATGGCCGCCTGCTGTCCATATACGCCGAGCCGGGGAGGATATTCGGGCTCTTCGAGGGCAAGAAGGAGGCTGCGCTCTGCTCGTTTGGACTGGGGGAGGTGGGGAAGAAGATCCGCGAGGCGCGCAAAGGCTGCTTTGTGACCCCCGGGAATGGAGAGGTGTCGGTGCTGGCCAGCGTGGTGCAAGGAAGTGGCCCCAGCTGTGAGAGGAAGAACATCATGAAGGTAAAGGTAATAATCACAAATACAAGCTTATAAATGGGGGGTGCTGCTGGCATTATAGTCCTATAGGTAGGATTGCATGTTAGGAACAGGGGCGTAACTATAATAGGTGCAGGGGTTGCGATCGCACCCGGGCCCTGGAGCCTAGGGGGCCCCAAAACTCCCTTTGCCCATAGAAAAAGACTAATGCTATTAAAGATTTGCAATAATTGGGGGCCCCGTTAGAGATTTCGCATCGGGACCCCTGGGCCTGAAGTTACGCCACTGGGGGGGTAACTACAATAGGTGCAGGGGCTGTGATCGCACCCGGGCCCCGGAGTCTAGGGGGGCCTCAAATGTCCCTTTGGCCTATAGAGAAAAAGACTAATGCTATTAAAGATTTGCAATAATTGGGGGCCCCATTGGACCTTTTGCATCGGGGCCCCTGAGCTTCAAGTGCATAAATATCATTCTTCACCCTAAATATGTGAAGACGACCTAATGCTAATTATCTGGAATATGACGGACTGATAATAATAATAATAATAATAATAATGAAGCACCTAAGAGATTAAACAGGGTGTCAATCACAGCACAGCACCCGACAAAGTTCACCCATCCAGTAATCCTCCGTTAGACCGGATCCTGCAGAGATCCATTGTGCAAACACAACTTTTTTGTTCGTTTTTGAAGAACTGATTTCTCCAGGATCTGTTTTCTTTTAACATTGGAATCTATGGAGAACGGATCCAGCAACTGATCACTATTTATCTTCCATTTATAACAGATCCTATACAAAAAAAAGGATCCTTTACAAATGCAAGAAAAATGGAGGGTAAATAGCGATCAGTTACCGGATCCATTACAGATTGAAGATGAATAGCGATCAGTTAACGGATCCATCCTCCATAGACTCCAATGTTAAATAAACGGATCCTGCAAAAATCTTATTATTTATTTACTAACGGACAAAAAAGTTGTGTTTGGGATCTTTCTTCCCAACAAATCTCTGCAGGATCCGATCTAATGGATGATTACTGGGCATGTGATCTGAGCCGTAACATTGGAGTCTATGAAGAACGGATCCGGTAACTGATCGCTATTTAGAATCCATTTTTCCTTGCTTAGATCCCCATTGTCAGTAGTGAAACCTCAGGTTTTGGGCTGCTTCAGGCTACACTTTGATCTACTTTTGACCAAAAAGGATCTAAGTGGCGGCTTTAAGGTGATTTCTCATTGCGCCCAGCTCATTTTGGGAGTATACATGTACTGCAGGTGGTCAGGTGTCCGACAGAGCATCATTAAAGTCAATGGCCTCGTCGGCGCATATGACCGAAGCCTGTTTTGTGGGGGATCCAAACATAAGCCCCGACAGGACCATTGGACATTCAGAACACAATGCGAAAGGAACCTTAGAATTTAGATTGTGAGCCCCAATGGGGACAGTGATGATCACATCTTTACATTTCTGTGTAATTATTAATGCTATAAAAGTGAGTGAATAAATAAATAAATATGGTTAAGGAATGGTTCTGGTGATATATTGATGAGCCAAGAAGAATAGATGGGGTGGGCCTGTCTATTGGAATTATTGAAAATTGTATGGTAAAGGGCTGTGAAGTTGTGGAGTTGGAGTCGTGGAATCGTGGAGTCGGAGTTGTGGTGTCGGAGTTGTGGTGTCGGAGTTGTGGTGTCGGAGTTGTGGTGTCGGAGTTGGGTGTCGGAGTGTGGTGTCGGAGTCGTGGTGTCGGAGTCGTGGTGTCGGAGTTGTGGTGTCGGAGTTGGTGCGGAGTTGTGGTGTCGGAGTTGTGGTGTCGGAGTTGTGGTGTCGGAGTTGTGGTGTCGGAGTTGCTGAGTCGGAGTTGTGGTGTCGGAGTTGCTGAGTCGAAGTCGTAGAGTCGGAGTCGTGGAGTCGGAGTTGTGGAGTCAGAGTCGTGGAGTCGGAGTCGTGGAGTCGGAGTTGTGGTGTTGGTGTTGTGGTGTCAGTGTTGTGGTGTCGGAGTTGTGGTGTCGGAGTTGCGGAGTCGGAGTTGTGGTGTCGGAGTTGTGGAGTCGGAATCGTGGAGTCGGAGTCGTGGAGTCGGAGTCCATCTTGGTGGACTTGGAGCCAGATTCAGGGGAATTGAGAAGTCGGAGTCAGAATAGGATGTTTGGCTTACTGCCTTCACATCCCTGGGCACCAATGGATCGCTTGCATTTTTTGGTCTGGCAGAATTGATTGGACCACGACCCATTTTGTATCGAGTCCTTTGGCACCGGCCCAGTTTCATAGTCTCACCAGGTCTCTGACAACATGAGTCTTTTTCTTGTACCTGCAGCCACAGCAGGAATTCTTTGCTACACTTGGCAGAGCTGTGATTGACAACTGCTGTCACCAAGATGTTCTGCAGCAGCATCCTGAACATCCACAGACTACAATATTTGTAAATACCTGTCTATTCATTCTCTCCTCTGCAGTTTACAGGGGACGTCTCAAGTTGCTAAATTATTGCAATTGCAAAGTGCATCTAAAACTAATAACTAATAATTGACCTCGTATTACACATCCTCTATATTATGAAGGATAGAGAGGATTTAAAGGGACTCTGTCACCAGGATTTTGCCCTCCCATCTGACAGCAGCATAATGTAGAGACAGAGACCCTGATTCCAGCGATGTGTCATTTACTGAGCTGCTCAGTGTAGTTTCCATAAAATCACTGTTCATTCAGTTGTAGATTAACATTGTAGGACTAATCAAACAGTCCAGCAGAGTCATTTACTGCTAAATAGGAAGCAGAGAAAACAGTAATTATATTAAAATGACAGCAAGCAGCTCAGTAAGTGACACATCGCTGGAATCAGGGTCTCTGTCTCTACATTATGCTGCTGTCAGATGGGATGTCAAAAACCTGGTGACTGTGTCCCTTTAATTCTATTCTGTGCAGGTTGTTGCCTATTTTCCTGGCACAGCTATGGTCTCAGTGTAGCTGGTTTCATAGGTAAGAAGCTCTGAAGCTATCCAGATCACTGGACCAGCCAGCTCCAGTCCCACATGATGCAGCATAGGAGGGCGCTCAGCTCAGGCCAAGCCGCTGGTCCAAAGTGCCAGTCATCAGAAGTCCTGAAGAAGATGAGACTCCCCTTTAAGACCTAAACTACATAGGTAACTTCTAGCAGGTCGATGATGCCACATGTGATCATTTGCACTCAATATAAAAAATTATGAAATAATGGGGTTGTCCGAACTCATTAAAGGAAATCAGTCAGCAGGTTTTTGCTACCTCATCTAAGAGCATCACAATGTAGACAAAGAAACCATGAATCCAACGATGTATCACTTAGATTACTGATTGGCGCAATTTAACCATGCAGCTTCTAAAAGGGCTGCTCCTGCCAACACCAATCTATGTATGTACAATGTTAATACACAGGGAGAAGCTGCTAATCACAGGAAGGGGGTGTGCTGGATTAGCAATGATAAGCTACTGGTGCTAAAACAAACAAAGCAGGTAACAAACGCATTGATTGTTAATCCTCATAGCATGCTGTCTTCAGGTTATATAGCAAAAACTTGCTGACAGATTCTCTTTAAATGATCACCGATCCACAGGATTTGTCTTACCTCGCTTATCACTGGATGTTCGACCACTAGGACCCCCAATGTATGTCCGGTAATCTCATAGACCAGGGGTCCCCAACTCCAGTCTTCAAGGCCCCAACCAACAGGTCATGTTTTTAGGATTTCCTTAGCATTGCACAGGGGTTGGAAGCATCTCCTGTGCATGTAATTAAATTATCACCTGTGCAATACTAAGGAAATCCTGAAATCCTGCACTCTGGGTGGGCCTTAAGGACTGGAGTTGGGGACCTCTGTCACAGACAATCAAAGGAATACAGCCCTCCATTTTAAAAAAACCCTGGGGGGTCACAGGTCAAAAATGGTAATTTTTCACTATTATTTCTGCGGCTCTCTGAGTTTTTAGTGTTGTTGCTTTTTGTTTCTTTGCCTCATTATTAGTGTAATTTTTAGAGTCTTTCCCCAAGGGAACACGTCTCACGTAATCCTCAGGGGCGTGTATTTAGGGTTATGAGCTCCGCCCTTGAGGAAAGACCTTAACATTTAGCTCTGATTAACCCTTATCTCTAGAACCGTATAGCAGGAAGAAGAATATAAAAGTGAAAACTGGACACAGGTCCTCTTTAATACAGAATTGTCTAGACTGGACGCAATTGTAACAGACCCTCAGCTGTGAAAAGTATTAAGTCTGCTTGTGAATATTAAGAAAAATGTTCACCGACATAAGCAGAGCTCCTGATAATGGTGGGGAAGTGACAAATAAAGGTGAAGAATTAGAACTTGATGTACAAAAAACAAACCTGGTATTGAGTCCCCTCTACTGTACATAAAGGGTAAGTGCCCATGATGGAGGGACGCAGCGTTCTGGCCGCAGAGTGTTTTTTCTTGCAGAGATGCGAGTGTTATCTGCAGGAGAACACAGCGAACGTGCCCGCGATCAGGATTCTGGAAGCAGTGGATTTTTGCTACGTTCTCCTGCTGAGAGCACTCGTGACTCCGCAACAGTAGATTGACAGGCTGCGCCTGTGCCGTGGTGCATCTCACTGTGCCCTATTGAAGCCGCACAGTGCCCGAAGTCTCGCGAGATTCCACTGCGAAGGCGCGAGATGTGTGACTGACGTTGCTGTCATTCACCTGCATTTAATCAGGAGGGGAGGTGTTTTCCATGGAGCGGGGCGGTGTTGGTATGCAGCAGGGAGGTGTTGGCATGGGGTGGGTTTTCTATGCATCAGGGCGATGTTGGCATGCAGCGGGGCGGTCTTGGCATGCAGCAGGGTGGTGTTGGTATGCAGCAGGGAGGTGTTGGCATGCAGCGGGGCGGTCTTGGCATGCAGCAGGGTGGTGTTGGCATGCAGCAGGGCGGTGTTGGCATGCAGCAGGGCGGTGTTGGCATGCAGCAGGGCAGTGTTGGCATGCATCAGGGCGGTGTTGGCATGCAGCGGGGCAGTGTTGGCATGCAGCGGGGCGGTCTTGGCATGCAGCAGGGTGGTGTTGGCATGCAGCAGGGCGGTGTTGGCATGCAGCAGGGCGGTGTTGGCATGCAGCAGGGCAGTGTTGGCATGCAGCAGGGCGGTGTTGGCATGCAGCGGGGCAGTGTTGGCATGCAGCGGGACAGTGTTGGCATGCAGCAGGGCGGTGTTGGCATGCAGCAGGGCAGTGTTGGCATGCAGCAGGGCGGTGGTGGCATGCAGCGGGGCAGTGTTAGCATGCAGCAGGGCGGTGTTGGCATGCAGCAGGGCAGTGTTGGCATGCAGCGGGGCAGTGTTAGCATGCAGCGGGGCAGTTTTGGCATGTAGCAGGGCAGTGTTAACATGCAGCGGGGCAGTGTTAACATGCAGCAGGGCGGTGTTAACATGCAGCAGGGCGGTGTTGGCATACAGCAGGGCAGTGTTGGCATGCAGCAGGGCGGTGTTGGCATACAGCAGGGCAGTGTTGGCATGCAGCAGGGCAGTGTTGGCATACAGCAGGGCGGTGTTGGCATACAGCAGGGCAGTGTTGGCATACAGCAGGGCAGTGTTGGCATGCAGCAGGGCAGTGTTGGCATACAGCAGGGCGGTGTTGGCATACAGCAGGGCAGTGTTGGCATACAGCAGGGCGGTGTTGGCATACAGCAGGGCGGTGTTGGCATACAGCAGGGCGGTGTTGGCATACAGCAGGGCGGTGTTGGCATACAGCAGGGCAGTGTTGGCATACAGCAGGGCGGTGTTGGCATGCAGCAGGGCGGTGTTGGCATGCAGCGGGGCAGTGTTAACATGCAGCAGGGCGGTGTTGGCATGCAGCAGGGCAGTGTTGGCATACAGCAGGGCGCTGATGGCATACAGCAGGGCGGTGTTGGCATGCAGCAGGGCAGTGTTGGCATGCAGCAGGGCAGTGTTGGCATACAGCAGGGCGGTGTTGGCATACAGCAGGGCGGTGTTGGCATGCAGCAGGGCAGTGTTGGCATACAGCAGGGCGGTGTTGGCATACAGCAGGGTGGTGTTGGCATGCAGCAGGGCAGTGTTGGCATACAGCAGGGCGGTGTTGGCATACAGCAGGGTGGTGTTGGCATGCAGCAGGGCAGTGTTGGCATGCAGCAGGGCAGTGTTGGCATACAGCAGGGCGGTGTTGGCATGCAGCAGGGCAGTGTTGGCATACAGCAGGGCGGTGTTGGCATACAGCAGGGTGGTGTTGGCATGCAGCAGGGCAGTGTTGGCATACAGCAGGGCGGTGTTGGCATACAGCAGGGTGGTGTTGGCATGCAGCAGGGCGTGTTGGCATGCAGCGGGCAGTGTTGGCATACAGCAGGGCGGTGTTGGCATACAGCAGGGCGCTGTTGGCATACAGCAGGGCGGTGTTGGCAGTGGAGCAGGTTGGTGTTGGATGCAGCAGGGCGTGTTGGCATCAGCGGGGGCGGTGTTGGCATCAGCAGGGGCAGTGTTGGCGTGGAGCAGGTTGAGTGTTGGTATGACAGCGGGGCAGGTTTGACATACAGCGAGTGGGTTTTATGCAGCGGGGCAGTGTTGGCATTCCCTTTAATCCATCATTTATTAGTGAAAAGACTTGTTACTTCTTGAACTGGATTTTCTTTTGTTTGTTCATTTCTTTGATTCTTATAGAAATAATAGAAGTTTTTGAATTGGAAAAATAACATTTCTTATGTAAAGTACATGGCAGCAATTCTACCTTGCGCTCGATCTGTGCTCACCCCTGGTCCTTAAATAATTAAAAACATAATAAGATTAATAACGTGAGACTTTGGGAAGGTGATTGGGCAATTAAAATAAAAAATCGCCTTTTAGCTTGAGGCCTGATCCTTTAAGACAGACCAGACTTTAAGATGTGAAATTCCCTTGGAATCCAATGAGGGTCGCTCCTCCATAATTGTAAGACATATGTTATCCTGTTCCCACACACGTCACCTTCACAAACCCAGGACTGACCCTTTGCTGTGGATGAGCCTTGTGTTGCCCGGCATAGCTGACCCTGTGTAGTGTATTCATAGCCGTGGGTGTGAGAGATGTAGGGTCCTCAGTCTGCTGCACTTGAGTTCTACAGCTTCTTCCTATTCAAGTTTTCTCTTTGGATCACGTTTCCTACATTATTTCAGCCTTGTGTATATATGATCCCCTTCCTGGTATATATGGTCCTTCTCCTTGTATATACAGTATGGTCCTCCTTGTGTATATATGCAGGGGCGTAACTACCACAGGTGCAGGGGTTGCGATCGCACCCGGGTCCTGCAGCCTAGGGGGCCCCAAAAGTCCCTTTGACCTATAGAAAAAGACTAATACTATTAAAGATTTGCAATAATTAAGGGCCCCGTTGGAGCTTTTGCATTGGGGCCCCTGGGCCTGAAGTTACGCCACTGTATATATGATCCCCTTCCTGGTATATATGGCCCTCCTTGTGTCCCCTTCCTGGTATATATGGCCCTCCTTGTGTCCCCTTCCTGGTATATATGGTCCTCCTTGTGTCCCCTTCCTGGTATATATGGTCCTCCTTGTGTCCCCTTCCTGGTATATATGGTCCTCCTTGTGTCCCCTTCCTGGTATGTATGGTCCTCCTTGTGTATATATGTCCCTTTCCTGATATATATGATCCTCATGGTGTATATATGTCCCCTTCCTGGTATATATGGTCCTCCTTGTGTCCCTTCCTGGTATATATGGTCCTCCTTCTGTCCCCTTCCTGGTATATATGGTCCTCCTTGTGTCTCCTTCCTGGTATATATGGTCCTCCTTGGGTCCCCTTCCTGGTATATATGGTCCTCCTTGTGTCTCCTTCCTGGTATATATGGTCCTCCTTGTGTCCCCTTCCTGGTATATATGGTCCTCCTTGGGTCCCCTTCCTGGTATATATGGTCCTCCTTGTTCCTTCCTGGTATAATGTCCTTGGGTCCCGTTCCTGGTAGTATGGTCCTCCTGGTCCCCTTCCTGGTATAATGGTCCTCCTTGGTCCCCTTCCTGGTATGTATGGTCCTCCATGTGTCCCCTTCCTGGTATATATGGTCCTCCTTGTGTCTCCTTCCTGGTATATATGGTCCTCCTTGTGTCTCCTTCCTGGTATATATGGTCCTCCTTGTGTCCCCTTCCTGGTATGTATGGTCCTCCTTGTGTATATATGTCCCTTTCCTGGTATATATGATCCTCATGGTGTATATATGCCCCTTCCTGGTATATATAGTCCTCCTCCTTGTATATATGTCCCCATCCATGTACATCTATCCCGTTCTGTCCCTAACACATAAGTGAAAACAACAACATTGCACTCACCTTTCCTCCACTCCACGTCACCCGGTGTCCTCCCGCATCCAGCGCACAGTGGCCGCCCGGCAGCTGACATCGGAGTGCAGGGACAGGGGCCCCGCATGTACCAGTGATGTCACTCTCATGCACGGACCCATGTCGCTGCACCTCCGACGGCTCACAGCCCATGTGTGTGTGCCGACAGTGTGTATTGCAGTGCAGGGACCCGACAGGTCTCTGCACCGCAATGCATTTCAGCTGGATCTGTATCGGTCACAGATCCAGCTGAAGCAGTGGGCCCCACCAGCCCCGGGCCCGGTCACAATCGAGACCCCAGTCGTTACGCCCCTGTTTGTATCCAGTCGGCAGGAAGAATCAAACCCAATATTTGATTTAACACTAATTAATGTCGTTCCGCACCTCAAGTTTATATGTCGCCGTTGTCAAATTTGCCGCAGACTTACAGGAATGGGATCGTGTTTTATCACTTGTTCTAGTAAGAAAGAGGCAAAGTGGTGGAGTTTATAGACTGAGTAATCTTCCACTTCAAGAGGGGAGACGTCAGTGACGAGAGGTGTAAAGGCGACAGGGTGAGCGCAGGACATTCACACCAAAATGGAAGAATGTTAACTGCTTTCATTACAATGTGTCTGTGCAGGTAAAGAGAATCAATGTGGAGCCCTGGTGCATCCATAGAGGATGGTCTAGACTGGGTAGAAATGTAGTAAACCCTATTAGGTGGAGACTACAGCTGAGTGAACCTGAATGGTAAAGTTCAGAGTTCACACTGGACACCTCAGATCCTAACACGGACATCAGGCTATGTGCACACGTTGAGTATTTGTTGCAGAAATTGTACCAAATCTGCATCTTGCAAAAATACATTAAATATGCAATGCATTTATGGCCTGCAGTTTTCCTAATGAAGTCAATGGGTGAAAAACGCAGGCAAAGACGCACCAAAAATGGACGCTGCACCAAATCTGCAAAGAAAAAATAAGCAACGTGTGCACAAAGCTCAAGGATTCTCATTGACTTTGGCTAGTTTCACAATAGTGATTTTTTTGTGTCCGGGAAATGAAGGTTTTACCCCGATTCAGCCCTGGATTTGTAAAAACTATTGCCCCCCGATCGGTATTATCACTGTTCCGTGCTCTCAGTCAACGCTAATACGCCGCGGGAGCAACAGTTCAGTCCAGCTTCATAACTGTTTCCGCCAGGTCTTGGGACAAATGACTCACCCCCTAGGGGGGTGGGCCTGCACAGTTCCAAAACCCAGATCCGGGGGTCCGGATCCAACAGGATGCGGAGTCCGCCAGATAGTGGGCACATTGTGATTTTAGCTATAGTGCCTCAGATCCGGGTGCTTCCGGGTTTTGTCACGAAGATCAAAAATGCGCCATGATGCATTCGAGCAGCAAAGGTCAACTGTTGGGCTCCCTTAGGTTGTGTGCAGGCCCAGACTGATAGGCGGGAGGGGCGGGACTTTTCCCTATGGGCCACCCACTAGTGTGGTGCGGCTGTGCATGATGAGTTTTTGGAACCGGGTAATTTTGCTGCACCAAAAATGTGTGCAGGCCCAGACTGATAGGCGGGAGGGGCGGGACTTTTCCCTATGGGCCACTCACTAGTGTGGTGCGGCTGTGCATGATGAGTTTTTGGCACCGGGTACTTTTTCTACACCAAAAATGCAGCATTTTACAGTTCCAGTAAAGTGGATGGGAATATACAGAAATTTCCTGCCCAAAGTTCTTTTTTTTTTACTGAGCGTAAACTGACCTGCGGTGCGTGTTCCAAATTTGCAACATGTGACTTTCTCTTGCAGGTACACTGAGATCCTGTGTCGGCTTATTTTTGACAGCAACCTCTTAGATTAGGTAAATGCGGAATTGTGACCTGAATATAATGCTCTTACTCCACTAAAATGACTCAAAAATGTCTTACTATATACAAAATATTTACACAAAATGTAGCATTATTTCACTTCTTCTCATTGACAGGATATGACAGTGTTACTTTTTGTGAGTTTTCTGACGCTGCAGGTTTACTGTGTTGTGAAATTTCTCAAGAATTGGGAAAATATTGGACAAATCATTGAAAACATCCGGTCCATTAACTACACAAAACTATTTATTTTCCTTCTTTTTGCATAACAAAAGCTGCTTTCATCATCCTGCTGGTTATCCCTGGAAACGGTCAGCATTGCAGCTCCATCAACGTGTCCTAGCAACTCGTCTATGGTCAAAGCAGCCGAAAACCAGCTCCATACATCACAATGGGGAGGTTCCTGCAGCCGCTGCATGGATTTTTGCAAGAAGCCATTCACTTGCATTGAGGCTGAAATTCCTGCACAATGTCTGTGAATGTTCAGTACTTGTGTCCTTGTTACCTAGTGTCACTCAGTGTCACTGCTCTGTTGTAAGAGGAGGCCAAGAGTTATCTGTGTGCAGCTCTGGATGTTACTGGAGTAGAAAGCGTCAGTCACCCTTTTACTAAACTCTTCTCCAATCCATCCTGAATGCAGCAGCCAGGATCATATTCCGCTCCATACGCTGCACCGATGCTTCACCCTGCGTCAGCCATTGCACTGGTTGTCCATCCGCTACAGAGTCCAATATAAACGTATTACTCTCACCCACAAAGCTCTCCACAGTGCTGCACCACCTAACATCTCCTCCTTCATCTTTGTCTATCTCCTAACCGTCCTCTCCACAGTGCTGCACCGCCCTACATCTCCTCCCTCATCTCTATCACCCTAACCGTCCTCTCCACACTCCTGCACCACCCTACATCTCCTGCTCATCTGTGTCTATCATCTACCACTCCCCTCCACAGTCCTACACCACCTTACATCTCCACCACTCCTCTCTATAACCCTACCCGTCCTCTCCACAGTTCTGCAGCCCCCTATATCTCCTCCCTCATCTCTGTCTACCCGTCCTCTCCACAGTCCTGCACCACCCTATATCTCTTCCCTCTTCTATCTCCTACCCTCTCTCCACAGTCCTGCACCACCTTACATCTCCACACCCTCTCTATAACCCTACCCCTCCTCTCCACAGTTCTGCAGCCCCCTATATCTCTCCCTCATCTCTGTCTACCCGTCCTCTCCACAGTCCTGCACCACCCTATATCTCTTCCCCATCTGTCTATCTCCTACCCCTCCTCTCCACAGTCCTGCACCACCCTACATCTCCTCCTCATCTCTGTCTATCACCTATCCATTCTCTCCACACTCCTGCAGCCCCTATATCTCCTCCTTGTCGCTGTCTATCACCTACCCGTCTTCTCCACAGTCCTGCACTAACCTACATCTCCTCCCATCTGTTCATCACCTACCTGCCCTCTCCACAGTTCTGCTCTGCCCTACATCTCCTCCTCATCTCTTTCACCCTACCCGTTCTCTCCATTCCGCTAATGACCTTAAACTGATATCCTCAATAATCCGAATTTCCCATTCCCGTCTCCAACACTTCTCACGAGCTGCACTAATTTTCTGGAATGGATTACTAAAGATCGATTCAATTAATTCCCAATACCCACAGTTTTAAGTGGGCCCTTAAAAACGCATTTCTTTAGACTATCATCTCACTTCTTCAACTGTTCCCATTTTGACCTTACAATTTTGTTATTCCAAATCTGGTCCCTTGTATCATCTGTCTACACCCCCATGCACTATATAGCACTTTATCTGTCCTTGTACAGATCCTGGCTGGTGACTGATTCATGCAGCATCATGTGAATCCCCTATGTATTATACTGATGGCTGGACCATATATGTCGGCACTTTTTACCATTTACCTTTTGTGCCTGCCTTATTTCCTCATAGATTATAACTTGTGAGCAGGGACCTCACTCCTCTTGGTATCTGATGAATTGAGTCCCTCTGTAATGTTTGATATTGTCAGTACATGTCCCCCTCCGAAATGTACAGTGGTGTGGAATCATAGAATGGAAGAATTGCAAGGGTCCTCCTGGGTCATCTGATCCCACCCTCTACTCAAAGCAGGATTCACTAAATCATCCCAGACAAATGTCTGTCCAGCCTCTACGTGAAGACTTCCATTGAAGGGAAACTCACCATCTCTCGTGGTCGCCTGTTCCTCACTGTCAAAACGTTTTTACTAATATCTAATTCCCCATTCAGTTTCATCCCATTGCTTCTAGTCTTTCCTTGTGCAAATGAAAATAAAGCTGATCCCTATATAGTGTGACAGCCCTAGAATAAAGCTGATCCCTCTACAGTGTGACAGCCCTAGAATAAAGCCAATCCCTCTACAGTGTGACAGCCCTAGAATAAAGCTGATCCCTCTACAGTGTGACAGCCCTAGAATAAAGCTGATCCCTCTACAGTGTGACAGCACTAGAATAAAGCTGATCCCTCTACAGTGTGACAGCCCTAGAATAAAGCTGATCCCTCTACAGTGTGACAGCCCTAGAATAAAGCTGATCCCTCTACAGTGTGACAGCACTAGAATAAAGCTGATCCCTCTACAGTGTGACAGCCCTAGAATAAAGCTGATCCCTCTACAGTGTGACAACACTAGAATAAAGCTTGATCCATCTACAATGTGACAGCCCTAGAATAAAGCTGATCCCTCTACAGTGTGACAGCCCTAGAATAAAGCTGATCCCACTACAGTGTGAGAGACCTAGAATAAAGCTGATGCCTCTACAGTGTGACATCCCCAGAATAAAGCTGATCCCTCTACAGTGTGACAGCTCTAGAATAAAGCTAATCCCTCTCCAATGTGACAGCCCTAGAGTAAAACTGATCCCTCTACAATGTGACAGGTCTAGAATAAAGCACATCCCTCTACAGTGTGACAGCCCTAGAATAAAGCTGATCCCTCTACAGTGTGACAGCCCTAGAATAAAGCTGATCCACCTACAGTGTGACAGCCCTAGAATAAAGCTGATGCCTCTACAGTGTGACAGCCCTAGAATAAAGCTGATCCCTCTACAGTGTGACAGCCCTTGAGATATTTGTGGTCAGCTATTAAGTCTCCTCTCAATCTTCTCTTTTACAAGCTAAACATTCCCAAATCCTGTAACCTTTCCTCATAGGACATGGTTTGCAGACCGGTCACCATTGTGGTTGCTCTTCTCTGAACTTGTTCCCGTTTGTTGATGTCTTGTGGAGCCCAGAACTGGACACAGTATCCAGATGAGATCTGACCACAGAGGAGTAGAGGGGGATAATGACTGGACACAGTATCCAGATGAGATCTGACCACAGAGGAGTAGAGGGGGATAATGACTTCACATGATCTACACTGTTTACTTCTGTTATTACATCCCAGAACTGTGTTTGCCTTTCTTCCTGCAGCATCACACTGGTGACTCCTGTGCAGTCTGTGATCTATTATTATACACTCGTCTATTTCACACTCGCTGTTGCTTTGTCCTATTCCTCCCATTCTGTAGATGCTTTTCTCATTCTTCTTGCCCAGATGTTGGACTTTGCATTTCTCCCTGATATAAACCATTCTGTTAGTTGCTGTCCATTGCTCCAGTGTGTTCAGATCTTTATGAATGCTCTCTATGTTGGCCCTATAGAAATTAATATTATTCTTATTTTAAACATTACTCAACCTGATATGACTTTCCTGTTTCATAGCATAGACAGAACCGACAATCTTATGTTTAAGAAGAGCATAGAGTCGTATCTCAGGACCGATATCAACCCTCAGTGTTAGGATATTGATGGTAGACGACCCCATGCATTGACCCTGATCCCAGCTGTGTGGGCAGACCTTGCCCCGGGACCCCTCTTATCAGCACAGGTTACCTGGGAACAATGGGCTTTATGGCCGCCTGTATACACCATTGGCCTTTATGGGCTCACACCTGCACACAGCCCTATAAGAGTATATGGGAGGTCACACGTTGGGTCTCAGGTGACTGCACAGGAGGATTGAGCCCTATGTGATGACTTTACTGGATCCTGCAAAAAACATGTATATATAAATTGGCTATTTTCCAGATTTTAATATGATCGTAACATTCTTGCCTTTTTTCTTTCGTGTCATTTTGCTGTCAGATTTCGGATTGCGGCTCGTGCAGACGTCTAATTACTCATAAATGCCTGGAGATTTATTTTTGACGGCTGCTATTTCGGTCCGAGGATACCGTACGTTGCGGATATTTTTGCATTTCCTTCTTACATGTAATTATATTAGAACTATTATGCTGGACTCTGCATGGAAGAAGAAATACTAGCGGGAGGTGAGGAATGGCGCGCCGGCGTGGGGGTGTGGGGGTTCATATACGAAAAGGACATTAAACCTGCAATCAATCTGCTATTTTCTGTTCACTTGATAATTATCTATTGCTCCCTGTTATCAGCCACTTCAATCTGGCTTCTCTCCAGGGATCCATACAACATTCCACACATACAATTACATCAAGTGTTGAGCGGCCTTGGATATTTTTTGCTTTTGGCATCTTGAGTTACGTGTTTTCTTCGCCACTCGCATCTTGTCACGATACTTGGAGACTTGTGACAGTTTTGGGACTCTGTCTCATTCCTGTTTTTCTTTGGCAGTGTAGGAGTTAATGTCAGTTTCTGTTGCTACATACTCTTTAGTTCTCTTCCAGGTGTGGCTACTTTGTGATCACTCCCAACTCCATTCCTGGCCTAGCTACCTGAGGTGTAGATACTCTTCTGGAGCAGCTGACGTTGCCAAGCCGTCTGCTGCCTAGGAGAGTGGCAGCAGGGGTGAAGTTGTGTTTGTTGTATCACTGTCTGTCTCCCTTTCTCTTTTGTTGTTATTAGTGCATCAGTTGGGACTAGTGCTCCAACCGGCTGTCAGGGGTGTGTCGGGAGGCACGGATTAGACTGTAGAGGCCACTCACAGAAGGTCCTGCGTTTGGTCAAACAGTCAAAATCCTAAGAAAATGTCTGTCGCTTTAAGAGGCATCCCCTATTAGTTAAAGCTGGAGGTCACTAGGACCCAGCTGATTCCTTACCTTGAGCTGCCTATATATTCCCCTTGACTCCCAGGATGCCCTGCTGGTGATTGTAGCTGTTCCTAGCTCAAGCAGTGTTTCCTGGAGTCTGTTGGTTTGCTGCTTGTATTTGCTCAAGCTAAGTGTATCTCTTCCCTCTTTGTTTATTTCCCTTGTGTGTATCTTTAGTTGTTAGTGGGCTGACTAGTGATCACCCGCTCTGATCCCTGTGTAGTGGAAGTCCAGGGACAGTCAGGGAATAGGTAATCCTGGCGCGACAGTTGGGAAACTGTATAGGGACGTTAGGGGAGCCAGGTGTCAGCGCTAGTTTTTCTAGGGGTCACCATCCCCCTTATTGCCCTTAGCATCAGGGACTCCTTTCCCCCCAATCCCCACCACCTGTCATCATCCAGTGCTGGGTGTCTCCCCACACCCAGCGTGACACCTCCATCTCCCTATTTTAAGGATAACATCTGGGCTGGCGAGGGCTAGGTATCCTGCTTGGCGATAGGTGAAAGAACCCGTATAGGAATGGTAGGGAGATCAGGAGTACAGCTGCAAGTGAGAGCAGGAGGTCGCCTTTGCCCTGTTCCCTACAAGCAGGGCCCTCCGTTGTAGTTGACCCCCCTTGGTGTTTCCCCAGTCTGTTGTTGTGTGTAGTGCACGGACACCCTTGTCTGTGCCACTGTCACGCACTGTATCCGGATGCTCCCTAGTCCGCAGCATGATGCATCTAAATCCAAATTTCTGGTACCGGAGAGCAGTGCATTGTGGGATCTCAGATATTATGGGGTTAAAGCTCAGCGGAGTGGAACTGAACGCTATCTGTTTTCAAGGTCAGCAAAAAAAAAAAAAAAAAAATTGGACGCAGATTTGGTTGTGAGTGGAGGAAACAGAATCCTGTACAAAGTTTCTACAAAGTTTACCAAACTTTTTGTTGCACGATGTCTCCTCCGTGATATGGGAACCCACAGCGGACGCGTCTGGTACATGAGAAGAGAAGTACATGTATGTGATGCGACACTCAGCACCGCTATATAGTTTACGCTGCGGCTTTATGAGAGGCTGTGCATGTGAAGATGCCAGAAGAGTCAATTCCGACTCTTCTTTTAGCCAATAAAGCATTTTCTGGGAGGGAAATAAGAGTGAGTTTGTTTTCCCACGTCCTCTGTCCCCGGCGCCTTAATGAGTCACAGGCGCTCGGATCCCGCACTGAGCTCACAGCTGCTCCATTTCCCACGTCCCCTCCGTGTGGAAATCCGGAATAACTTGGATGTGCCCCCTTTACCCCGAGCAGCCGTACAATGTGGGGGCTACTATTCCTGTTATTTCATGGGTTTGCACCTGTGGCCCTCCAGCTGCTGCGCAACTACAACTCCCAGCATGCCCTGACAGCCGCAGGATGGATATAGCCAGTGGCCCCTCTACCATGGGCAAACTTGCATTGTAGAGACCGGTATTTCTGTGTTCCTCACCATTTTTTCCCAATCTGTGGCCTTCCAACTACAAAGCCCAGCATGTCTTGTTGGATTGTGGCTGTCGGGGCACGCTGAAGGTTGTCATTTCGAAACAGCTGGAGAACCGCAGGTCGGAGGCCATAACTTTTTAAAATTTTCTTTGAATGGCCTTCAGATCAATCTTAAACCATGGCGACTTGGATGAACGCTCTGCAGGAAGATCGATCTTGTGCAGCCTGGTTAGGTCCACCAGGATCTTCTCCAAGCTGAGATAGGTCTACCAGGGTCATCTCCAAGCCTAGTTAGGTCTACTAGGGTCTTCTCCAAGCCTAAATAGGTCCACCAGAGTATTCCTTAAGCCTAGAGAGGCCAACACGGTCTTCTCCAAACCTAGATCGGTTCACCTGGGTCTTCTCAAAGCTTAGATAGGTTCACCAGGGTCTTCTCCAAGCATACATAGGTTCACCAGGGTCTTCTCCAAGCCTACATAGGTTCCACTAACCTCCCTAAATGTGACATCTCCCTCTCAGTATGCGGCACCACAATAACGCCTAGTCAGCAGGCTCGCTGTCTGGGTGTTATGTTAGCCTCTGATCTTTACTTCACCCCATATTTACAATCTCTTTCCCGCTCTTGCCGTTTGCACCTGAAGAACATCTCTAGAATTCGCCGCTTTCTCACCTTGGAAACCACAAACACCCTCACCGTGGCCCTGATCCCCTCCCGCTTTGATTATTGTAATTCTTGAATAATTGGCCTCCCCCTCAGTAGACTCTCTCCTCTCCAGTCCATCCTTAATGCAGCAGCCAGAATCACCTATATGGCTAACCGATACTTGTACGCTTCTGCTCTATGCCTGTCATTGCACTGGCTGCCTATACACTATAGGATCCAATTCAAACTGCTTGTTCTCACCCACAAAGCTCTTCACGGTGCGGCACCTCCCTACATCTCCTCCCTCATATCTATTTATCACCCCGCCCATCCTCTTCGCTCTGAAATTGACCTTAGAGTAACTTCTGCATTCATCCGATCCTCCCACTCCCGGCTCCAAGACTTCTCCCGAGCTGCACCAATTCTCTGGAATGCTCTACCCCAAGAAATTAGGTGTATCCACAACTTACATAGTTTCAGGCGATATCTTTTTAGGGCGGCCTATCATGATCCCTAGTCAAAGTCATCTAGACTTAGCCTATCCGCTCCACCAGTCTCAAATGGATCACAAATAATGGTTGGTGGCCACTTATACTGCTCCTATCTGTTCCCCATCTCCTCAAATTGACTATACCATCATTGTAAGGCCGGCTTCACACTGCGGTCAGGTCCGGTCCGGCGCTGTCAGGGGTGAACCTGACAGCCCTGGACAGGATCAGCACACAGAACCGGAGGGCTAATATGCCCTCCGGTCCGGTGTGCAGCTGCCGCTGCTGATGATTCAGGACCGCGGCTCGCAGGGAGCTAGCCGCGGTCCTGAATTATAGCAGCGGCGTGCGGCCACCGGTATCCGGTTCCCGGATCCTCCCGGATCGGGGCAATCCGGCCCCATAGGCTCCCATGTTAAGGGAGTGCCGGATTGCCCTGGAAGGATCTGGGGGAATCCGGGAGGATCCAGCGGAATCCGGGAGACACCAATTAGGTGCAGATTGGTCTCCCCGGACATGCGGTGGCACGTTCCATGGCGCCATATTTGAAATACACTATATGGCGCCAGGGCGATCGCCGCTATTCTGATTGGTCGCCACGTTCAGCGCCAACCAATCAGAGAAGCGGCATTCAAACCACTATTCTAGATTACCCGATGCTTTAGAATCGGGCCACCATCTAGTTATTATAATTGCTAAAGTAACAATTCCCCGATATGTTTGTCACTTCAGCTTGGCCTCCTTTCTCCTATCTCTGTGTTGGAGATTCAGCAATGTCTGGTCATTGGGGGACGACTGCTGTTTCAGGGCTGGAGGAATAGTGATGTCTGGGAGTAATTTATGAAATGGGCACAATGTAGATCACCAGATCTCTATCAGATGTGTTTACATCACAATGTTATAATGATCCTCCCACTGCGTAGCGTCGGCCGTACCTTGCTTTGCTTCGTGGCGGACGCCTCTTACATCCTTCCATTGTCCTCTCGCTGTTGGTGACTCATCGTCATGTTACAGAATTTAAGCCCAAAAACGTTTGCTGGTTAAAAAAGTAGAAAAACCATCGGTGGAAATTGTAAATGAATCTGCCTGATCTGCGGGTTATGAAAACAGACCCAACTCCGAGGAGTCTGACGGACTGGTCCGGAATAACAGACCCAACTCCGAGGAGTCTGACGACCGGTCCGGAATAACTTTGGCTTCTTTTCCAGGCTCCTGTGATTTGTATGAACTCTTTGCCAATTGTCAGACAGCGAACGATCCAAGTCGTGTTATGTCCCCCCTTAAATGCTTCACGGCTGCACCCTAATTCGGCAACGCGGTTTGATGAGTTTAACATTCCGGTTTCGTTTCCCATGAAAATCACATTTCCTTCATTCAAAGGGGGGGGGGGGCAAAAATGATCAAATCTGTGCATGGTGCAGCTCGGCCATTATGTTCTAGGATCCCTATGGAAAGGGTTAAATCCACTTAGAATCCTCGTACTATGGAGGGAAAAAGATCTGACATTTCTGATCCCGCAACAATAAAACTGTGAATATTTCCTCTCCGCCATTAGTGTGGGGTAGTGGAGTTTGTTCCTGACCACCCTGTGAAATGTATCACTGTCACCACCCCATTGGGGTGGATCCTCTTGTACTGTGTCCCTCCATGGCTGGAGTTATGAGCGGCTCCCGGCAGGCCCCGGTTAACCGCTGCGGCTCTCTGACTCTGAAATGTGCCGCTTTTGGGTAAACAATTCACTAGTTCATTTTTAGAGAGTTACTCAGAGGAAAAAAAAATAAAATAAAATAAAGAAAAGCCACAGAGTAATTTCCCCAATTCTGGAGGACGATTCCCTCGGGGGAACACAGAGAACACGCGTTCCTTAGATAATTCATCACTGTGACGACACTTCCGGGAATCAATCAGTTTCAGACAAACATCGAGATAAGAAGTGCGTCAAAAACAAGACGCTTATGCGTCATTGTACACGTCTTGGATCCACGGTATCCATTACATATATGCTGGGTTGTGGAGTCGGAGTCGTGGAGTCGGATTCAGGGAAATTGAGGAGTCGGAGTCAGAGTTGGATGCGTCACTTAAGGCCGGTTTGCAAGTTACAATGTCCAACGATCAGGGTCGCTTTCTGATCACTGGTGAGCTGTCATACAGCGATCAGAGACCAGCGAGAAGACTAGTAACCATGTTAAGCAACGGGTAACTAAGCAGAGCGTGGCGCTTAGTTACCCGATGTTTTACCCTGGTTACCAGCTCCCAGCGTGTACTGTGCAGCACTGGGAGCTCATTGATCGTTGGTCTCCCGCTGTCACACACGCCGATGCTGTCCATCCAGCGGGAGACCAATGATCGAAAAATGGCCCCGGCCATTTGACCCAACGATCATCGATCAGCTAGCTGATCGCTAGTCATTGGTAGATGTCACACCCTGCGACGTCGCTACGAGGTCACTGCAACATCACAAAACCGGTGACGTTGCCACAATATCGTTAGCGATATCTACACGTGTAAACCGTTTATGTCTACCTTCAGGCCAATAAGGAGCTCTGATCGGCTATATTCAAGTTGTTTGCTGCTTGTTTGCTTTCCTGTGTACACAGGCCGGCAAGCAATTATAGGGATAGAATAATCGCTCCTTCAACCATGGTGTCCCCGTGTCCAGTGCATCTTATTGTCGGCTCATCCCTGATAACAGGAGACAATGTGATACAAACATCGCTGTGTTTAATGGCGACCTGAAGGATCCACTCCTCTGACTGACAAGCCGCTCATTCATGTGATTGACATCATGTTTGCCCCAGGCCAAAAATTGGAAATAAGTGCTCAAATGATTATTGGCTCACGCAAAAAGGGCCGTACCTCTCTCATTCAGTGAGACTATGGCTAAAGCCTCATTCACACATCTGTGTCACCACGGACGTGTGAGACAAGGCCGTTTGGGGGCGGGGCGTACATCCATGTGACACAATGGGTGGTGTCCGTGTGCTGTCCGTGGATAGCACACAGATAGGCTGTCACCGCATATTCACCTCCCTCCAGCGCTGCTGCTCCTCTCACTTCCGGGCCGCTGTCAGGCCCAGTGAAGTGAATATTCATGAGCCTAATGAGCGGCTCCGGAAGTGAGAGGAGCTGTCAGCGCTGGAGCGAAGGAGAGTTGGAAATTCTTTATTTTTAGCTTTGTATCTTTTGTCCATGGACCGTGCACACGGATGTCACATGGATGACATCCGTGTGCATGGATGTTTTCAGCCAAAAGCGGCCACAAAAATGGACATGTCTCTGTGTGGAGCACATGGACACGCATGTGCTCCACACAGCGACACTGTCCGAAGGAAAATACTGACGTGTGAATGGGGCCTTAGGGAAACATGTGTCCCCGTATGTCCATGTGTCAGCACGGACCGCATATGTGCCGGAGGCATGTATGTGTGAATGAGGGCTTATGGACTTCACCTGATGATGACGTATTCTGGCATCACACCTAAGATCCAAGGGTGTAACACTGCAATAGGTGCAGGGGTTGCAATCCCACCCGGGCCCTGGAGCCTGGGGGACTCCAAAAGTCCCTTTGGCCTATAGAAAAATAGTAATACTATTAAAGATTAGCAATAATTGGGGGCCCCATTGGAGCTTTTGCATCAGGGCCCATGAGCTTCAAATGATGCCATTTCCAAGAACCCTTGTGCCCCAGAGATTTGCCAACTCTTCCTGGATCCGGGAGATCTTCCCTTTTTCTGAGCATCCCCTAAATGCTTCAGGAGAGTCAGAAATCAGGGGACATAGTTCTCCAGTCTTTGGCTGGCACCCTTAATGGTCACTTATGGGGGGCACTCTGGCTGGCACCAGTGTTGTATGTCAATATCTAAAATTCAGAACAATTTTTAAACCTATCCCCTGAACCATAAAGGAACACATACCAAAGATCCGGCATATTTTATACATGGACTCTAGAGATGTTCTTCAGGTGCAAGCAACAAGAGCGGGCGAGAGATTGTATATAGGAGGTGAAGGAGAGATCGATGTCAAACATAACACCCAGACAGCGAGCCTGCTGACTAGGCGTTATCGTGGTGCCGCACACTGAGAGAGAGATGTCAGATTTAGGGAGGTTAGTGGAGGGCGGGAGCAGAAGTTCAGTTTTGGAAAGGTTGAGCTTCAGGTAGAGAGCGGACATGATAGTGGAGACTGCAGTTAGACAGTCATTGGTGTTCTTTAACACCGCAGGGGTAAGGTCAGGGGCTGAAGTGTATAATTGTGTGTCATCAGCATAAAGATGGTACTGAAAGCCAAATCTGCTGATGGTCTGTCCAATAGGGGCCGTGTAAAGAGAGAAAAGAAGAGGTCCAAAGACTGAACCCTGAAGGACCCCAATAGTGAGAGGAAGAGAAGAGGGCCAAGGGCTGACCCCTGAGGGACCCCAATAGTGAGAGGAAGAGAAGGCCAAGGACTGAACCCTGAGGGACCCCAATAGTGAGAGGAAAAGAAGAGGTCCAAGGACTGACCCCTGAGGGACCCCAACAGTGAGAGCAAGAGAAGAGGACCAAGGACTGACCCCTGAGGGACCCCAATAGTGAGAGGAAGAGAAGAGGTCCAAGGACTGACCCCTTAGGGACCCCAACAGTGAGAGGAAGAGAAGAGGGCCAAGGACTGACCCCTGAGGGACCCCAATAGTGAGGGGAAGAGGGGAGGAAGTGGAGCCAGCGAATGATACACTGAAAGAACGTTTTTTTGGGCGATTTACAGTTCCTGGAGCAGCAGTCAGTGCGGGTTTTGCTTGGCACAGGTTTATATATCTCTAAATTGCACAACTGGTTATTTCTGCAGGAAGTGGGCAGCGGCGCCCTCAATGCACAGACCTGACCCATATTGAAGGTGACGGTGGTTATTAGCAAAACTACTTGGGGTTTATTCAATACCAAGAACATATCTCGCCTCGGTGTTACGTTCTGTGGGTGGGCTGACACCCGTGTACGTTGCCCGTGTCAGTGGTGTAGACACCTTGCAGCTGATGTTGTGGGTACACTGTGCTGAGACAATGAAACATTCTGCAGAGGCATTTCCCTTATTCTTCTACTTTCATGAACTAAAACTCCCAGCATTGCTATCAATTCCTATTTCTTCAGTGTCTCTTTTCTCCCCTAAGATCTCATTTTCATGTTGATTCCTTCCTGACACAGCAAGTCACAGGCTGAAAATAAATGACTTGTAAATGGAGGTTTTACACCTTTCTCTGCTGTTTCACCTCGTTTTACTGTCACAGTTTATGAGGCTGCCATGTAGGTTGTGTCAGCGCCTCACACTCTCTGAGGGTTGTGATTCATTACATGGCACCTGATATTCACCTCAAAGGTATTTCCTCCTACAAAGATACAGACAGACTTTCCATTCTCCAGAGCTGCACTCTGCATTCTGCAGCCTTCAAAGAGATAATGTTCCAACATCCAGCATCTCTGCTTGTTCAGTGTCTGTTCATGTGGTTTACATTCTGGGAAGTCTAATTAAACTGGGATCATTGAAGTAACAAACCAGAGAATTATTAGAACTCACCGAGGTATGCTTGTCTGAAAACTGGTTGACGTTATCTAATAACAACTATTAGAATAGTGAGTGCAGCTCTGGAGTATAATACAGGAGGTAACTCAGGATCAGTAATGTAATGTATGTACACAGTGACTGCACCAGCAGAATAGTGAGTGCAGCTCTGGAGGATAATACAGGAGGTAACTCAAGATCAGTAATGTAATGTATGTACACAGTGACTGCACCAGCAGAATAGTGAGTGCAGCTCTGGAGTATAATACAGGGGATAACTCAGGATCAGTAATGTGATGTATGTACACAGTGACTGCACCAGCAGAATAGTGAGTGCAGCTCTGGAGGATAATACAGGAGGTAACTCAGGATCAGTAATGTAATGTATGTACACAGTGACTCCACCAGCAGAATAGTGATTGCAGCTCTGGAGTATAATACAGGAGGTAACTCAGGATCAGTAATGTAATGTATGTACACAGTGACTGCACCAGCAGAATAGTGAGTGCAGCTCTGGAGTATAATACAGGAGGTAACTCAGCATCAGTAAAGTAATGTATGTACACAGTGACTGCACCAGCAGAATAGTGAGTGCAGCTCTGGAGTATAATACAGGAGGTAACTCAGGATCAGTAATGTAATGTATGTACACAGTGACTGCACCAGCAGAATAGTGAGTGCAGCTCTGGAGTATAATACAGGAGGTAACTCAGCATCAGTAAAGTAATGTATGTACACAGTGACTGCACCAGCAGAATAGTGAGTGCAGCTCTGGAGGATAATACAGGAGGTAACTCAGGATCAGTAATGTAATGTATGTACACAGTGACTGCACCAGCAGAATAGTGAGTGCAGCTCTGGAGTATAATACAGGAGGTAACTCAGGATCAGTAATGTAATGTATGTACACAGTGACTGCACCAGTAGAATAGTGAGTGCAGCTCTGGAGTATAATACAGGAGGTAACCCAGGATCAGTAATGTAATGTATGTACACAGTGACTGCACCAGCAGAATAGTGAGTGCAGCTCTGGAGTATAATACAGGAGGTAACTCAGGATCAGTAATGTAATGTATGTACACAGTGACTGCACCAGCAGAATAGTGAGTGCAGCTCTTCAGTATAATACAGGAGGTAACTCAGGATCAGTAATGTAATGTATGTACACAGTGACTGGACCAGCAGAATAATGAGTGCAGCTCTGGAGTATAATACAGGAGGTAACTCAGGATCAGTAATGTATGTACACAGTGACTGCACCAGCAGAATAGTGAGTGCAGCTCTGGAGTATAATACAGGAGGTAACTCAGGATCAGTAATGTAATGTATGTACACAGTGACTGCACCAGCAGAATAGTGAGTGCAGCTCTGGAGGATAATACAGGAGGTAACTCAAGATCAGTAATGTAATGTATGTACACAGTGACTGCACCAGCAGAATAGTGAGTGCAGCTCTGGAGTATAATACAGGGGATAACTCAGGATCAGTAATGTGATATGTATGTACACAGTGACTGCACCAGCAGAATAGTGAGTGCAGCTCTGGAGGATAATACAGGAGGTAACTCAGGATCAGTAATGTAATGTATGTACACAGTGACTCCACCAGCAGAATAGTGATTGCAGCTCTGGAGTATAATACAGGAGGTAACTCAGGATCAGTAATGTAATGTATGTACACAGTGACTGCACCAGCAGAATAGTGAGTGCAGCTCTGGAGTATAATACAGGAGGTAACTCAGCATCAGTAAAGTAATGTATGTACACAGTGACTGCACCAGCAGAATAGTGAGTGCAGCTCTGGAGTATAATACAGGAGGTAACTCAGGATCAGTAATGTAATGTATGTACACAGTGACTGCACCAGCAGAATAGTGAGTGCAGCTCTGGAGTATAATACAGGAGGTAACTCAGCATCAGTAATGTAATGTATGTACACAGTGACTGCACCAGCAGAATAGTGAGTGCAGCTCTGGAGTATAATACAGGAGGTAACTCAGGATCAGTAATGTAATGTATGTACACAGTGACCGCACCAGCAGAATAGTGAGTGCAGCTCTGGAGTATAATACAGGAGGTAACTCAGGATCAGTAATGTAATGTATGTACACAGTGACTGCACCAGCAGAATAGTGAGTGCAGCTCTGGAGTATAATACAGGAGGTAACTCAGGATCAGTAATGTAATGTATGTACACAGTGACCGCACCAGCAGAATAGTGAGTGCAGCTCTGGAGTATAATACAGGAGGTAACTCAGGATCAGTAATGTAATGTATGTACACAGTGACTGCACCAGCAGAATAGTGAGTGCAGCTCTGGAGTATAATACAGGAGGTAACTCAGGATCAGTAATGTAATGTATGTACACAGTGACTGCACCAGCAGAATAGTGAGTGCAGCTCTGGAGTATAATACAGGAGGTAACTCAGGATCAGTAATGTAATGTATGTACACAGTGACTGCACCAGCAGAATAGTGAGTGCAGCTCTGGAGTATAATACAGGAGGTAACTCAGGATCAGTAATGTAATGTATGTACACAGTGACCGCACCAGCAGAATAGTGAGTGCAGCTCTGGAGTATAATACAGGAGGTAACTCAGGAGTCAGTAATGTAATGTATGTACACAGTGACTGAACCAGCAGAATAGTGAGTGCAGCTCTGGAGTATAATACAGGAGGTAACTCAGGATCAGTAATGTAATGTATGTACACAGTGACTGCACCAGCAGAATAGTGAGTGCAGCTCTGGAGTATAATACAGGTGGTAACTCAGGATCAGTAATTAATGTATGTACACAGTGACTGCACCAGCAGAATAGTGAGTGCAGCTCTGGAGTATAATACAGGAGGTAACTCAGGATCAGTGATGTAATGTATGTACACAGTGACTGCACCAGCAGAATAGTGAGTGCAGCTCTGGAGTATAATACAGGAGGTAACTCAGGATCAGTAATGTAATGTATGTACACAGTGACTGCACCAGCAGAATAGTGAGTGCAGCTCTGGAGTATAATACAGGAGGTAACTCAGGATCAGTAATGTAATGTATGTACACAGTGACTGCACCAGCAGAATAGTGAGTGCAGCTCTGGAGTATAATACAGGAGGTAACTCAGGATAGAGATGAACTTCAATACCAGACACAGTGTATGGAGAGGTGTGGGGTTGTTTCTGTATAAATCATGTGCTTTATTCCAATTCCAGATATCCCGTTTTAAGTAATTTTAGGTCATTTGGTATGAAGCCAGATCCTAATGGAAATATGACATTCTCCACCCAGAGCAGACCACTAATTTAAAGCACGACTGCAGTCAATGGTTAGTGTGATTGAATCGTTGTGCTGCAGCCTGGTGTAAATTATAGGAGGAACATTTGTGAGAATCCACATAAATTGAAGCAGACCGGCTACAATGGTTTAGGGGTTTAATAGTAATAAAATAAGAGAGTTTTAATTAATGTATTTTTTTTAGCAAAGGCCACCCACTTCAGGACATTATCCTACTGCAGATCTCTATAAGGCCACGTTCACATGTGGTGTATTTGGCCACGTATTGTGCAGTGGCGCTTTTTTGCATGCATTTATGTGCAAAAAAGCGCAACTGCATGTAGACGCCGCTCTTTCTCTACGCGCTTTCCCCGAGGCCATGTTAACATGTGGCCATGGGAAAAGATGCCGTAAAGCACAAACAATAGCCTTTACAATTCTTTTTGCATGCGCACTTGTTCAGTGAAAGTGTGCGCGCAAAAATATGCGGATGAATGCGGCGTCTGCACGCCTTTCAGCAAATGCCATAGCTATTGATAGAAGGCGTATCCGCTTTTTAAATCACTGCATTTACTCCAGCGCTCAAAAGCGCTGCCTAAATGCGGGAATAGCTGAGCTACGCTACGTTGAATGTGGCCTAAAACCCTCGATTAGAATGGAGAACTGGGCAAGTAGTTGCCCTACGGTGTCGATATAATAGTGCCAGCACCACCAATGTTCATATAATATTACTAGTGTTGAGCCCACTGGGACAGGGTACTCGGTACCGGACCAGGTTTGCTGCGGGGGATGTCACGGAGGTCCTGGTCCGAACCGTGTCCCGGGCCCTGGCAAGTAAAAGGGGAATATTTACAGGGGATTAAATGTTTGTCGTGACGCCACCCACGGCTTGTGGTCAATAATGGGACCACTGCTGCTGCAGAACCTCCGGGATGATGTGAAAGCAGCTGTAGATGGAATAGTTCTCCGCGGATAGAACTGGGTTCCCCGGGGCAGTGATGCTAAGGTGTATGGTGTAAGCTTGTAGTATGTGCAGTTCACTTACTGTCCTGCTGCTGCAGCCTTCTTGCTTTCGGTGCCCAGAGCTGACAGGCTGTGGCTCTCCAGGTGGAATCTCTCTGCATTCCAGTTTGAGGGAATCATGCATTGGCAATCATGCAAGGGAGTCAGAAGCAGGGTTCACCGTGTTTACTTGGCAGTTCTCTTAGTACAGCAGTTTAAGTACAGTTCTTACAAACTTTCCCCTCCGGGTTCCTTTACTCCCTGCAGCCAGGTTGTTCCTCTCTGTGACCCCTCACTCTTTCTCTGTCCTTTCCAGGCTTTACTCTTTCTCTCTCACGGTGTGCGTCTCCGGACAGTATGGCGGTGGCTCGGCCCCTTGTAGGCCCTCATGGTCGCCGCTGAGCTGCCTGTCCTTTGGGGTAGGAACTCTAACGTGGAGTTAGAGCTCCCCTTTGGTAATCTGGGAAACCAGATGAATCGTCGGTCCCCTTCAGAGCCGACACTCTGCCACTAGTCCTAGCCGCCAATAGTCCTGCTGTGCTAGGCTCTATCAGGCTCCCTTCTACTGTGTGATTCAGGTTCCATAAGAAGGCTACTCCGCCTGAAATCAGTCATCTCAGCTGTGTTTCTAGGACCCAGTATCACTGGTCCTCTCTTCCCTCACACTCCTGGGGTGCTGGCTCCGGATGGGCTTTCTCTTTGTGGCTCACACTGGCTCTCCAGATTCTGCGCTCCTTACACCCCACTCCTCCAGGACGTGTCTTCTGGTCTGTTCTACTCAGCCTACCTCGGCCTACTGACTCCTTCCTCCTCCCTTTCTCTATTTCTACCATCTGTCACCTGACCTGCTTGCTGTCCCACCTACTGTTTTCTAAACCCACCACCCCTTGCCCGCCTAGAGTCCCAGGCTCCGGGTTGGGTGCTGCCCTCTAGTGGTGTGTGGGATGTCTGTGAGGGTGTTGTGGTGCAACTGTCTTCCTGCCTTACCTGGCTGCAGTTCCCTATGTGGCCTCCTGGTCGCAGGGGCACCACGCTAGTACAATCAGTATCTATATATTAGTATCAACACTACCAGTCTTCATATACTAGTACTAGTACTATCAGTGTCCATTTAATAGTACCAGCATTACTAGTGTCCATATAATAATACCAACACTACCAAATACCTCTTTTGTCCATATAATATGTACCAGTCCTATTCCAGTGTCCATATAATTAGTTGCCGGCCCTACCAGAGTCCATATAATAGTACCAGCCCTAAGAGCTAGTGCTCTCGCTCTCCTAAAAGTCAATGTAGACAAAACCGAACTCCTCATCTTTCCTCCATCCCATCTTTCATCTTCACCATCTGATCTATGTATTATGGTCAATGGCATCATGCTTTCTCCCACACTTGATATTCGCTGCCTCGGGGTAACTCTCTCCTCTGCCCTGTCCTTCAGACCACACATCCAAGCTCTCGCCACCTCCTGTCACCTCTTGCTCAAAAATATTTCCAAAATCCATCCTTTCCTCAGCCCTCAATCTACTAAAACTCTTGTACATGCCCTCATCATCTCCTACCTTGACTACTGCAACCTTCCTCCTCTGTGGCCTCCCTGCTAACACTCTTGAACCTCTACAGTCTGTCCTCAACTCTGTTGCCCGACTAATCCACCTCTCTCCTCGCTATTCCTCTACTTCTACCCTCTGCAAATCCCTCCGCTGGCTCCCAATTCCCTAACGATGCTACTAACACTGACCTACAAAGCCGTCCATAACCTGTCCCCCCCCCATATATCTCCGAACTAATCTCCCACTATCTTCCTCACGTAATCGTCGATCCTCCTAAGACCTCCTCCTCTCCTCCACACTTATCCGTTCCTCACACAACCTCCTCCAAGATTTCTCCCGAGTATCCCCCATCCTCTGGAATTCTACAATTTTGTATGTAACCCCTTCTCATGTACAGCACCATGGAATTAATGGTGCTACAACCCCTGGCAAAAATGATGGAATCACCCTGTAAATTTTCATTACCAAAACTAACACCTGCATCAAATAAGATCTGCTCGTTAGTCTGCATCTAAAAAGGAGTGATCACACCTTGGAGAGCTGCTGCACCAAGTGGACTGACATGAATCATGGCTCCAACACCAGAGATGTCAATTGAAACAAAGGAGAGGATTATCAAACTCTTAAAAGAGGGTAAATCATCACTCAATGTTGCAAAAGATGTTGGTTGTTCACAGTCAGCTGTGTCTAAAATGTGGCCCAAATACAAACAACATGGGAAGGTTGTAAAAGGGAAACATACTGGTAGACCAAGGAAGACATCAAAGCATCAAGACCGGAAACTTAAAGCAATCTGTCTCCAAAACAGGAAATGCTCAACAAAACAAATGAGGAACGAATGGGAAGAAACTGGAGTCAAAGTCTGTGACCGAACTTTAAGAAACCGCCTAAAGGAAATGGGATTTACATACAGAAAAGCTAAACATAAGCCATCATTAACACCTAACAGAAAGAAACAAGGTTACAGTGGGCTAAGGAAAAGCAATCGTGGACTGTGGATGACTGGATGAAAGTCATATTCAATGAATTGCGAATCTGCATTGGCAGGGTGATGATGCTGGAGCTTTTGTTTGGTGTCGTTCCAATGAGTTTATAAAGATGAAGAGAACATGCAAATTTCCAGTCATTGATGTTATGGGGCTGCATGTCAGGTAAAGGCACTGGGGAGATGGCTGTCATTACATCTTCAATAAAAAGTTTACATTGATATTTTGGACATTTTTCTTATCCCATCAATTGAAAGGATGCTTGGGGATGATGAAATCATTTATCAAGATGACAATGCATCCTGCCATAGAGCAAAAACTGTGAAAACATTCCTTGAAAGAAGACACATAAGGCCAATGCCATGGCCTGCAAATAGTCCGATCTCAATCCAATTGTAAATCTTTGGTGGAAGTTGAAGAAAATGGTCCATGATAAGGCTCCAACCTGCAAAGCTGATCTGGCAACAACAAAGAAAGGTTGGAGCCAGACTGACAGAGCTGCTAGCACCAATCACCCCCCCCCCCCCCCCCCGGCTCCCCACCTGCAGCTGATAGCACCCCCCCCCACCCTCCTCAATTAGGGCTCAGGCAGCAGGGGGCTTGATGCACCCCTGTTGCCAAGCAGGGGTTGTATATAAATAAATAAGTAAATAAATAAAATATAATAGTACCAGCCCTATCAGTGATCATATAATTGTAACAACAATGCCAGTGGTCATATAATAGCACCAGTACAATCAGTGTCCATATAATAGTAACAACACTACCAGTCTTCATATAATAATTGGCAGCACTACCAGTAGCTATATAGTAGTATCAATACTTTCAGGGTTATATAATAGTACCCACCATACTAGTGTCCATAAATTAGTACCAGCCCTACCCGTGTCCTTATACTAAGTGTCCATATAATAGTACAAACTCCACCAGACCCATGTAATAGTACCAGTCCTACAGGTTTCTGTAGGATAGGACCAGCCCCATAAGTGTCCCTTTAATACAACCCTATTAGAAGCCATACAAAAGCACAATCCTTGCCTGTGTCCATACCATTTCCAATATCACAGGTAGGCAGAGAGTCGTCCGCTCTGGAAAGGCTCTGTACTTTATAATACAAATCAATGGGAGCCTTAGAAAGACGCCTGAGCAACGTTTTGAGCATTTTCTCAGCATTTTTGCTGGATAAGTCACAGCAGATTTTTTTTTCATTGTTGAAAGGATGTTTGTTTTTTTTAAATGTCCAGAAAACGTCAATAAAAATGACAAAGTCAAAAACGGCAAAAAATGGAAAAAACGCAGCGTTTGTAATAAAAGGGTTCAGCTCTATTTGGGATAAGAGCGTTGGTCACCCGAGAGAGGGGCTGAACACTCTGCAGAGCTGGAAGGAAGGAGGTTTCCGGTGTATTACACGTCTCTGTAATAGAAACATTATGAAGCTGGAGGTGAACGCGCCAAAGACAGGCGAGCGCATGTCACATCCCAAATCTATTAGCTCTGCGGTTCTGAAACCCATGTGCTAACGATTCATACAAGACTCCAGCGGTCTGTGATGGGGGCGGGAGGGAGACCCTGCGTGTAATGACGGCACATCGGAAACTGGCAGCTATTGCTTTCTGGTATCAATTGTTCTGGAACCCAACAATAGCCCGAGTACAATGTGGCTTATTAACAGCGCTAACTCCACCAGCAGATCTGTAACCGTGTCCAACATCCAGAAATAGTCTCCAAAAACAGCTGCTGCTGTATCTAAGCCCATCAGGTGGGATACTGTCTGCTGACTGCTGTATGTAAGCCCATCAATACTGTCTGCTGAGCTGTGTATCTAATCCTATCCTGTGTGATACTGTCTGCTGAGCTGTGTATCTAATCCTATCCTGTGTGATACTGTCTGCTGAGCTGTGTATCTAATCCTACTGTGGATACTGTCTGCTGAGCTGTGTATCTAATCTTCTCCTGTGTGATACTGTCTGCTGAGCTGTGTAGCTAATCCATCCTGTGTGATACTGTCTGCTGAGCTGTGTATCTAATCTATTCTGTGTGATACTGTCTGCTGAGCTGTGTATCTAATCCTTCCTGTGTGATACTGTCTGCTGAGCTGTGTATCTAATCCTATCCTGTGTGATACTGTCTGCTGAGCTGTATCTAATCCCTCCTGTGTGATACTGTGTGCTGAGCTGTGTATCTAATCCTATCCTGTGTGATACTGTCTGCTGAGCTGTGTATCTAATCCTATCCTGTGTGATACTGTCTGCTGAGCTCTGTATCTAATCCATCCTGTGTGATACTGTCTGCTGAGCTGTATCTAATCCTATCCTGTGTGATACTGTCTGCTGAGCTGTGTATCTAATCCTTCCTGTGTGATACTGTCTGCTGAGCTGTGTATCTAATCCTTCGCCTGTGTGATACTGTCTGCTGACTGTGTATCTAATCCTATCCTGTGTGATACTGTCTCTGAGCTGTGTATCTAATCCTATCCTGTGTGATACTGTCTGCTGAGCTGTGTATCTAATCCTCTCCTGTTGATACTGTCTGCTGAGCTGTGTATCTAATCCTATCCTGTGTGATACTGTCTGCTGAGCTGTGTATCTAATCCTCTCCTGTGTGATACTGTCTGCTGAGCTGTGTATCTAATCCTATCCTGTGTGATACTGTCTGCTGAGCTGTGTATCTAATCCTATCCTGTGTGATACTGTCTGCTGAGCTGTGTACTATCCTATCCGTGTGATATTCTGCTGAGCGTGTATCTAATCCTTCCTGTGTGATACTGTCTGCTGAGCTAATGTACCTAAGCCGGTCCAGTGCGGTACTGTCTAATGAGCTCATGTATCTCAGCCCATCAAGTGTAATACAGTAGAGCTTTGAATCTAATTTAACATATTTGATAATGTCCCCTGACGCTTGAATATCATCCTGTCATGTGTGATACTGTCTACTGAGCTAATGTACCTAATTCTAGCATATGTAATACTGGTTGCTAAAATGTGTATCTAAGTTCATCATATATGATATTGTCCACTGAGCTGATGTATGTGTGATGCTGGCTGCTGAGCTGTGTATCTAAGCTTATTAGGTGTGATACTCTAACTCCAGCAGGTATGTATGTCTCTCATCCTGGTATATATGTCCCTCATCCTGGTATATATGTCTCTCATTCTGGTATATATGTTGCCCAACCTGGTATATATGTTGCCCAACCTGGTATATATGTCCCCCATCCTGGTATATATGTTGCCCAACCTGGTATATATGTTGCCCAACCTGGTATATATGTCCCCCATCCTGGTATATATGTCCCCCATCCTGGTATATATGTCTCTCATCCTGGTATATATGTCTCTCATCCTGGAATATATGTCTCTCATCCTGGTATATATGTCCCCATCTTGGTATATATGTCCCCCATCCTGGTTTATATGGTCCCCATCCTGGTATATATGTCCCCCATCTAGGTATATTTGTCCCCCATCCTGGTATATATGTCCCCCATCTTGGTATATTTGTCCCCCATCCTGGTATATATGGTCCCCATCCTGGTATATATGTTGCCCATCTGGGTATATATGTCCCTATCCTGGTATATATGTCCCCCATCCTGGTATATATGTTGCCCATCTGGGTATATATGTCCCTATCCTGGTATATATGTCCCCCATCCTGGTATATATGTCCCTCATCTTGGTATATATGTCCCCATCCTGGTATATATGTCCCCCATCCTGGTATATATGTCCCCCATCTTGGTATATATGTCCCCCATCCTGGTATATATGTCCCCCATCCTGGTATATATATTGCCCATCCTGGTATATATGTCCCCCATCCTGGTATATATGTCTCTCATCCTGGTATATATGTTGCCAATCCGGGTATATATGTCCCCATCCTGGTATATATGTCCCCCATCCTGGTATATATGTCTTTCATCTTGGTATATATGTTGCCCATGCAGGTATATATGTCCCCCATCTTGGCATATATGTCCCCCAGCCTGGTATATATGTCCCCCATCTTGGTATATATGTCCCCATCCTGGTATATATGTCCCCCATCTTGGTATATATGTCCCCATCCTGGTATATATGTCCCCCATCCTGGTATATATTGCCCATCCTGGTATATATGTCCCCCATCCTGGTATATATGTCTCTCATCCTGGTATATATGTTGCCCATCTGGGTATATATGTCCCTATCCTGGTATATATGTCCCCCATCCTGGTATATATGTCCCTCATCTTGGTATATATGTCCCCATCCTGGTATATATGTCCCCCATCCTGGTATATATGTCCCCATCTTGGTATATATGTCCCCCATCCTGGTATATATGTCCCCCATCCTGGTTTATATGTCCCCCATCCTGGTTTATATGTCCCCCCATCCTGGTATATATGTCCCCCCATCCTGGTTTATATGTCCCCCCATCCTGATATATATGTCCCTCATCCTGGTATATATGTTGCCCAACCTGGTATATATGTTGCCCAACCTGGTATATATGTCTCTCATCCTGGTATATATGTCTCTCATCCTGGTATATATGTCCCCCATCCTGGTATATATGTCTCTCATCCTGGTATATATGTCTCTCATCCTGGTATATATGTCCCCCATCTTGGTATATATGTCCCCCATCCTGGTATATATGTCCCCCATCCTGGTATATATGTCCCCCATCCAGGTATATATGTCCCCCATCCAGGTATATATGTCTCTCATCCTGGTATATATGTCCCCATCCGGGTATATATGTCTCTCATCCTGGTATATATATTGCCCATCCGGGTATACGTCTTCTATTGCACATTCATCTGAAGTGGGCGCTGGGGTTGTGGGGTTCCTGTACCCCGTCATACTCTGCATCCAGAGATAATATCTCTAAGACGAGGAGAGTTCATCGATAGGATGACTGTAACCACCACACATCTACTGACAGCAAGAAAATCTGTGCACGTCAGTAAGAAGGAAACCGCCGGGACGCCTGGAGTTTCCACGCACTTTGCTCTTTCTGTAGGTTGTTGTGACCTCAAACCTCTCTGAGATATTGTTACTAATGGGAAATGAGGTTTGAGCTTATTTAATGGCTGCGACTGCAAACCCCGAAATCAAAGCAATAGAGAAACTCCCGAGACCAAAGCAACAGGGGGCGCAGTGTATCTCTATAGGCTTCTATGTGGAGCCTGGAAATCACTTAGGTAAAGAGAACACTGTGGCATTTTTAAGTTCACAATCCGAGCTTTTCTGTAATATTAAAATTACTGATTCAAAACTGAACCCAAAGCTCAGCTAGGTAGGACAATCTGCTCCATTTGTTCTCTGAGCAGAAGCCTGTGCTGTCTGGAGAGAGTCTGTGTGTTTGCTTGAACATTTTTTTTTCTGCATAAAAGGAGAACAGAAAGAAGGATACAGCCCCCCCCCCCAACCCCCAATGTAAGAGATTAATACTGAACCTTGCTTTTGTGCTGTGCAGTGATACATGAATATTCATTCCTTGGGGAGTGGCCAGCAGAGAACTAAGTGATCACTCACTGTGATTGACAGATGCAATAAATCTCTTTATTTGCAGTTTACAAAGAATAGGAGGGAGTGTAAATAAAAGAAATACATGTTTCACCGGAGGAATTAGAAAATGATATCAGTTACATATGGATTTTTGACCTGACAGATTCCCTTTAATCAAGTATGGATAGAATCTATGTCTGAAATTGAAGCAATAGAGACAAAAACCCAAGACCAAAGCAGTAGAAGCGCCTGCGTTCTCATGGTTTCCTTTTTGCAAGTGAGATTTGTGTATTTTATGTGCTGCCTAAATGATACAATTGTAACGATCCCTCAGCTGTGTTAAGTACTAAAGGGTATTACCATCGCAGACATAATTAGCGCCTCTCATCTTTGGGACTTGCACTTTTCTCTCTTTCTTCACTTCTGAACTGGAGTTCAGCTGATCCTACCTGAAGATGAAGAGGAGATGCTACAATATCTCAGATGGGAAAACGCCTTTAAATCTTTACAGGTTGCCCTTTCAAGGACAGCAATTAGAACTGGTGAAAATGGTAACAATTTTAAGTAGAACTTACTTTATTAAAGGGGCTTTCTGGTAGATCCTCCGCTCAGGTGGTCTCATCAGTCTGTCACAGCCGACCTGTAGGGATCATCTTCCAAATGCCCTCAAATGACCACTGCAGCCAATCACTATCCTACCATCACTGCTGAGGACCATGATTGGCTGCAGTGGTTCTATGATGACAGTGTAAAGATCACCACTGGTGGACAGCAATGATGGAGGACTGGTGGACCCAGCCCCTGAGTGACGGCACTGGCAGGACTGTAGAGAGGACGGTAGGTGATGGATAGAGATGAGGAGGAGATGTAGGGTGGTGCAGGACTGTGGAGAGGACAGGTAGGTGATAGAGATGAGGAGGAGATGTAGGGTGGTGCAGGACTGTAGAGAGGACGGGTAGGTGATACAGATGAGGAGGAGATGTAGGGCGGGGCAGTACTGTGGTGAGGACGGGTAGGTGATGGGTAGAGATGATGATGAGAGGTAGGGTGGTGCAGGACTGTGGAGAGGACAGGTAGGTGATAGAGATGAGGAGGAGATGTAGGGTTGTGCAGGACTGTGGAGAGGATGGGTAGGTGATGGACAGAGATGAGGAGGAGATGTAGGGTGGTGCAGGACTGTGGAGAGGACGATAGGTGATAGACAGAGATGAGGAGGAGATGTAGGGTGGTACAGTACTGTGGAGAGGACGGGTAGGTGATAGAGATGAGGAGGAGATGTAGGGTTGTGCAGGACTGTGGAGAGGATGGGTAGGTGATGGACAGAGATGAAAGAGGAGATATAGGGTGGTGCAGGACTGTGGAGAGGACGGGTAGGTGATAGAGATGAGGAGGAGATGTAGAGTTGTGCAGGACTGTGGAGAGGATGGATAGGTGATGGACAGAAATGAGGAGATGTAGGGTGGTTCAGTACTGTGGAGAGGAGGGGTAGGTGAAATGAGAGAGATGAGGAGGAGATGTAGGGCAGTGCAGGACTGTGGAGAGGACGGGTAGGTGATAGAGATGAGGACTAGATGTAGGGTGGTGCAGTACTGTGGAGAGGACGGGTAGGTGATAGACAGGGTTGAGGAGGAGATGGAGGGTGGTGCACTACTGGGGAGAGAACGGGTATGAGATGGACAGAGATGAGGGAGGAGATGGAGGGGGGTGCAGGACTGTGGAGAGGACGAATAGGTGAGAGACAGATGAGGGAGGAGATGTAGGGTGGTGCAGTACTGTGGAGGGATTTGTGGGTGTGAGTGATAAGTTAACATTGTACTTTGTGATCGATGGGTAACCAGTGCAATGACTGGCACAGGGTGGAACCATCAGTGTAGCAGCTGGACAGAAATACGATCCCGGCTGCGGCATTCATTATAGTTTGGAGAGGAGAGTTTGGTAAGAAGGAGACCAATTAGTAGAGAATTGCAGTAATCCAGGCGAGAATGAATCAGAGAAAAAGTAAGAACTTTTGCAGTCAAAGGTGAGAAAATGTTGAATTCTAGAGATGTCTTTGAGGCGCTGAGGACATTAGCGAGTGATCGACCAGACAGACTGAATGTCTTTTTCTTTTTTTATGCATCACTTGCATTCCAGCCACATGTTAAAATAAATTGGACAATTCCTTTAAGTTCAATTAACCCTTTCTACAGCCATTTAGGGGTGATTTGGACTATTTAGCACAGTCTGCCCTGCGGAGTGGTCACAGTTTGGCATTGAGGGGGTTATTGAGGTGACGATGACGCCCCACGCACTCCGCAGCGTTCTGTATTCTGACACTGGGTTGCGGCACACTTTGGCGCTGCGGATAGAAATGTCTCCACATCCCGGGCTGTCAGCGCCTCCTAATCCCACTTCAAATGCTTTGAAAACACAAGTGCGGGCGCAGCAGTGGCCGGGCGGCGATGATTACTTCTCTTAACATGAGGATCGGATTCTGGGGGTAATCTCATGACAGTCACAAGTGAGCAGGACGGCACAAGGGCAGCCGCAGTGTCAGGTTCCCATGTGAGGTTACAGGGCAAAGCTGAGCAGCCGGAGCTGTAATCATACATCTGCTGGGGGAAATATGGAGCAACCTTGGCCGGGCTGTACCTATAGCTGTGTAATAGCACCAGGGAGAAACATAAGGGGGCAGCTGGGGCCGGGGGCGTAACTGCTATAGGTGCGGGGGGTTGCAATCGCACCCGGGCCCTGGAGCCTAGGGGGCCCCAAAAGTCCTTTTGGCCTATAGAAAAAGACTAATACTATTAAAGATTTGCAATGATTGCAGCTTTTGCACATGAGCTTCAAGTTAGGAATATACTTATAGAAATTAAGCTACGTAGCGTATAAATTGGGCAATTTGTGAGAGCCCATCAGCCACGACAAGGCGTACGGTATGTAACTATATGCCGGGAGTCTGCATATGTCTGCCATAGACTCCCATTGAAATTAGTACACCGTGTAGTATACGGTATATTGTGTTGTGTACTATAACCCCCATCATGGTGGTGTCCATGGTCCTGCTGGTCTGTGAACACCTTGCACAGTTCTGATCTAATGACTGGCGCTGAGATCCGAGCTGTTACGGTTAATGTGAGACATCTCCTGCTGGATGTGACAGAAGCCAGCTCCGATGCCAGGTATCCGTGCAAGTGTTAAGCATCTGCCCCTGATAACGTGTGAACAGCAGCGTCAGCCTGCCTGGAACCGCCACTCCGGATCCATCTCCCTGCGCACTCCTGACACTAATCTAATGAGCGCTGATAAAAAGCCTGATAGTGCTCCCTCCACGATCATGGATTCTGCTGAGTGTCAGCTGCCACAGACCGCCACCGCTTACCACCCACATCTCTGCGGCTAAGTATGTGTGCCACCTGGGTCTGCCCGGGAACAGCTGCAGCAAGGCACAAACAGGGTATGGCAGAGAACAGCTGGATCAGAGTGCCACCTGCTCTCATTGACTACCAGGACACCCACCTAGCCTGGTACAGATAGGTCCAGATGCCACCTGCTCTCATTGACTACCAGGACACCCACTTAGCCTGGTACAGATAGGTCCAGATGCCACCTGCTCTCATTGACTACCAGGACACCCACTTAGCCTGGTACAGATAGGTCCAGATGCCACCTGCTCTCATTGACTACCAGGACACCCACTTAGCCTGGTACAGATAGGTCCAGGTGCCACCTGCTCTCATTGACTACCAGGACACCCACTTAGCCTGGTACAGATAGGTCCAGGTGCCACCTGCTCTCATTGACTACCAGGACACCCACTTAGCCTGGTACAGATAGGTCCAGATGCCACCTGCTCTCATTGACTACCAGGACACCCACTTAGCCTGGTACAGATAGGTCCAGGTGCCACCTGCTCTCATTGACTACCAGGACACCCACTTAGCCTGGTACAGATAGGTCCAGATGCCACCTGCTCTCATTAACTACCAGGACACCCACTTAGCCTGGTACAGATAGGTCCAGATGCCACCTGCTCTCATTGACTACCAGGACACCCACTTAGCCTGGTACAGATAGTTAATGAGAGCAGGTGGCATCTGGACCTACCAGGACACCCACTTAGCCTGGTACAGATAGGTCCAGATGCCACCTGCTCTCATTGACTACCAGGACACCCACTTAGCCTGGTACAGATAGTTAATGAGAGCAGGTGGCATCTGGACCTACCAGGACACCCACTTAGCCTGGTACAGATAGGTCCAGGTGCCACCTGCTCTCATTGACTACCAGGACACCCACTTAGCCTGGTACAGATAGGTCCAGGTGCCACCTGCTCTCATTGACTACCAGGACACCCACTTAGCCTGGTACAGATAGGTCCAGGTGCCACCTGCTCTCATTGACTACCAGGACACCCACCTAGCCTGGTACAGATAGGTCCAGATGCCACCTGCTCTCATTGACTACCAGGACACCCACTTAGCCTGGTACAGATAGGTCCAGATGCCACCTGCTCTCATTGACTACCAGGACACCCACTTAGCCTGGTACAGATAGGTCCAGATGCCACCTGCTCTCATTGACTACCAGGACACCCACCTAGCCTGGTACAGATAGGTCCAGATGCCATCTGCTCTCATTGACTACCAGGACACCCACTTAGTCTGGTACAGATAGGTCCAGGTGCCACCTGCTCTCATTGACTACCAGGACACCCACTTAGCCTGGTACAGATAGGTTCAGATGCCACCTAGTGTGATTGACAACAGCTTTACCAGGGACACCACATAGCCTGTTACAGATAAGTCCAGATGCCACCTGCTCTCATTGACTACCAGGACACCACATAGCCTGGTACAGATAGGTTCAGGTGCCACCTATTTGCCTGGTACAGATAGGTCCAGATGCCACCTGCTCTCATTGACTACAGTTTTATCATGGAACCCACTTTGCCTGGTACAGATAGGTCCAGGTGCCACCTGGTGTGATTGACTTTAACTTTACCAGGGAACCCACTTAGGTCCGGGTGCCACCTCCTCTGATTAACTACAATTTTACCAGGGAGCCCACTTAGCCTAGTACAGATAGGTCCAGATGCCACCTGTTCTGATTGACTTCAACTTTACCAGGGAATCCACTTAGCCTGGACAGATAGGTCCACGTTCAGGGAGATTAGCTACAGTGCCATGGGTTGTAAACCTCTTGATTATGTTGCGCACCGTGTATAAAGGCACATCAAGATCTCTGGAGATGGGCTTCTAACCTTGAGATTATTTATGTTTTTTAACCACTTTGGTTCCCCAGTCCCCAGACAGTTCTCGTCTCCTCTTTCTGTCCTCCATGCACACACTCAGACACACAATGTAAAGATTGAGGAAACTTCTCCTCTTTTTATCTGGTTTCAGGTGTGATTTTCATATTGCCCACATCTATTACTTGCCGCAGGAGTGTGAACGAGCGTCACATGCTGGAAACAAAGTGATTTACCCACCCTGTAGGAACGAAGCCAACTATTTTGTCTGGACCATTTTTGAGGTTTTGTGGGACATTATGTCCAATTTGCCTTTTTTATATACCGGTAGTTTTTTTTGTGTTGTTCCAATACACACAAAGGAAGTAAACCTGTGTATAACAAAGCGTGAGTAATTGCAATCTTTTTCTAGGAGAAATACTTCATTTTCAGTAAAAACTTTGAGGGCGCCAACACTTTGGGCCATGACGGAACAAGGGGTCAGGACCTTCTCTTCACCATGGCAGTTATCTGTACCCATCACACTTCCATCATGTCTCCTCTTATTTAATAGGACGATATACCCCTTGTGTCTCATATAAAGGACCGGTGCCAGAGAACTCCGGGCACGCTCCGGAGCGCCATTGATGTCTCCGATCCCCTCTCTTTGTTTCACTGGCAATGACTGCAAACATCTGTGAGGATGAGGGGGGTTGTATTCCATGAACCCCTAGATCTATTCACGCAACTGGAAACATCTGTGGCTGGAAATCCTGGAGAGCGCAGTGTGTGGGGAAGTGTGTGCGGCCAGCAAAGTAATCCCGCCAGACCTACACATATCGCCATGGTAGGCAATGTAAGCACTGCAGGCATTCCTTCCAGCCTATAGCCGGGGATAAGAGATCCAGGATAATCTCTGTCTGGGTCTTCACTGAAAAAACAGTGATACCTAAAGAGAATAAGCCTCTTAGGATGGTAGTAGCTGGATACAGCTTTCTAATTAGAAAGTATAAGATGTAAAATATCACCCCTTTAATGACGTAGCCTTTAAATGAATAGGGTCCAACTTGTTGTTTTTTTTGCTCCATTAAATCTAAAATAAAAAGTAAAGAAACATTGTAAATGATCTTCATTAAAAATGTACTATCGTTGTGAAGCTATACGTTCAATGCTGAGTTATTTGTTACCATAGTGACAGACTACAAACAAAACCTGCGTAGTCTGGCTCTGCTTTCCGTTAAACAGCTACCTCTTTCTACTATTGAGTGTAATGTATTGTGGCTACTATAAACGCCGACTCCCCCTGTACACCATTAAAACAGTTTTAAAAACTCCCCACCCTATATTATAATTACCTGTTTCCAGGCTGATGGGCTTGATTGTAGCTCAGTCCATCCCGCCTCTCTTTGAGATTCTGTCCCACCTCCTCCTCTCCCCCTCTCTGTCTGTCCACCTTTCCTCGTTGTCTGTCCCACCTCTCCTCGCTGTCTGTCCCACCTCTCCTCGCTGTCTGTCCCACCTCTCCTCGTGTCTGTCCCACCTCTCCTCGCTGTCTGCCCACCTCTCCTCGCTGTCTGTCCCACCTCTCCTCGCTGTCTGTCCCACCTCTCCTCCTTCGGCTCTCGCTCTGTCCCACCTCTCCTCTCTGTCTGTCCCACCTCTCCTCGCTGTCTGTCCCACCTCTCCTCCTGTCTGTCCCACCTCTCCTCGCTGTCTGTCCCACCTCTCCTCGCTGTCTGTCCCACCTCTCCTCGTTGTCTGTCCCACCTCTCCTCGCTGTCTGTCCCACCTCTCCTCGCTGTCTGTCCCACCTCTCCTCGCTGTCTGTCCCACCTCTCCTCGCTGTCTGTCCCACCTCTCCTCGCTGTCTGTCCCACCTCTCCTCGCTGTCTGTCCCACCTCTCATCGCCAGTCCATCCCGCCTCACCTCTGCCGCCAACAGCCTCTTCTTCTAAGTGACATCCAAATTGTGCGCCTGCGCCGAGGCTCTCTGAATCGCGCAGGCGCACTGTGCACTTGTGACAGAGACCTTAACAGTTTGGATGCATGCGCATTACAGTTTTAGCTTGCCCACAGTAGGGCAGAGCACAGTGCGCAGGCGCAATCCGAGAAGCCTCGGCACAGGCACACGATTCGGATGTCACTCAGAAGAAGGCTGTCAGACGGCGAGGTGAGGTTGGACAGATGGTGAGGAGAGGAGAGACGGACATGGAAGGGAGGCAAGACAGACAGCGAGGAGAGGCGGGACGGACGGGGAAATGAGGCAGGGCGGATGACAAGGAGAGGCGGGATGGATGGCGAGGAGAGGCGGAATGGAGGGAAGAGGGAACAGATGGTGAGGAGAGCGAACATGGTGAGAAGAGGAAGATGGAGAGCGAAGAGAGGCAGGACAGACAGGGAGCAGAGGCAGGATGGACGGCGAGGAGAGGCGGGACAGATGGGAAGAGAAGCAGGGCGGACGCGAGGTGAGGTGGGGACAGATGGTGAGGAGAGGAGAGACAGCTAGGAGAGGCAGGACGGACGACGAGAGATGCGGGACTGGACGACGAGGAAAGGCGGGACGGATGGAGGCGGGACAGACGGCAAGGAATGGCAGGACAGACAGCAAGGAGAGGTGGGATGGACGGCAAGGAGAGGTGGGACAGATGCGAGGAGAGGCGGGACGGTCGGGGAGAGGCAAGATGGACGGGGAGGAGAGGCGGGACAGACAGGCAGGAGAGGTGGGACAGATGGTGAGGAGAGGCGGGATGGACTGAGCTACAATCAGGCCCATCAGACCGGAAACAGGTAATTCTAATATAGGGAGGGAAGTTTTTAAAACTACTTATTTGGCGTACAGGGGCAGTCGGGCATAATAACAACCTTCTTATAATGTAGCATAGGCGCTACTGAAGGTGCAGCTTGTAGTTTCACACACCCAATCTGGTGACAGTTCCCTTTAATGAGAGCCCATCAGTCACTCACTGCGCTGGTTAGTTTGTAACTTGTTATCTGTCTTTTTCTGAGCTCCTCTCAGCTGATTTGTGACCACAGACCGCATCAGTTGAATGCACATGGGAAAAGAGCCTGTAAAATAGAAACTTTGCAACATTTTCGATAAAACAAATATTTTGAACTCCAAATACATGCATTTAAGAAAAGAAAAAATCCCCAAAAAATGAATAACGCTTTTAATATCTCATCAGCAGTTCGATATAGTGAGTGATCACTAGGAGAAAAGTTCTTGGTGACGGAAGCGTCTGAACAAATAATTTGGTGATTTTACAAATGTCGTTGACCCCAGTCCGGGGCGATGGATCCAGAACGAGTGTTAGGGGACTTGGGAATCCTGCAACATAAGTCAGAGGAATTTTCTAAATTTAGGCTGCATGATTCCCAGGCTGAGAAAGAAGAGAGGGAGTGACTGCACCCAGATCCCAGAAAGGAAGGAGCAAAGGAAGCAAGATCAGAGGGAGATAGGAACAGCCAGCAACATTGTATCAACCTTGTATCAGGGGTCAGGACTCAAGGCACAAATTGGAAGTAGAATTTATCTCAGATGAAGAAGAAAAAAACACCAAAACTAGACCAAAAAATGCCTCAAACGCAATAATGGATGTTTCTCTCTGTGTTTCATCAATTAGACTCATATGCCATTAATGCAGACACAGTATGCAAGCTGCATGTGAGTATCTCGGATGCATCTTGCATGACTCACCCGGCCCCTGCCTTTCTGAACGGGAGCACGGAGCTCCATAGTAACACAATCAGCTCCACGCTCCCGGCCGGGTGACCCATGCGAGATGCATGCGAGACACTCGCGTAAACGTGTCTCTGCAGAGATCTGTCGGCAAAAAAGTTCTGCAAACACAACTTTTGTTAAATAACTGATTTCTGCAGGATCCGTTTTTTTTTTAACATAGGAGTGAATGGCAAATGGATCCGTTTAAAGGGATTGTCCAGTCTAAACTGATAATTCTGCCGTCTGTCTATGTCTCTCTATGTGACTGCAGACGTATCAATCCTCCCAGCACCCACAGTGTGCACTGCAAGGATTCGCAGTCTCTAAACTGTGAATGGACTGCAGTTATGCCGTATGCAGGTACCCGGCCAGAGCTCCTGACTAATGGGCACAGCCTTGCTCAATACAAGGGTATGGAGCAAGGCCCACTAGATGGCCTCTCTAGCTCCATACACTTGTATTGAGAGAGACCCTGCCCATTAGTGGTGTTGTTGCCGGGAACATACATACCCAAGGGTGTAACTGCAATAGGTGCAGGGGTTGCACTTGGTCACTGCAGTTTAGGGGGCCCCAAAACTCCCTTTGGCCTATAGAAAAACCTATTGCTATTAAAGGTTTGCAATAATTGGGGGCCCCATTGGTGCTTTTGCATCGGGGCCCCTGAGCTTTACGTTACACCACTGTGCATACCATATAATTGAGAAAAAGGATCTGGCAAAAAAAAGTTATTTAACAATAGCTAAAAAAGTTGTGTTTGCCCAATGAATTGCTGCTGGATCCATGGAACATAATGGCGCTATATAAATAAATAATAATAATAATCTAGCGGATGATTAGTGGACGTGTGAACTCTTATAGAAAGATGTCGCCACTTCTGTATTTTTCATCCATTTTGGCTTCCAAAATCAGATGTGAAAAACTGACCAAAAACTGAGCATGTGAACGAGGCCGAACGAGCCGTGCAGCACGGATCAGGAAGGTTTCCATTCACTGACAGCATTCCGTCACTTCTTCTATGATTCCGTCAGCCGTGCTGCACGTAGGGAATGTGCCGGGCTCCGGGGAGCCGCTCTCTGCGGAGTGTTTCTGTTTAGAAAAGTATTTTTATATTGTGTTTTATTTGTGTGTGCCCCCGAGGAGGATGCATGGCGAGAGATGGAGGGGGTGGGAGGCAGATGGGTGGGGGCGGGGGTGTCAGCCGCCTTGGCACGATCCCAAATAACAGTTTGTAGTAATTATCCCACAGACTCCAGACAGAAACAATTAGACCCTGATTATTCAATCCCATGTTCATTGGCAAGGGTTGTGAGGGCCCTGGCAACTGTAGAGTTAATCGCCCGATCCTTTGACCTTTTACTGAAATGAATGATTTACGTAACGATAAAATCTATGGATTTTATGATCTGAATATCCAGACCCCGCTCCCTTCTTTGTCTTTGGTTCTCATAGCGACTCCATGAAATTGATTGAGTTGATGGTGCCAATGTCTGCTTATAATAAGTGTGTTGTGCGGCTGGGTGCCCCCGGTGCCCTCCGAGCGGCTCTGACCACTTCCCTTGTCTCACACAGTTCTCTATTCTTTACAGCTGCAGGATGAGCAGGAGGACTGTGGAGCGGCTCATCTCCAGCACCCGCTCGCTATCAATCGGCCTCTGTCTGCCACCGCGCTCTTCAAGGCTCCGGGGTTGACCTCAGTGGCTGTGGCCAATGTCAGCGGCTACACGGTGGCATTTTTGGGCACAGGCAGCGGGCAACTTCACAAGGTAATGCACGAGATTCTGCCATCTGTCTGATCAATGGTTGTGAAATAAAAATCAATGTGTGTCATAGATAGATAGATAGATAGAGAGAGAGAGAGATAGATAGATAGATAGATAGATAGATAGATAGATAGATAGATAGAGAGATAGATAGATAGATAGATAGATAGATAGATAGATAAGAGAAGGATAGACAGATGGATAGATAGATACTGTAGATACTGTAGATACAATAGACAGATAGATAGATAGATAGATAGATAGATAGATACTGTAGATACTGTAGATACTGTAGATAGATAGAGATAGATAGATAGATAGATAGATAGATAGATAGATAGATAGATAAGAGAAGGATAGACAGATGGATAGATAGATACTGTAGATACTGTAGATACAATAGACAGATAGATAGATAGATAGATAGATAGATAGATAGATAGATAGATAGATAGATAGATAGATACTGTAGATACTGTAGATACTGTAGATAGATAGAGATAGATAGATAGATAGATAGATAGATAGATAGATAGATAGATACTTTAAAAAATGCAGCAGCACTCCGTCATTATATCTTATGCCTTTATTACGGCCACAGGTACCATAGGGCAACGTATCGGGCACAAGCGCCCTTCATCCAGCCCTATGGTACCTGTGGCCGTAATAAAGGCATAAGATACATCTAATATATACAAGTGCTGGAAGACAGCTGAGCTGATTTGCACCCACTGGGCAGTGCTGCTCTATTTGTTTCTACATAGATAGATAGATAGATAGATAGATAGATAGATAGATAGATAGATAGATAGATACTGTAGATACTGTAGATAGATAGATAGATAGATAGATAGATAGATAGATAGATAGATAGATACATAGATAGATAGATAGATAGATAGATACTGTAGATAGATAGATAGATAGATAGATACATAGATAGATAGATAGATAGATAGATAGATAGATAGATAGATAGATAGATAGATAGATAGATAGATAGATACTGTAGATATATAGATAGATACTGTAGATAGATAGATAGATAGATAGATAGATACTGTAGATAGATACTGTAGATAGATAGATAGATAGATAGATAGATAGATAGATAGATACTGTAGATAGATAGATACTGTAGATAGATAGATACGATACGATACGATAGATAGATACTGTAGATAGATAGATAGATAGATAGATAAAGCAGAAAAAATTCCTTGCAGCACACAGCTATATATATATAGATAGATAGATAGATAGATAGATAGATAGATAGATAGATAGATACCAAGAAAAAATCTCTCTGCAGCACTCAGCTACCACCAATATTGTACCAAGCAATAAATGAGGAAAAAAATTTTACAAACTTTTAAAAAAACTCATTATTCTTCATTTTTTATTTTCTGGGGTTCTTGGTACACACATTGGCCAGTGTCTGCTTGCTCATCAACCGTGTTGATTCATAATAAAACTTTATTTGTACAGCGCCAACCTATTCCGCAGCGCTTTACAGTACAATGGTACGTATAAGCGAAATATACGATACAGAAGGGTAGAGAATACAGAACAGTAGTTACATACAATAAACATAGACTCAACATAGGAAATACAATAAAAAGGCAAAAAATAAAGGTGACCCTGCTCGAAGGAGCTTACAATCTAAGACGGGATGGGAACACAAAGTACAGGGGCTTATAACAATGAACATCTTATGTCTAAATGACTACTGTTAGGGAGAAGGATAGGCCGCCCTGAAGAGGTGTGTTTTTTAGGGAGCGTCTGAAGCTATGCAAGTTGTGGATGGTCCTAATTTCTTGGGGTAGAGCATTCCAGAGGATTGGTGCAGCTCGAGAGAAGTCTTGGAGTCGGGAATGGGAGGTTCGGATTAATGCCGATGTTAGTCTGAGGTCATGTTCAGAGCGAAGGGGTCGGGTGGGGTGGTAGACAGAGATGAGGGTGGAGAGGTAAGGAGGTGCCGCACCATGAATAGCTTTGATAGATAGATAGATAGATAGATAGATACTTATACAAAACGTTGCCATTTGTACCATTGCAAGCTGGAATAAACATCTACTAACATCACCAAGGGAGTGCTGCGACATTTGTATGAATAGATAGATAGATACAGGGGTGTAACTACATTAGGTGCGGGGGTTGCAATCGCACCCGGGCCCTGGAGCCTAGGGGGCCCCAGAAATCCCTTTGGTCTATAGAAAAAGACTAATACTATTAAAGTTTTTCAATGATTGGGGGCCCATTAGAGCTTTCGCATCAGGGCTAATGAGCTTTATGTTATGCCCCTGGATAGACAGACAGACAGACAGACAGACAGATAGATAGATAGATAGATAGATAGATAGATAGATAGATAGATAGATAGAGTTGGGAAAATAAGTATTTGATACTCTGCCGATTTTGCATGTGTTCCCACCTACAGAGAATGCAGAGGTCTGTAATTTTTATCACTTTAAATGTGAGAGACAGAATCTAATAACAATCCAGAAAATCACATTGTATGATTTTACATAATTAATTTGCATTTTATTGCATGAAATAAGTATTTAATCACCGACCAGCGAGAATTCTGCTCTCACAGACTTGTTAGTTTCTCTCCCTCCTCCTCTGCATTCATTACCTGTATTAATTGCTCCTGTCTGATCTCGTTACCTGTATGAAAGACCCCTGTCCAGGGGCGGAACTACACTGGTGCAGCCTGTGCAGCTGCACCAGGGCCCTGACCGGTTGGGGGCCGCTTCAAGCCTGGAGGGGGACCCCCAGCCGACCCCCGCAAGCCGCCGCCAGAGGAGAGGAGGGTCAGGCAAAGGAAGCAGAGAGCTTCCTGCTTCCCTTGCCTGATCCCGCCCCTCCTCTCCTCTGCTCCTCTAGCCCCTAGCAGACATCCGGCGCGGCTCCCAGGTAGGAGAGCATCGCGCCTGCGGCTCCCTTCGGCTCCCAGCGGCACCCCCCCCCCTTTCCGGGCCGCGCCGACAGCCAGCGGCACCCCTCTCCCCCGGGCCGCGCCGGCCAGTAGCCCCGCCCCCCCCTGGTCATCTCCTGCACCAGGGCCCCCGGGGGTGACGGTCCGCCCCTGCCCCTGTCCACACATCAATCATCACACTCCAACCTCTCCACCATGGCCAAGACCAAAGAGCAGGATAAGGACACCAGGGACACAATTATAGACCTGCACAAGGCTGGAATGGGCCACAGGACAGTAGACAGAAACTTGGGGAGAAGGAACAACTGTTGGCACAATTATTAGAGAAAGGAAGAAACACAAGATGACGACAATCTTCCTCGGTCTGGGGCTCCATGAGAGATCTCACCTCATGGGGTAAGGATGATTCTGAGAAAGGTCAGGAATCAGCCTAGAACTACACAGGAGGACCTGGTCATTGACCTGAAGAGAGCTGGGACCACAGTCTGAAAGATTATCATTAGTAACACACTACGCCGTCATGAACTAAAATCCTGCAGGGCACACAAGGTTCACCAATGACCATCTGAATGATCCAGAGGTGGCATGGGAGAAGGTCATGTTTTCAGATGAGACCAATATAGAACTTTTGGGTATCAACTCCACTTGGTGTGTTTAGAAGAAGGATGAGTACAACCCCAAGAACAACCTCCCAACTGTGAAGCATGGTGGTGGAAACATCATACTTTGGGGGTATTTTTCTGCAAAGAGGACAAGACGACTGCACTATATTGAAGGAAGGAGGGATGGGGTCATGTATCGTGTGACATTGGCCAACCACCTCCTTCACTCAGTAAGAGCATTGAAGATCATGGCCATGGCTGGGTCATCCATCATGACAATGACCTGAAGCACACAGTAGGAGCAACTAAGGAGCAGCTCCAGAAGAATCATTTCAAGGTCCTGGATGGGCCTAGTCAGTCTCCAGACCTGAACCCAATAGAAAATCTTTGGAGGGAGCAGAAACTCAGTATTGCCCAGCGGTGGCTCCGAAACCTGAAAGATCTGGAAAAGATCTGTATGGAGGAGTGGGCCAAAATACCTGCTGCAGAGTGTGCAAACCAAGAACTACAGGAAACGTCTGACCTCTGTAGTTGCAAACTGGACAAAATATTAAGTTCTGTTTTTCTATTGTATCAAATACTTATTTCATGCAATAAAATGAAAATTAATTATGTAAAAATTAATGCTATGTGATTTTCTGGATTTTATTTTCTCACAGTTAAAGTGTAGCAATGATAAGAATTAGAGACCTTTCCGTTCTTTGTAGGTGGGAAAATGTCCAAAATCAGCAGAGGATCAAATACCGTATATACTCGTGTATAAGCCGAGTTTTTCAGCCCAAAAAATGGGCTGAAAAGTCCCCCCCTCGGCTTATACACGGGTCAATACGGTAATCCTATGGTGGGAGGGGGCGCAGGGGGTGGGGGGGCGCTGCGCAGTATTTCTTACCTTGTCCCCCGTTCTGCAGTGCTTTCCGGTGTCCTCCGTGCTCCGTTCCCGGTCTGCTGGGCCTTGTGGTTCCTCCTGGTTCCTCATCCTTCGGTTCTATCATGGGGGCTGCCATCTTGGGTGTTCTCTCCGCCCCCGGCCAGTGATGTCAGAGCAGGCCGCGCTATGATTGGCTAGCACCCGTGACATGTGATCACGGGTGCTAGCCTATCACAGCGCGGCCTGCTCTGACATCACTGGCCGGGGGCGGAGAGAACACCCAAGATGGCAGCCCCCATGATAGAACCGAAGGATGAGGAACCAGGAGGAACCACAAGGCCCAGCAGACCGGGAACGGAGCACGGAGGACACCGGAAAGCACTGCAGAACGGGGGACAAGGTAGGAAGCTGTGTATGTGTGTGTGTATGTGTATATATGTGTATGTGTATGTGTGTGTGTGTGTGTATATATGTGTGTATGTATGGGTATGTGTATGTAAGTAGGCTGGCTGCCAATATAAGCCATACCTCTGGGGCTGCTGTATATACTTCTGGGGCTGCTGGATACTACCACTGGGGCTATATATACCTCTATGGCTACTGTATACTACCACTGGGGCTGTATATACCTCTGGGGCTACTGGATACTACCACTGGGGCTGTATATACTTCTGGGGCTGCTGGATACTGCCACTGGGGCTGTATATACCTCTGGGGCTGCTGGATACTACCACTGGGGCTGTATATACCACTGGGGAGGCTGCTGTATACCACACTGCTGGGGGCTGTATACCTGTGCTGGGGTCCACCCTCGGCTTATACACGAGTCAATAGGTTTTCCCAGATTTTGGGGGCAAAAGTAGGGGGGTCGGCTTATACACGGGTCGGCTTATACACGAGTATATACGGTACTTATTTTCCCAACTGTATATAAATAAATAGATAGATAGATAGATAGTTAGACAGATAGATATGAGATACATAGATAGATAGACAGATATGAGATACATAGATAGATAGATAGATAGATAGTTAGACAGATAGATATGAGATACATAGATAGATAGACAGATATGAGATACATAGATGATATATAGATATGAGATAGATAGATAGATAGATAGATAGATAGATAGATAGATGATCCAAAAAACAGGCAGCACTCCTTCATTCAGTGAGGTGGACAGTTTATTTTAAACTGTCCACTTCACTGAATGAAGGAGTGCTGCCTGTTTTTTGGATCTTCTGTTTGGGACGGCTGAGCACTGTATTATAGGACTTTGCACCAGTTAAGTACTTACAAGTTTGTGCTGATTCTATTTTTTCTTTTTTAGATAGATAGATAGATAGATAGACATACGAACCAAAAAGGAAAGCAGCACTCCAAATAAAAAATTCCAAATTTTGCGTTTATTAGGCCACAGTCTCAGTTTCAGGCACAGTCGCCTTTCTATAGTTGGCTAGAAGAAAGGCGACTCTGCCTGAAACGTCGCACACTGCACCTGATGGCCTAATAAAGGCAAAATTTGGAATTTTTTTTAACTTGGAGTGCTGCTTTCCTTTTTGGTTCGTATGAATAAAGTAATGGGAGAAGTGCTTAGAATGATTTGCACCCTGCCACACTAGCCGTGCTGCTCTCTTTATTGATATAGATAGATAGACAGATATGAGATACATAGACGATATATAGATAGATAGATAGATAGATAGATAGATAGATAGATCGATCACAGTGGCCCCATTCCTGGTCACGTCTGATGTGATCGGATAGGTGGGGGTCACTTTGGTGTTATATAATATTCAGCTTTTCCCCAGATTTTGTCTCTACTAATCAATTCGATCATGAAAACTTTTAGAACTTTTCTAACTTTTTTATTTTTCCTGGATGTTAATGGCGGAGAATTGCAGAAATTACAACTCCAGATTCTTGTCTCACCTTTACCTGGTAAATATGCGCCGCTGCCCCTCACCCGCACAACTTGTGTATTTTACATTCGTACCTTTCCTGTGAAAAATTGCAAATTCACTTAGCGATGAAAGAGATTATCGTGCAGGCAGCGCGGCGCGGGATCCGGCTGCAGCTCGGAAGATAGAAACATAGAGCACAAGTAATGATAAGTGATCACTACGGGGCCGTCACTGATCTTAGGTGTACTGGCCCTTTAAGATTGGACCTATACAGTAGAGGTCACTGGTCATTAGATTGATCTGATAAACCTTTGCTGTCTTTGAATGGAAGTCACCAGGGGTGTAACTACAACAGGTGCAAGGGGTGCAATCGCCCCCGGGCCCTGGAGCCTAAGGGGCCCCGAAAGTCCCTTTGGCCTATAGAAAAAGACTAATGCTATTAAAGATTTGCAATAATTGGGGGCCCCGTTGGAGCTTTTGCATCGGGGCCCCTGAGCTTCAAGTTACTCCACTGGAAGTCGCCTCCTATCTACAGCAATGGCTGATTCTCCCATCTCACACATTACTAATCCAATTCTACGCATTTACGGAGACCTGTAACCCCCGGTTAATAGCGTGTAATTGAAACCCATGTTTCTGGGAGAGGTTGTGATAATGCATTAACAGCCGGAATGAAAGCTTCCCCGGGATCTAATCCTCCGGAGGAGGCGGCTGGTCATTAGGGATCCTGGACACAGAACTTCATCTCACACCTATCTCCCCTGATAATACCGCGATATGGCGTCACAGTAATGTAATAATAAGCAAACAGATGTAAATGTAAAACTGTAATTGAGGTGACAGCACTGCAGGAGAGCGGCTGATGTTGTGGGGGCACTGACGAGCCTGATGATCCCACTGGGTTCAGGCAGAATGAGGAATCTGAGGTTATGAGCTGAAGATAATGAATAAGAGGAAGGTGGGTGTGATATGGGGAAATGCTGGAATTATATTTCCTCAGTGGTCAGAGACTGTTGGTTTGTTGTCAGTGACAGCATCGTCCTGGTGAGTATGTAGCCCCTTCTTCCAATGTTTAATGATGTATGTTTAATACTGCCCCCTATGTACAAGAATAGAACTACTATAATACTGCTCCTATGTACAAGAATATACCTACTATAATACTGCTCCTATATACAAGAATATAACTACTATAATACTGCTCCTATGTACAAGAATATAACTACTATAATACTGCTCCTATACACAAGAATATAACTACTATAATACTGCCCCTATATACAAGAATATAACTACTATAATACTGCCCCTATATACAAGAATATAACTACTATAATACTGCCCCTATATACAAGAATATAACTACTATAATACTGCTCCTATATACAAGAATATAACTACTATAATACTGCCCCTATATACAAGAATATAACTACTATAATACTGCCCCTATGTACAAGAATATAACTACTATAATACTGCTCCTATGTACAAGAATATAACTACTATAATACTGCTCCTATGTACAAGAATATAACTACTATAATACTGCCCCTATATACAAGAATATAACTACTATAATACTGCTCCTATGTACAAGAATATAACTACTATAATACTGCCCCTATGTACAAGAATATAACTACTATAATACTGCCCCTATATACAAGAATATAACTACTATAATACTGCTCCTATATACAAGAATAGAACTACTATAATACTGCTCCCTATGTACAAGAATATAACTACTATAATACTGCTCCTATATACAAGAATATAACTACTATAATACTGCTCCTATGTACAAGAATATAACTACTATAATACTGCTCCTATATACAAGAATATAACTACTATAATACTGCCCCTATGTACAAGAATATAACTACTATAATACTGCCCCTATATACAAGAATATAACTACTATAATACTGCTCCTATATACAAGAATATAACTACTATAATACTGCTCCTATGTACAAGAATATAACTACTATAATACTGCTCCTATATACAAGAATATAACTACTATAATACTGCTCCTATGTACAAGAATATAACTACTATAATACTGCCCCTGTGTACAAGAATATAACTACTATAATACTGCCCCTATATACAAGAATATAACTACTATAATACTGCCCCTATATACAAGAATATAACTACTATAATACTGCCCCTATATACAAGAATATAACTACTATAATACTGCTCCTATATACAAGAATATAACTACTATAATACTGCTCCTATATACAAGAATATAACTACTATAATACTGCCCCTATATACAAGAATATAACTACTATAATACTGCCCCTATATACAAGAATTAACTACTATAATACTGCCCCTATATACAAGAATATAACTACTATAATACTGCTCCTATATACAAGAATATAACTACTATAATACTGGAAAAGCGAATGTCCAGCGTGGGAGATGTCCATAAAATATAACATTTATTCCATTTTTGTTAAAAGCACATAAGTCCAAAATCCATCGTTACATCCAGAGACACAAAAAACGGGTATATTTTACCAGTGACAATCACAGGCTTATAGTGCATTAAAATCATACGCGTTTCAGCGGTCGCGCCGCCTTAATCATTGTGATAAGAATAAAATGAAAGAGGGCTGCTATAAAGGCCTGGGCCCATCAGGTTACACCCTCTATTTCCTGCAGACAACAGGAGCAGGACAACACCTACTGATAATTAATGAGTGCAGCCTGAAATTTACATATGCTGATAGAATCTTAAGAGAAAAAAAAAAATAAAAAAATAAAAAAATAAAAAATAAAATGTACAAGGATTATAATAACCTGTCATCATTCATAATAATTCATCAGGTCTTGCCGGATATTCATACCCAGGGGGGCTCTGGATTTTAGTTGATACATCCACCACGTTTCTCTGTTGGTCAATTTTCGTTTTATATCTCCCCCCGAAACGGAGCCTTAACCCTTTCAATACCGCGGACCTCAAATGAACTGATATCCCCATTATGTTTGTGGATGAAGTGTTTGGATGCAGCAGAGCTCTTATGGGTGATTTTATTCACTGCATCAGACAAGTGTCTCCTAATTCTGACTTTCAGAGGGCCCCCTGTGCACCCCACATACTGCTGCTCACAGATGGTGCAATTAATCACATATACAACATTGAGGGTGTTACAGTTGATGTAGTGGTTCATTTTGTACATCTTTTTAGTAACTGGTGAGTGAAATTCCTTGCTATTCACCATGTATTTACAGCAGGTGCAGATATTGTGCCCGCACTTGTAGGAACCTTTAGTACTCAACCAGTTTTCCTTCTCTTTTAACCTCTTATCCTCACTAAAAAAGAGGCTGGGGGATAGGATATGGTTCAGACTAGGAGCTTTTTTAGCGATATATCGCACTGGTTTGCGATATATCGCTAAAAAAGCTCCTAGTCTGAACCATATCCTATCCCCCAGCCTCTTTTTTAGTGAGGATAAGAGGTTAAAAGAGAAGGAAAACTGGTTGAGTACTAAAGGTTCCTACAAGTGCGGGCACAATATCTGCACCTGCTGTAAATACATGGTGAATAGCAAGGAATTTCACTCACCAGTTACTAAAAAGATGTACAAAATGAACCACTACATCAACTGTAACACCCTCAATGTTGTATATGTGATTAATTGCACCATCTGTGAGCAGCAGTATGTGGGGTGCACAGGGGGCCCTCTGAAAGTCAGAATTAGGAGACACTTGTCTGATGCAGTGAATAAAATCACCCATAAGAGCTCTGCTGCATCCAAACACTTCATCCACAAACATAATGGGGATATCAGTTCATTTGAGGTCCGCGGTATTGAAAGGGTTAAGGCTCCGTTTCGGGGGGGAGATATAAAACGAAAATTGACCAACAGAGAAACGTGGTGGATGTATCAACTAAAATCCAGAGCCCCCCTGGGTATGAATATCCGGCAAGACCTGATGAACTACTATAATACTGCTCCTATATACAAGAATATAACTATTATAATACAGCTCCTATATACAAGAATATAACTACTATAATACTGCCCCTATATACAAGAATATAACTACTATAATACTGCCCCTATGTACAAGAATATAACTACTATAATACTGCTCCTATATACAAGAATATAACTACTATAATACTGCCCCTATGTACAAGAATATAACTACTATAATACTGCCCCTATATACAAGAATATAACTACTATAATACTGCCCCTATATACAAGAATATAACTACTATAATACTGCTCCTATGTACAAGAATATAACTACTATAATACTGCCCCTATATACAAGAATATAACTACTATAATACTGCCCCTATATACAAGAATATAACTACTATAATACTGCTCCTATGTACAAGAATATAACTACTATAATACTGCTCCTATATACAAGAATATAACTACTATAATACTGCCCCTATATACAAGAATATAACTACTATAATACTGCCCCTATGTACAAGAATATAACTACTATAATATTGCTCCTATATACAAGAATATAACTACTATAATATTGCTCCTATATACAAGAATATAACTACTATAATACAGCTCCTATATACAAGAATATAACTACTATAATACTGCTCCTATATACAAGAATATAACTACTATAATACTGCTCCTATATACAAGAATATAACTACTATAATACTGCCCCTATGTACAAGAATATAACTACTATAATACTGCTCCTATATACAAGAATATAACTACTATAATACTGCCCCTATGTACAAGAATATAACTACTATAATACTGCCCCTATATACAAGAATATAACTACTATAATATTGCTCCTATATACAAGAATATAACTACTATAATACTGCTCCTATATACAAGAATATAACTACTATAATACTGCTCCTATATACAAGAATATAACTACTATAATACTGCCCCTATATACAAGAATATAACTACTATAATACTGCTCCTATATACAAGAATATAACTACTATAATACTGCCCCTATATACAAGAATATAACTACTATAATACTGCCCCTATATACAAGAATATAACTACTATAATACTGCTCCTATATACAAGAATATAACTACTATAATACTGCTCCTATATACAAGAATATAACTACTATAATACTGCCCCTATATACAAGAATAAACTACTATAATACTGCTCCTATATACAAGATATAACTACTATAATACTGCTCCTATATACAAGAATATAACTACTATAATACTGCCCTATATACAAGAATATAACTACTATAATACTGCTCCTATATACAAGAATATAACTACTATAATACTGCCCCTATATACAAGAATATAACTACTATAATACTGCTCCTATGTACAAGAATATAACTACTATAATACTGCCCCATTAGTATACAAGAATATAACTACTATAATACTGCTCCTATGTACAAGAATATAACTACTATAATACTGCTCCTATGTACAAGAATAAAAACTACTATAATACTGCCCTATGTACAAGAATATAACTACTATAATACTGCCCCTATGTACAAGAATATAACTACTATAATACTGCTCCTATGTACAAGAATATAACTACTATAATACTGCCCTATATATAAGAATATAAACTACTATAATACTGCCCCTATATATAAGAATATAACTACTATAATACTGCCCTATGTACAAGAATAAACTACTATAATACTGCCCCTATATACAAGAATATAACTACTATAATACTGCCCCTATGTACAAGAATATAACTACTATAATACTGCTCCTATATACAAGAATATAACTACTATAATACTGCTCCTATATACAAGAATATACTACTATAATACTGCCCCTATATACAAGAATATAACTACTATAATACTGCCCCTATATACAAGAATATAACTACTATAATACTGCTCCCTATATACAAGAATATAACTACTATAATACTGCCCCTATATACAAGAATATAACTACTATAATACTGCCCTATATACAAGAATATAACTACTATAATACTGCTCCTATATACAAGAATATAACTACTATAATACTGCCCTATATACAAGAATATAACTACTATAATACTGCCCCTATATACAAGAATATAACTACTATAATACTGCCCTATATACAAGAATATAACTACAATAATACTGCCCTATGTACAAGAATATAACTACTATAATACTGCTCCTATGTACAAGAATAGAACTACTATAATACTGCCCTATGTACAAGAATATAACTACTATAATACTGTCCCCTATGTACAAGAATATAACTACTATAATACTGCCCCTATATACAAGAATATAACTACTATAATACTGCCCCTATGTACAAGAATATAACTACTATAATACTGCCCCTATATACAAGAATATAACTACTATAATACTGCCCCTATGTACAAGAATAAACTACTATAATACTGTCCCTATGTACAAGAATATAACTACTATAATACTGCTCCCTATGTACAAGAATATAACTACTATAATACTGCTCCTATTACAAGAATATAACTACTATAATACTGCTCCTATATACAAGAAATATAACTACTATAATACTGCCCCTATATACAAGAATATAACTACTATAATACTGCCCTATATACAAGAATATAACTACTATAATACTGCTCCTATATACAAGAATATAACTACTTATAATACTGCTCCTATATACAAGAATATAACTACTATAATACTGCCCTATATACAAGAATAGAACTACTATAATACTGCTCCTATATACAAGAATATAATACTATAATACTGCTCCTATATACAAGAATATAACTACTATAATACTGCCCCTATATACAAGAAATAACTACTATAATACTGCTCCTATATACAAGAATATAACTACTATAATACTGCCTCCTATATACAAGAATATAACTACTATAATACTGCTCCTATGATACAAGAATATAACTACTATAATACTGCCCCTATATACAAGAATATAACTACTATAATACTGCCCCTATATACAAGAATATAACTACTATAATACTGCCCTATATACAAGAATATAACTACTATAATACTGCTCCTATGTACAAGAATATAACTACTATAATACTGCCCTATGTACAAGAATATAACTACTATAATACTGCCCCTATGTACAAGAATATAACTACTATAATACTGCTCCTATGTACAAGAATATAACTACTATAATACTGCTCCTATGTACAAGAATATAACTACTATAATACTGCCCCTATATATAAGAATATAACTACTATAATACTGCCCCTATGTACAAGAATATAACTACTATAATACTGCCCCTATGTACAAGAATATAACTACTATAATACTGCCCCTATGTACAAGAATATAACTACTATAATACTGCTCCTATGTACAAGAATATAACTACTATAATACTGCTCCTATATACAAGAATATATACTACTATAATACTGCTCCTATATACAAGAATATATCTACTATAATACTGCCCTATATACAAGAATATAACTACTATAATACTGCTCCTATATACAAGAATATAACTACTATAATACTGCTCCTAGTAACAGAATATAATACTTATACTAACAGATATAACTACTATAATACTGCCCCTATATACAAGAATATAACTACTATAATACTGCTCCCTATATACAAGAATATAACTACTATAATACTGCCCCTATATACAAGAATATAACTACTATAATACTGCCTCTATATACAAGAATATAACTACTATAATACTGCTCCTATGTACAAGAATATAACTACTATAATACTGCTCCTATATACAAGAATATAACTACTATAATACTGCCCCTATATACAAGAATATAACTACTATAATACTGCCTCTATGTTCTACCTTGTTATATACGTATCATTTTTCACACCTGGATAATCGTGAATACCAGATACAACACATTGAACACTGATCTCTCACTGGTTTATACTTTGGCAGATTAACCTTGATGTCGCTATGAATATTGTCAGCAGACAGTCTATACAGATCGCTCGGGGGCAGCCGGTCCACCACATCATGCAGTTTGACCCTGTGAATCCCACCTACCTCTATGTGATGACCTCCCACCAGGTAACCTGTCAGTCGTGGTTTACTTGTCTAGTCTCATTGGATTATTCTCAGATTATACCTTAGATTATATTCCTCCTTGTGCAGATGACTCGTGTGAAAGTTGCAGACTGTGAGAAGTTCCCCACCTGTTCGGAGTGTCTACAGGCCGCGGACCCTTACTGTGGATGGTGCTCTATGGAGGCCAGGTCAGCTCGCACCTCTCAGATGTGGCTACAACCTTCATCATTCTGGAGATGTCCATGGATGGGTGTTTCTAAGCTTAGGATCATCATTCAGATATTATTCACTACCAATAAAGGGGCGGTCATCATACACAGGAGCATCTCAATGATATAGAATATCATCAAAAAGTGACTTTATCTCAGTAATTCAATACATAAAGTGACCCACATCTATTATATAGAGTCATTACACACAGAGGGATCTATTTCATGGGTTTATCTCTGTTAATGTTGATGATTATGGAAACCCAAAGGTCATTATCTCAGAACATTAAAGTAGGGAGGATGAAGGGTCTGAGAGATAAAATATGACCTAAATATGTATCAGAGGCTTCACCTTGTGTGGTTGTGAGAGTCACAACCACAATAAAGGCAGATCAGTCCCCAGCGTGGTGCATAGAGTAGCGAGGATGAAGGGTTAAACACCGCGCTGCTGTATTCCACCAGACATCAATGGGTGAATATGATATTGATTAATTAGTCAACGCATTCCTGGTCTCTTCCTCAGGACAAATCAATATATTACCATGAAACGCGTTGACTAATAAATAATGATGTATTTTGGAATACGGCAGCGCGGTTTTTGACCCTTTATCCTCCATACTTTAATTTTCTGAGATAATGACCTTTGGGTTTCCATAATCATCAACATTAACATAAATAAACACATGAAATACAGTGGTGTTCAAAAGTCCTGCATAGGCGTGAAGAAAACTATATATTTCATACTTCTGCATCTCTGCAGTGAAACTGGTGGAACATATATGTTTTTGTAATCCCTCATTGTATGCCATACTCATTTTTGAATGTCCCAAGTGTATAAATTGTTATGGTATGCGCATATTTGATATTTTTTTTTACAGCATAACTATACCTACACCAGTACAGTGTGTAGAACGGTGAACAGGTTTCTAAGTTCATTAACTTCCAATGCAAGTTCACACAGACTTAAATGTTACTTTTTAAGATTTATCATTTTTTATTTAATTCAGAGTTCTGAAAAGGGCCTTTTGAGTGCATCTTTAGCTTCTAATACTTTATTGGCAGCCTTTGCTCTTGAGCACCAACTTGCATCTCTGTGGCATTGAGTGAACAAGCTTCTGCAGATGTTCCTGAGTGACGATGTGGTTCCAGGCCTGTATCAGAGCCTCAATCAACTCTCTCTTGGTCCTTGGCTGTTTTTTAGATATCTCTATTGATACCTTGTGCCACAAATTTTCAGTTGGATTGAGGTCCGGGGACTGTCAATAGTAGCCACCTTGTTCTTTTTCTTCCATTCCGTTACTGTCTTAGCTCTGTGACAAGGAGCGTTATCATCCTGGAAGATATAATCCCCTGAAAACAGGTGTTGTGCAGAAGGCAGCATTTTCTTATTAAGGATGTCTATGTATTTTTTTGCATTAACCATATCCTCCACAATATGAAGCCTTACAACACCATTGGCAGCCATACAGCCCCAGAGCATTACTTTCATCAGATGTTTCACAGAGAAGCTCAGACACTCTGGCTTGTCTCTTCATGTGGAAACCTTCTCACATAAGACTTGCCATCATTTCCTAAAATGCAAAAAGTGCTTTCATCACTAAATAGCCCTTCTTCCCACTCCTCTTTCCTCCATTTTGAATATTTCAATGTCCACAGTTTTCGCCTTTGTCTTTGTCTGGCTGTCATCAATGGCTTCTTTCGGGCCTTGCACCCTCTCAATCCTGCTTCCAATCATCTCTTCCTAACAGTTGATGTTGCTACCTCAATATTGCACTTTTCTTGCCATTCTCGCAGAAGCTGAGGAGAGGTGAGCTTTCCATTGGCATGGGATGTTCTTATCAGTACTCTATCCTCCCTTTTAGTTGACTTTCTGGGCCGACCAGATCTGGGCCTGTCCTGGGTAATTCCAAGCTGTTTATGTTTCTGCAAAATACTTATGACTGTACTCTGATTACAGCCGACCTTCCTTGCAATCTGGGGGCCAGTATAACCCTCTTCATGTAGCACCACAACTCGCACACGATCCTCCGCTGACAAATTTCTGAAGGCTTCCATCATAAAGCTCTACAGTATGATTCACTAGATAGACCAACAAATAAAACACACAAACAAAGCAGCAGATGTGATGCAATGTAATGTAATTGGCTGCCATATCCAGGTTATGATTGGTCACAAGAACCTCATCTGTGATTGGCTAATTTTGGATCTGAAGCTGTACAATATTTAGTTGTGCTTTCAATTCCCATATTGTTGCAATAATTTCAGGCAAAACTGCTTCAAAAGCTAAAAATATTACAGGGAGAGAATGCAAAATTGTATTCTGAACAAAACCATATATAATATGTCATATTAGCATCGAAGATATTCGACAGAAAACGTTTAAAACTTGAAAAATCAATTTATGCTATGCCTATGCAGGACTTTTGAACACCACTGTAGATCCCTCTGTGTGTAATGACTCTATATAATAGATGTGGTCACTTTATGTATTGAATTACTGAAACAAAGTAACTTTTTGATGACATTCTAATTCATTGAGACGCTCCTGTATATCGTAATTACCAACAATGGCAAAGATTTCCTACGGAGATAACTGTTCCTACAGTTGCATTGCCCCCATGTACAGCTCCAAACAGGGGACCCCTCTGTCTCCCTGTGACTTTCCTACTAACTCTCCTCTTCTGCTTTTTACCCCTTTCCTGTACCCCTAAATGTACTAGCAGGGGTGTAGCTACAACAGGTGCAGGGGTTGCAATCGCACCCGAGCTCTGGAGCCTAGGAGGGCCCCAAAAGTCCATTTGACCTGCAGACAAACACTAATGCTATTGAATATGTGCAATTATTGGGGGCCCCGTTGGAGCTTTCGCATTGGGGCCCATGACCTTTACGTTAGGCCCCTGTGTACTGGCCATAGTTATCGCCCTTTGATGGCAGCATGTTTATTTTCCTGCACTTCATTCCCCATTGACTTTTACAAGGTTCCATTTACCGTAATACAAATATTTACAACATTGTATCACTGCTCATAACGACATTCTACAGCTCCCGATCCCCTCATTTGGGGCCGCTGCTTTCCTCATTTGCTTGCACTGATCTGATACGATTGTAGAGATCTTAATTTGCCGGTTGTCATATACGCCGGTCAGCAGGCAGCGGCATAGGAACGAATCACGCGGTGCAGGCAATGGAACATAGAATGTGCTCATTACCGGACCGGACGTAAATCACCAGCGACGTCCCAGGTTCACCATCATGCTTCCATCTGATTAATTAGGCAGAGGATTAATATATGCGGCTACCTGCGATGGGAGCTATAGATACTGTCAGCGAGCTGTGAAGGTCACCGGAAGCCAAAGTGTCCGATACGCAGATAATTACTCATCACTATTCCGGCTCAGATTCTATCAGTCTCATTAATTTCTCTACAACTCGCTTCTATTAACCCCGGAAACTTTCCATTGTCTCTGCTGATTCTACCTCTCCGGAGGGTGATATAAGGGATGTCAGTGCAGGGTGTGTTCCCAGGGGATTGTCCTATCTATATGTATATACAGGTGCGCCATGCAGCAGGAATGTCAGCAGTCTGATGACTCCATGTTCTGGACCGGACCGAGCACAAATGGCACAGATCGGTGCCCTGCACTACAAGTCATCCCCAAGGAGATTGATGTATCCTCCGATACCCAGGTGATAATAATATTCTACTGCAGAACAGTAGGGGGCGCTCTACACAGGGGTACAGAATATTACAGGAAAGACAGTGCAATCCTATCATGACCATCAACTGTGTCTCTCTAACAATGCCAGCCATAGTGCCTCCATAACAGTACCAGCCATAATGTCTCCATAACAGTGCCAACCATGGTGCCTCCATAACAGTACCAGCCATAATGTCTCCATAACAGTGCCAACCATGGTGCCTCCATAACAGTACCAGCCATAATGTCTCCATAACAGTGCCAACCATGGTGCCTCCATAACAGTACCAGCCATATTGTCTCCATAACAGTGCCAACCATAGTGCCCCCATAACAGTCCCAGCCATATTGTCTCCATAACAGTGCCAACCATGGTGCCTCCATAACAGTCCCAGCCATAATATCCATAACAGTGCCAACCATAGTGCCTCCATAACAGTGCCAACCATAGTGCCTCCATAACAGTACCAGCCATAATATCCATAACAGTGCCTCCATAACAGTCCTAGCCATAATATCTCCATAACAGTGCCAACCATGGTGCCTCCATAACAGTGCCAACCATTGTGCCTCCATAACAGTACCAGCCATAATATCCATAACAGTGCCAACCATAGTGCCTCCATAACAGTGCCAACCATAGTGCCTCCATAACAGTGCCAAGCATGGTGCCTCCATAACAATGCCAGCCATATTGTCTCCATAACAGTGCCAACCATGGTGCCTCCATAACAGTCCCAGCCATAATATCCATAACAGTGCCAACCATAGTGCCTCCATAACAGTGCCAACCATAGTGCCTCCATAACAGTGCCAACCATAGTGCCTCCATAACAGTACCAGCCATAATATCCATAACAGTGCCTCCATAACAGTCCTAGCCATAATATCTCCATAACAGTGCCAACCATGGTGCCTCCATAACAGTGCCAACCATAGTGCCTCCATAACAGTACCAGCCATAATATCCATAACAGTGCCAACCATTGTGCCTCCATAACAGTACCAGCCATAATATCCATAACAGTGCCAACCATAGTGCCTCCATAACAGTGCCAACCATAGTGCCTCCATAACAGTGCCAAGCATGGTGCCTCCATAACAGTGCCAACCATAGTGCCTCCATAACAGTGCCAACCATGGTGCCTCCATAACAGTGCCAAGCATGGTGCCTCCATAACAATGCCAGCCATAATATCTCCATAACAGTGCCATCCGTGGTGCCTCCATATGAGTACCAGACATAATATTCATAACAGTGCCAACTATAGTGCCTCCATAATAGTGCCAACCATGGTGCCTCCATAACAGTGCCCACCATACTGTCTCCATAACAGTGCCAACCATAGTGCCTCCATAACAGTACCAGCCATAATATCCATAACAGTGCCAACCATAGTGCCTCCATAACAGTACCAGCCATAATATCCATAACAGTGCCAACCATAGTGCCTCCATAACAGTACCAGCCATAATATCCATAACAGTGCCAACCATAGTGCCTCCATAACAGTACCAGCCATAATATCTCCATAACAGTGCCAACCATAGTGCCTCCATAACAGTGCCAACCATGGTGCCTCCATAACAGTACCAGCCTTAACGCCCCCGTAACAGTGTCAGCCTTGATCCTTCCATCCACAATACCTCCATACCAGCACCAGCCATAATGCCCCCATAATAATGTCAGCCAGACTACCTCTAAAACAGCAGCTGTTAGTGTAGTATTCCTATTACAGTGCATTCAACATGGGCCCTATTACAGCGACGGTCATCCTATTACCACAGTAGTGCCAGTTCAGCTATAATAGTGCCCATGCTGCCCTGTCTGTGTCACCATTATGGTGCCAACCTCAGTGTTTCTACATCAGTGCCAGCCTTCATACCAACCTAACCATGCCAGGGAAGGTGCCCACATGCCAGCCATGTGATCCTTAATAATGTAATAGGAAGGAGTGTAGAGGTCCGGGTTTCCCAGCCCATGTACGGCCCACAATGTCCGGACCAAGTGCGGCTTTCCTGACGGGCATTGCGGCCCATACATTGACTGTATGACAGATCTCAGCCTCTTACACCCATGGAGGATGATGGAGTGACGTGCCTGTGTGTGTTCTCTCTTCTCCTATAGACGATCCTCCTGCAGATCACAGGGAATCTCCCCAGCCTGGCGCAGATGAACACGACCTGTGACTATGGCAATGGCGCGCTCATGCTGGCGGCCACCTACGACGCCGGCAATTCCCAGCACTGGGCCCATTGCTCCTTCCTTCCTAAGAATCAGATCCCGGCATTCCCTGCAAATCAAGGTACAGCCCGAACCTTCCTAGAAACCCCTCTAAAGGGTCAATAACATATAAAGGGGTCGTATTATTATCCGAGTATTGATTTCTTACTTTTTTTGTAACATCTCTTCTTGCTGTCAGTGACTGAGAACATTCTCCTTTACATCCAAACGCTGAAAATGGGACCTGACCTAATACAGCTGAGGGTTTGTTACAATTGCATCCTGTCAACATAATGCTCCAGGCTTTATGTGCACTGACAGATGTGTTTAGCTGATACCATTGCCAAGCCGTGAAGATTTACATTTGCCTGATACATTGTAACAAAACTTCATCTGTGAGCATTAATGGGGACAGTGTTGCAAATGTATGTAAAGGACTATGGAACTAATAGAACTATATAAATGAATACATTTTATCATATTATTAGTTTAGAGGTTCATTCACTGACAGCAAGCAGGGACATTGGAAATATATATAAGTAATGTACAGAACTGTGCAGTAACTGGAGACACCCTTCATTCTCAATTTACCATGAAACTGGCAGTGTTGACTCGTCACGTGTAGCAGCAGATTACCGTGAAATGGCCGGTGATTTAGCCTGTCGTCACTGTAGTTCTGTCCCTTTAAGTCATGTCTGTCTGTCCAGTATATGTGACCCAGATGTTCCCGTCTTTCATCCAGATCACGTGACCATCACAATGGCGGTCGCTGTAGACGGGATCCGCATCGCTCAGCAGAACATTGTGGTCTATGACTGTGAGAGGACACAGAGGATCCATCTGAGAACATCGTAAGATCCCTCCTTCTTATATAGGATCCATTATGGAAGATCTGTGATACGTTTCCTAACCTTAGTGCCAATGATGTTGCAGGTGCACGAGCTGCGTGACGTCCCCATGGCCGTGCACGTGGTGTAAGGAGCAGCACAGGTGTATGTACAATGCATCACAATGCGACATCGCTGTCAAGGTAAGAAAAAAGAACAACCCATAGTGCTCAACCTAATGATTGTTACTGCAGCTTCAGGTCATGTACTGATCCTGAGTTACCTCCTGTATTATACTCCAGAGCCGCACTCACTGTTCTGCTGGTGCAGTCACTGTGTACATACATTACATTACTGATCCTGAGTCACCTCCTGTATTATACTCCAGAGCTGCACTCACTATTCTGCTGGTGCAGTCACTGTGTACATACATTACATTACTGATCCTGAGTTATCTCCTGTATTATCCTCCAGAGCTGCACTCACTATTCTGCTGGTGCAGTCACTGTGTACATACATTACATTACTGATCCTGAGTTACCTCCTGTATTATACTCCAGAGCTGCACTCACTATTCTGCTGGTGCAGTCACTGTGTACATACATTACATTACTGATCCTGAGTTACCTCCTGTATTATACTCCAGAGCTGCACTCACTATTCTGCTGGTGCAGTCACTGTGTACATACATTACATTACTGATCCTGAGTTACCTCCTGTATTATACTCCAGAGCTGCACTCACTATTCTGCTGGTGCAGTCACTGTGTACAGACATTACTGATCCTGAGTTACCTCCTGTATTATACTCCAGAGCTGCACTCACTATTCTGCTGGTGCAGTCACTGTGTACATACATTACATTACTGATCCTGAGTTACCTCCTGTATTATACTCCAGAGCTGCACTCACTATTCTGCTGGTGCAGTCACTGTGTACATACATTACATTACTGATCCTGAGTTACCTCCTGTATTATACTCCAGAGCTGCACTCACTATTCTGCTGGTGGAGTCACTGTGTACATACATTACATTACTGATCCTGAGTTACCTCCTGTATTATACTCCAGAGCTGCACTCACTATTCTGCTGGTGCAGTCACTGTGTACATACATTACATTCCTGATCCTGAGTTACCTCCTGTATTATACTCCAGAGCTGCACTCACTATTCTGCTGGTGCAGTCACTGTGTATATACATTACATTACTGATCCCGAGTTACCTCCTGTATTATACTCCAGAGCTGCACTCACTATTCTGCTGGTGCAGTCACTGTGTATATACATTACATTACTGATCCTGAGTTACCTCCTGTATTATACTCCAGAGCTGCACTCACTATTCTGCTGGTGCAGTCACTGTGTACATACATTACATTACTGATCCTGAGTTACCTCCTGTATTATACTCCAGAGCTGCACTCACTATTCTGCTGGTGCAGTCACTGTGTACATACATTACATTACTGATCCTGAGTTACCTCCTGTATTATACTCCAGAGCTGCACTCACTATTCTGCTGGTGCAGTCACTGTGTACATACATTACATTACTGATCCTGAGTTACCTCCTGTATTATACTCCAGAGCTGCACTCGCTATTCTGCTGGTGCAGTCACTGCGTACATACATTACATTACTGATCCTGAGTTACCTCCTGTATTATACTCCAGAGCTGCACTCACTATTCTGCTGGTGCAGTCACTGTGTACATACATTACATTACTGATCCTGAGTTACCTCCTGTATTATACTCCAGAGCAGCACTCACTATTCTGCTGGTGCAGTCACTGTGTACATACATTACATTACTGATCCTGAGTTACCTCCTGTATTATACTCCAGAGCTGCACTCACTATTCTGCTGGTGCAGTCACTGTGTACATACATTACATTACTGATCCTGAGTTACCTCCTGTATTATCCTCCAGAGCTGCACTCACTATTCTGCTGATGCAGTTATATTTGCCTCGTGTTGCTCTTGCCACGTCTCTGTTGTAGGCGTCTAATCCTCGGCCTCTGTCACAGCAGCTGACATTTAGGACTCAGCAAAACAGAAAGATTAGTTGCTCATTAGCTCCTGCCCTGAGTGTTACTAAGGTGTCCGAACGAGAAGACATAAACTAATGAGTGGGCTACCTGCACTGCGAGGCCTCGCCGTAATCCCATTAGGCAGGGTGCTGTACTAGGGCTGAAATTGAATCTCTTTCCACTGAGCGACCTCATCCCTTAATTAGAAAAGATGGTCTGAAAACTCATTATCTCGTTCCCAGCAGCATTAGCCCGGTGACTCTGTTTTTGTTTTTGTGTCCACTTGACGTGAGAATTTGCAGGAAGCCGTCATATACATTCACTGATAGATCACAGCCCATCATATACATTCACTGATAGATCACAGCCCGTCATATACATTCACTGATAGATCCCAGCCCGTCATATACATTCACTGATAGATCCCAGCCCGTCATATACATTCACTGATAGATCACAGCCCGTCATATACTTTCACTGATAGATCACAGCCCTTCATATACATTCACTGATAGATTACAGCCTGTCATATACATTCACTGATAGATCACAGCCCGTCATATACATTCACTGATAGATCCCAGCCCGTCATATACATTCACTGATAGATCACAGCCCGTCATATACATTCACTGATAGATCACAGCCCGTCATATACATTCACTGATAGATTACAGCCCGTCATATACATTCACTGATAGATCACAGCCCGTCATATACATTCACTGATAGATCACAGCCCGTCATATACATTCCCTGATAGATCACAGCCCGTCATATACATTCCCTGATAGATCACAGCCCGTCATATACATTCACTGATAGATCACAGCCCGTCATATACATTCACTGATAGATCCCAGCCCGTCATATACATTCCCTGATAGATCACAGCCCGTCATATACATTCCCTGATAGATCACAGCCCGTCATATACATTCCCTGATAGATCACAGCCCGTCATATACATTCACTGATAGATCCCAGCCCGTCATATACATTCACTGATAGATCACAGCCCGTCATATACATTCACTGATAGATCACAGCCCGTCATATACATTCCCTGATAGATCACAGCCCGTCATATACATTCACTGATAGATCCCAGCCCGTCATATACATTCACTGATAGATCACAGCCCGTCATATACATTCACTGATAGATCACAGCCCGTCATATACATTCACTGATAGATCACAGCCCGTCATATACATTCACTGATAGATCCCAGCCCGTCATATACATTCCCTGATAGATCCCAGCCTGTCATATACATTCCCTGATAGATCACAGCCCGTCATATACATTCCCTGATAGATCACAGCCCGTCATATACATTCACTGATAGATCACAGCCCGTCATATACATTCACTGATAGATCCCAGCCCGTCATATACATTCCCTGATAGATCACAGCCCGTCATATACATTCCCTGATAGATCACAGCCCGTCATATACATTCCCTGATAGATCACAGCCCGTCATATACATTCACTGATAGATCCCAGCCCGTCATATACATTCACTGATAGATCACAGCCCGTCATATACATTCACTGATAGATCACAGCCCGTCATATACATTCACTGATAGATCACAGCTCGTCATATACATTCACTGATAGATCACAGCTCGTCATATACATTCCCTGATAGATCACAGCCCGTCATATACATTCCCTGATAGATCACAGCCCGTCATATACATTCCCTGATAGATCACAGCACATCATATACATTCACTGATAGATCCCAGCCCGTCATATACATTCACTGATAGATCACAGCCCGTCATATACATTCACTGATAGATCCCAGCCTGTCATATACATTCACTGATAGATCACAGCTCGTCATATACATTCACTGATAGATCACAGCCCGTCATATACTTTCCCTGATAGATCACAGCCCGTCATATACATTCCCTGATAGATCACAGCCCGTCATATACATTCCCTGATAGATCACAGCCCGTCATATACATTCCCTGATAGATCACAGCCCGTCATATACATTCACTGATAGATCACAGCCCGTCATATACATTCACTGATAGATCACAGCCCGTCATATACATTCACTGATAGATCACAGCCCGTCATATACATTCACTGATAGATCACAGCCCGGCACATCTGTGTTTACCTTCCTCCATGGCCGTACAGAAATATCCTGCCCTTCATTTGTTCCCGTTTTTGTGTTTTTCACATACAGTGAAGTATGCCGGGTTATGGCCGTAATTATTATTTGTAAACACAAGAGGCACGAGTTCACAGGTTACTCAAAATGAGCAGAATTTCCTGTTGTTAAACGTTCCGGTTGCGATTCATGAAATTGTTTCCCATTACTGCAGACCAGCAAAGCCTAATGGGAAAGTAATATGCAAAGGAGATTCTCCATAAGTAAAACCTGAGCAAAAAATGATAAAATATGATTTTTCCACAAATAAAGGGGTTGTGCCAGCAGGGTAGGAAGTAAGAGAGTATACAGACATTACAGCCGGGGATCACAGAATATAAGAGTATACAGACATTACAGCCGGGGATCACAGAATATAAGATTATACAGACATTACAGCCTGGGATCACAGAATATAAGAGTATACAGACATTACAGCCGGGGATCACAGAATATAAGCGTATACAGACATTACAGCCGGGGTTCACAGAATATAAGAGTATACAGACGTTAAAGCCGGGGATCACAGAATATAAGAGTATACAGACATTACAGCCGGGGATCACAGAATATAAGAGTATACAGACATTACAGCCGGGGATCACAGAATATAAGAGTATACAGACATTACAGCCAGGGATCACAGAATATAAGAGTATACAGACATTACAGCCAGGGATCACAGAATATAAGAGTATACAGACATTACAGCCGGGGATCACAGAATATAAGAGTATACAGACATTACAGCCGGAATCACAGAATATAAGAGTATACAGACATTACAGCCGGGATCACAGAATATAAGAGTATACAGACATTACAGCCGGGGATCACAGAATATAAGAGTATACAGACATTACAGCCGGGGATCACAGAATATAAGAGTATACAGACATTACAGCCGGGGATCACAGAATATAAGAGTATACAGACATTACAGCCGGGGATCACAGAATATAAGATTATACAGACATTACAGCCTGGGATCACAGAATATAAGAGTATACAGACATTACAGCCGGGGATCACAGAATATAAGCGTATACAGACATTACAGCCGGGATCACAGAATATAAGAGTATACAGACGTTACAGCCGGGGATCACAGAATATAAGAGTATACAGACATTACAGCCGGGGATCACAGAATATAAGACTATACAGACATTACAGCCAGGGATCACAGAATATAAGAGTATACAGACATTACAGCCAGGGATCACAGAATATAAGAGTATACAGACATTACAGCCGGGGATCACAGAATATAAGAGTATACAGACATTACAGCCGGAATCACAGAATATAAGAGTATACAGACATTACAGCCGGGATCACAGAATATAAGAGTATACAGACATTACAGCCGGGGATCACAGAATATAAGAGTATACAGACATTACAGCCGGGGATCACAGAATATAAGAGTATACAGACATTACAGCCGGGATCACAGAATATAAGAGTATACAGACATTACAGCCGGGGATCACAGAATATAAGAGTATACAGACATTACAGCCGGGGATCACAGAATATAAGAGTATACAGACATTACAGCCGGGATCACAGAATATAAGAGTATACAGACATTACAGCCGGGGATCACAGAATATAAGAGTATACAGACATTACAGCCGGGGATCACAGAATATAAGAGTATACAGACATTACAGCCGGGATCACAGAATATAAGAGTATACAGACATTACAGCCGGGGATCACAGAATATAAGAGTATACAGACATTACAGCCGGGGATCACAGAATATAAGAGTAACTGCAGTCATTACACCCCTGCGACCGCAGTCATTACACCCCTGCGACCACAGTCATTGCACCTCTGCTGTTAGAAGAACTCACTGTGTTTGAGCTGGATTTCTACTCTACTATTTCCTGGAGCGATAAGGAGCTACCCCCCGGTCGCACACATTAAAGATGGGATTTTGGGGACATCGGATCCTTAAAGGGATTACTTATGTTTCTGCTGAATGGCAGAAATGAAGCAATAAGGGGAGAGTTGTATGGGGCGAGGTAAGAAGCACTTAGATAGAAAGTGATACATTTTGTCCCAGAAATAAGTTTGATTTTGTTACTTTGTTTCAATATTTACAAAGATTGGCACAAAGCTTCTGATCAGGGGCTGGGCCAGGGGGCAGGGGTGCAGATGCCCCCCAGGCCAATGGTCATGCAGCCGTTTTGGTCTGAAGCTCACTTGCTCATGGGCCACTGCTGTGTGCTTGCCCCCCCCAGGCCGACGTTTGCCAACCAGCCCCTGGCTCTGAGAGTCCAGGTCCTCAGGCTCCTCCACAATAAAGGGCCCCCTTTAACCCTGCCTGATCATCCTGACATTCCTGCGTGCGTCCTCCTCCGTCATCGTACACATCCCTGAATTCCTCCTTTCTCAGACCACACACCATCAGCCCATTATCCCCATCCAAAATAAAGTCATGTAAAAATAGCCGAGGTCACCTGTCCATGATGTGACCTCCCAAACGGAAGCTCCGAAGACTCCGCTATTGTTTGCCGAGAGCCGTGAATTGGAGGAAACTTGGACACGGAACAATAGTAGTACAGTATGATATCCCATGAGATCACAGGACTCGAGACTAAAGAAGTATGTGGGCCCACTCCACTTCCTGCCGTATTCTATTCTCCATACGTGGGGCGGTAGGGTCTGCAAGGGGCAAATGATTCACCCCTTTTTTGTAAAGTCACCGAACCCCGAACTATTGTGAACAATCAACAATATGGTCAAAGTGTCCAAAAATACGAAAACGTATCCTTGCAAGGAAAGAAAACAGGTTTGCAGAGCGCTGGGTATCACGTCTTCATGAGTGCACTCAGATAAGGTCAGGTGGGTGCAGAAAGCCCTAGTATAAATGTATTGCAAAAGTGAATGCAGGAAACCGGATTTTCCGCTGTTCTAGGCCATTCTGGTCGTGTTTTGTCCTTTGACCCCTCCAACTGATTTGTGTTGTTTTTAGATTTTTCCCCCCTTCCTAGGATAAAATTGTCTTCATCAAGCCAAGGTCAGCCCCCCCGGCCTCCTAACGAGACAAGCCGATAATTCCCCATAGCACGTTTCCAGTAACTGCAAATTGCAAGTCCAATCCCAAACGTGATGTTGCGCCCCCTTATGGGAATCGGCGTTGATTGCCGTGTTCGTCGTATGTTTTCATGTTTGCTTATGTATAGAATGAGTTTATCAAAAAAGTTCTATCCTATAGGGACCCAGATATAGGGACGTAGAGGGGGTCTTACATGCGCCGTTGTGGGGTTTACAGCAAATCAAACAAAAACAGACAATAATATATATAAAAATAACTTGATATCTTTTTTTTCCACCACTACTGAATTGGGTAGCTGTGCAGCAGCTTACTGACATCTTTATATATCCTCCATAGAACAGCACAGACTGTCCTCAGATCACCACCGACCACATTGCACCTACTGCTACCGGGATCGCCAAGGACTTCATCCTCAATGTGGCAAATGTCAACATGTCGCAGGTAATGTGTCCATGATCAGTGTCAGACTGGAGCTAAACTAGTGTTTTGTGCCAACTACTGATCATGTTTGGGGGATAAGTAACATATTACTGCAAAAGGGCCCACCGGAGGATTCTCCGCTTCCCGGTGGACGAGTCCGATCCTGTCCACTATCATCATCAATTAGTAGCAGGGGCAGATTATTTATATGATTGTTACATGGAATTATCCCATGGATCCACTGAGAACGCCCCATCCTGATTATGGTGCACATTCTGGTATAAAGCCCTTTGTCCTGGATATAGCCCCCACCATCCTGGTACATTACCCCTCATACTGGTATATTGCCCCTTATGCTGGATATAGCCCCCATACTGATATATACTGGGATATAGCACCCCCTATACATTACTCCCCCATCCTGGATATGGCCGCCATTCTGGTATATAGCCCCTTATCCTAAATATGACCCCCATACTGGGACATAGGACCTCCCCAAACTGGTACATTACCCCCATCTTGGATATAGCCCCCATTCTGGTATATAGCCCCGATACTGATATATACTGAGATATAGCACCCCCTCATTCTGGTATATCACTCCCCCATCCTGGATATCGCCCCCATTCTGGTATATGGCTCCCTATCCTGTATATAGCCCCACACTGGGATATAGCTACCCCCCCATCCTGGTACATTACCCCCCATCCTGGATATGGCCTACACTGATATATAGCCCCTTATCCTGGATATAGCCCCCATACTGATATATACTGGGATATAGCTACCCCCACCCCATCCTGGTACATTACCCCCCATCCTGGATATGGCCCCCACTGATATATAGCCCCTTATCCTGGATATAGCCCCCACACTGGGATATAGAAACCCACCCCATGCTGGTACATTACCCCCATCGTAAATATGGCCTCCATTCTGGTATATAGCCCCTTATGCTGGATATAGCCCCCCCAGCCTGGTATATAGCCCCCATGCTGAATATGGCCCTCATCCTGGTATATAACCCCCATGCTGGATATAGCCCCCATTTTGGTACATCACCCCCATCCTGGATATGGCCCCCATCCTGTATATAGCCCTCATGCTGGGATATAGCACCCTCCATCCTGGTATATAGCCAAGAGCGGAATGTAATGAAGATGACAATCAAAGTGTCAGCAGCCCGCCTCCAGATGCTGACGCCGTGATTGACACTGACTGCATGCAATCACAGTGTCAGCATCCGAAGGTGGGACAAGGAGCACGGTAATGCAGCAGAGCTAAATATGTTGTGTGCGGTGGGGGAAACTGAGCCATGACACGCGTGTCAGCAGAAACACCTCGGTGTGTCATAGGTTAGCCATCACCGGTCTAAAGCCTCATTCAGACACTGTGTATCAAGGTACATGTATAGTAGGTGAGGCACCGACCGGCCGGGGGTTTCCTCACCCGAATATATGATATTGTCAAGTTCAGGTCTGGAGAGCCGGGGCGGCCTGTGCATCACCTTCTATACATGGACCATGATACACAAGGTCTGAATGAGGCTTTACACTGTTAATAGCATTGGATTCTGCCTGCCCTTGTAAGCACAAAGTGTTTGTCTGCTAGCAATGGTTAGGCCAATTTGTGCGCTCAGTACCTTTATATTATAAGTACAGTATATAGCAGTACCATAGTCAATGCTTCTGTATACAGCGGCTGCTGTACAGTTTGGCTTATCCAGAAATGTTTTGGGCGGTGACCGGACCTTCGTGATTTCAGCTCTGCAGCAACTGAAGTGGAGACTTTCAGGTTCAATTAAAGGGGTTGAGCAATATCCTGTGAAACATTTAGGAATTGCAGCTCTTTTTCTACAAAGCCTCATCATTTCAGGGGTTCAAAAGTAATTGGACAAAGTAAGTTTACCATAAATAAAATGAGAACATTTTTTAGTATAATTCCTGCCTCCTACACGATGAAGCAGAGCTGGACACTGCAGTTGTAGGATCTATAGATCACTTATAAATCAATAAAATCATATCTGCTCCTCTGCTCTGACCCCCCCTCATGGGACAGAGAATGTTCAGCCTGACAGTCTCATGCTGCTGGTAAGAAGTGGAGGTGTGTCAGGGTGTGTAGATGCTGGGAGCTGCAGGATCATCCTACATTCCAGCCCCCTCACACTTTTGTGATAGAGAGAGAGCGTGGCTGCAAGTGCTATGCTCACACTACAATCCTGTCCATGATATACCATCATATGTGACAGGGGGGTCCAGGCTTGAAATGGCAATCATGTCACCAAGCAGATAGAAATACATGCTGTGATCCTCTGCTGTATGATGATGCATGATGTGTACTGTTATTGTGAGGCTAGGAGCACAGGCAAAGCATTACATTGATCGATTCAGCTCTGCATGGTCTCCGCTTCCCCATAGGAACATGATAGCTTCCTGTCCAACTGTCAATGGATCATCATCATCATCACTCCTCACTGGAATGTAGGATGATCCTGCAGCTCTCAGTGTCCACGCCCCTGACACCTCCTGTTCTCTGCTGCTGCATGAAGCTCTCAATTTTCTGTCCCATGAGGGGGGAGTCAGAGCAGAGGAGCAGATATGATTTTATTGATTTATAAGAGATCTATAGATCCTAGAACTGTAGTATAAAGCTCTGGTTCATCATGTAGAAGGGCAGGGACTGTACTAAAAAGTTTTCTCTTCCCGGAGCTCCCCTTTAAGTTTTGTCTTTATCATGTGAAATGCAGCTCAATGGAGCTGAGGTCTGGTGATAACTCTGCCATTGCAGAATATCGGGTCATTGTCCATCTGTCTGTGAAGCGTCGTCCAATCCACTTTGCTGTATTTGGTTGAATCTGAGCAGAAAGTCTCACCCTGTACACGTCAGAATTCATCTGACTGCTTCTGTATTCAGTCTCATCATCAATAATCACTAGTGACCCAGGACCATTGGGAGTCCTGCATGCCCGGTCAGCACACCGCCTCCACCATGTATTATAGAGGATGTGCTGTGCTCTGAATCAGGAGCCGCTCCAAGACTTCTCCACACTTTCCTCCCATCATTCTGGTACAGGTTGATTTTAAGGTACCGTTACACGATACGACGTTGGAACGATGTCAGCAACGATCTCACGGGAGCGCGGTCGTTTCCAACATCGCTTTGACATCATTGGTGAGATGTCACGTCTAGATATTGTGGACGACGCACCAACAATGTAGTGAGCAGGTATCGTTCACACAACCCAGCGAACGATCCCTGCTCATTGCTGCGAATGGGCGAAGTCGTAAACGACATTGTTATCGCGGTGTCACACACAACGATGCAGCAGGTCGGCTGATCGAGGATCGCCTGATTTGAGAACATGTTTTCAAACCTGCGATCAATGATCCAAAGACTTATCGTTACAACTTGGCAAAGTCACACCCAACGAGGTCGCAACAACGTCGCTGGTACGCCTCCAAACCTGTGACGTATCAGCGATGTTGTTAACAATGTCGTGCCGTGTAACCGGGCCTTGAGTCTCAATGGTCCTCCACTGCTTTTCCAGAACTGGGCCGCCTCTTTAGATGTTTTTTATTGGCAAAGTCTAATCTGGACTTTCTATTTTCAGACTGATGGTTTGCTCCATGTGGTGACTCCTCTGTATTTGCACCTTGTGGTGGTGACTCTGTATTTGCACCTTGTGTTACCCCTCTGTATTTTCACCTTGTGGTGACTCCTCTGTATTTGCACTTTGTGGTGACTCCTTTGTATTTGCACTTTGTGGTGACCCCTCTGTATTTGCACCTTGTGGTAACCCCTCTGTATTTGCTCCATGTGGTGACTCCTCTGTATTTGCACCTTGTGGTGACTCCTCTGTATTTGCACTTTATGGTGACCCCTCTGTATTTGCACCTTGCGGTAGCTCCTCTGTATTTGCTCCATGTGGTGACCCCTCTGTATTTGCACCTTGTGGTGGTGACTCTGTATTTGCACCTTGTGTTACCCCTCTGTATTTTCACCTTGTGGTGACTCCTCTGTATTTGCACCTTGTGGTGACTCCTCTGTATTTGCACCTTGTTATGACCCCTCTGTAGTTGCTCCTTGTGGTGACCCCTCTGTATTTGCCCCCTGTAGTGACCCCTCTTTATTTGCACCTTGTGGTGACACCTCTGAATTTGCACCTTGTGGTGGCTCCTCTGTATTTGCACCTTGTGGTGACACCTCTGTTTTTGCACCTTGTGGTGACCCCTCTGTAGTTGCACCTTCCATTGAGAGCTCCTTTCGCCGCATTTTGTGGATTCACAGCATCAGCTTCCAAATCCAAATGCCACACCTGTAATCAGCCCCAGACCTTTTACCTGCTTAATTGATGATTGATTAACAAGGGAATAGCCCATGTATCCCATTAAAGAGCTTTTGGGATAATTGTCCAATTATCTTTGGTCCCATTGAATAAGAGGCAGCTACATATTAAAGAGCTGTAATTCCTAAACCGCAGAGCTGAGTAATGTCAGGACCCGGCGGGGCTCAGGCGGTGTATATATAGCGGCGCTGTAGACCCGGCAGATGTTTCCTATGTCTCTCACCCTCTAGGATCTCATCTTGGAATGTGACTTTGGAGCAGAACAGACTTTCCCGTCCAGACGGTTGAATTCCACGTCCGTCCTGTGCAGCAGCGTCCTGGTGAGGAGATCGACCTTCTATACGTGACAGTGGTATCACCCTGCGTGTGTCACAGTCTATAGCATTCACACTGCCGCCATTGTGTGCCCATTACTATAATAATGATCGTCCTTCATGGATAGAACCTGTGTCCACTCAATGCAAAATCTGAGCCAGACACCACCCGAAACATCACCTGCTTCATCAGGGGCCTGCAAATTCTGCTTGTGTATCTCCCCTGGCATGCAGCCAAGCATAGACCCCATTCAATGCAATGGAGAAAACATGCAAAAGTATCTCACCCCCCTTTCCAGACACATAGTTGATGATCAGCCCTATACATCCAATATAGTCAACCAACATATTATAAATCACAAAGAAACCTTTATTGAAAGCCGAACAATACAGCATTTAAAAACAAGTGGTCTATATATATGAACAGACCCCCAGGTAGAGCCACAGGTATAGAACACATGCAACAATAATGCAATAATATAACCAATATGTAGGCTTATATGCATGTCTGTCCCTTCAGACAGAGGTGCTAGGAAAATCCAAAAATAATAGGATTAGTTTATACCATTCAAACCAGCATCACCACCCCTATGGTCAACGTAATGGAGATTATTGCACAGTCAAAGGTCCCTCCTGAGATTGGTAATCAGCCATAGGGGGAGAGAAAGAAAGGATAGAGGGCACCTATGTGGCACCCATAGTAACTAGGACCTAGGGAACAGACCTGGGTTTGATTCCCCTGACGAAGCCGCTAGACGGCGAAACGTGTGAGGCTCTGTCCACCAGGTACTCCGGGGGACTCTGATCCATTATATTTCTCCCATCAGCTCCACACATCGGAGAACAGCCAGAAATTCCCGGTGAATTTGCAGCTCATGGACCATTCTGGACAATTTCTTGACAATCCGGGCATGCTGACTGGTGAGCAATGACATTTATTGCATTATTCGTAGATTAGGTTTTAATTTAATAATAATTATTTCATATTTATTTATTTTAAATAATTATTATTCATATTTATTTATTATTATTTAATAATTATTATTTCATATTATTATTATTATTTAAATATTATAATTATTATTTTATTCATGTTTATTTATTATTTGTTTACCATAATTTTATCACATATACAGGTTCATCACAATGAATTAGAAGATCATCAAAAAGTGACTTTATTTCAGTAATTCAATACATAAAGTGACACTATCTATTATATAGAGCCATTACACACAGAGGGATCTATTTCATGTGTTTATTCTGTTAATGTTGATGATCATGGAAACCCAAAGGTCATTATCTCAGAACATTAAAGTAGGGAGGATGAAGGGTCTGAGAGATAAAATATGACCTAATAGGTATCAGAGGCTTCACTTGTGTTGTTGTGAAGTCACAACCACTATAAAAGCAGATCAGTCCCCAGCATGGTGCATATAGAGGAGAGAGGAGTAAGGGTTAAACACCACGCTGCCGTATTCCACCAGACATCAAAGGGGGAATGTAATATTGATTCATCAGTCAACATGAAACATAGCAATCAGTGGCGTAACTTGAAAGCTCATAGGCCCTGATGCAAAGCTTCAGGGGGCCCCAATTATTGCAAATCTTTAATAGCAATAGTGCTTTTCTATAGGCCAAAGGGACTTTTGGGGCCCCCTATACTCCAGGGCCCAGGTGCGATTGCAACCCCCTATTGTAGTTATGCACCCTGATAGCAATATGATATTGATTTGTCCTGAGGAAGGGACCAGGGAGCCCTGAAACGTTGACCAATAATCAATATTATATTCACCCTTTGATGTCTGTGGAATATGGCAGCACGGTGTTTAACCCTTCATTCTCCTCCTCTATAGGCACCACGCTGGGACTGGCAGCACCGTGATCTGCTTTTATAGTGGTTGTGACTCTCACAACCACACAAGGTGAAGCCTCTGATACCTATTTAGGTCATATTTTATCTCTCAGACCCTCATCCTCCCGACTTTAATGTTCTGACATAATGACCTTTGGGTTTCCATAATCATCAACATTAACAGAAATAAACACATGACAATAGATCCCTCTGTGTAATGATTTATATAGATGTGTCACTTTATGTATTGAATTACTGAAACAAATAACTTTTGGATGACTTCTAATTAATGAGGTGCTCAGGAGGACGGAGTAATTACATGAAAAGCTTATTAATGGATTAGACGAATTTTAAAGGGTGACTCCAGACAGCATTAATATTAACATCAATGATCCAGTAATCAACGCTATGTGATAATGTGAAAAAAACTTATAAAATGTTGCAAATTTTTTAGTAAATTTTGCATTTTTTCCCCATTACTTTGCATAGATTTTTCTTACTGGGCGGATCTTGTCCGGCGCTCACTGTCGCCCTCTGCTGAGCAAGTGATATAATACAACTTCAGATGGTCTTGAGTATTTCATAGGGACCCTCCTGTCAGTCCTGCCCAGTATGATATATACTATATACAAGCAGACAGTTCAGGATGATAACAGGCTGCTAAATTTGGCCCCCGTTCCTTTACCAAGTCATCAAATCCTTCCTGTACAAAGACTCTGAGCGTTTTATCAGTGTGGGAGGATGAGTCGGTAGTTCAGGCTTTTATGAAGTCTGATCATTTTTTACGCCTTGGTGCAGACAAGGGGTGAACTTTACAGTAAACACGTAGGATATATGGTTTGTATGATGACCCACGGGCGGACTGTCTGCCGGGAAGAAGAGCAGACACAGGGGAAAAGTTCCGAAAAAGTTTTTGAAAGTTCTAATATCGACTTACAATAGAATTATAACGATGTTCCAACATTCCGTGTTAACAAAAGATACCATAACATACAATTTTTATTGATTATATAAATAAACGTACATAAACATAACTGTAAATAAGTATATGCAAGAAAGGATTAAGAGTAAGGGAAGGGGGGGAATAGATATTGGGAAAGAGATGGGGGCTCATCTTTATTTGGGAAAGGAGGGGGTTAATAAAACCCATTTTATATTCCAGTAAACTTGAAACAATCCGCGTGGATTAAATGACCTATTCCCGAAAATTCCTTTCTAGCTTTAAAGTGGGAGTCGCATCGTTCCGTTCTTCAGTCACACCCAGAGCTGCATTCACAATTCTGCTTGGAATCAGTCGACATTACGTGAACGCTAGTGACGAGCTGGCGCACCATGCTCGGGTGCTCGATGCGCAAAACGAGCAAATTGGATGCTGGATGGGCGCAACTCGAGTACTGGAGTACAATGGAAGTCAATGGGGAATCTCTGGAAAAAGGCTCACGTTTCCCATTGACTTGCATTATACATTGGGACTTGAGTTGCGCCCCTTCTGAGCGTCCAACTGCTCGTATGGCATACTGAGCACCTGGGCATGGTAGTGCTCAGTCCTCGTTAGTGTTCACGTAATGTTGACTGATGTCAAGCAGAATTATGAATGCAGCTCTGGGCTGTGACTGAAGAAAGGAATGATGCAACTCCCACTTTATAGCTAGAAATTAGGATGAAGGATTTTCCATTATTGGGGGGGTCTGGTCTTGGAAAGACCGGGCTCTATAAGCGACATTCAGCTGTCCCATCAGCCCTTATTGAACAGTCAGTGGCGTCTGGACGGGATGGGGCGTCAGTCAGGGGTGTATATGGGAATCAGGGGGCCTGGAGAATATTATGATTTGGATGTGTTATAAAGCATAAGATCAACACCTGGACTGGATTACAATCAGGTGAGACTACAATAGTACAATAGCTTGCAGGGGTTACAATCCCTCCCGGGCCCTGGAGCCTAGGGGGCCCCAAAAGTCCCTTTGGTCTATAGAAAGAGACTAATGCTATTGAAGATTTGCAGTAATGGTGGGGCATCTTAGTGTTCGCTCATAACTAATGAACACATGTGCCCCTGAGCAGCTCGTCTGCAGAGATGCCCATTAACGTGCACCTATCAGCAAGTTTTTACATTTGGAATTAATAGTACAGCTGTAATGGATTCTGTCTGGGAATAAAAATGATCCCTTTTCGTAGAGATCCGATGTGCCAGTCTTGAGAAAGGCAGCATAGAATTCATAGGTAAATCAGGCTGGAAGTGCATTGGAGGCGGGGCAATGCACCTGAAAGAAGTCCAAGTTCAGTGACACGCCCCCAGTGAGCCTCCAGCCTGATTTGCATATAAGGTCTATGCTGATTTTCCATGATAGGGCACATTGGAAATCTACTAAGAAGGGATCTTTTTTTATTGGGTGAGCAGATCCTAAACAGCAGCTCCACTACTTTGCTATGTAAACACATGTTGATAGCTTCATTGTTTATATTTATGGAAGTGCACTAGAGGCGTAGCAAAGCACCTGAAAGGAGTCAAGTTCAGTGCACGCCCCTGATTTGCATATGACTTGTACGTTGACTTTTCCAGTGATGGGCTCATTGGAAATCTACTAAGAAGGATCATTTTTTCGGTGACAAGATCCAAAACAGCAGCACCACTATTTTCTATGTAACATGTTGACGGCTCATTGTTTATGTTATGAAGTGCACTGGAGGTGTGGCAAAGCACCTGAAAGGAGTCAAAGTTCAGTGACACGCCCCCTGATTTGCATATAACTTGTACGTTGGATTTTTCCATGATGGGCTCATTGGAAATCTACTAAGAAGGGCTCATTTTTTTTTCGGTTAGCAAGATCCTAAACAGCAGCACCACTACTTTTCTATGTAAACACATGTTGACAGGCTCATTGTTTATATTTATGGAAGTGCACTGGAGGCGTGTCAGCGCACCTAAAAGAAGGAGTCCACAACAGTGACACGCCCCATGATTTGCATATGACTTCCACACTGGATTTCCCATGATGGGGCATTGGAAATCTATTAAAAACGGATACATTTTTCAGGTGACAAGATCCTAAAGAGCAGCACCACTACTTTTCCATGTAAACACATGTTGACAAGTTCATTGTAAGATACATTTTCTTTTTACTGACACATGACGCTGTGCTCTGTCTCGTTAGTTGAAGTCTATAACTGCGGGTCAGAAACTACAGACTGCTCCCGATGCCTCGGCCGGACAGATTTAGGACACCTGTGCACCTGGAGCGAGAGCAGCGCCACCTGCAGGCTGAACAGTGAACTGCAGCCCGTCCAGAACACCTGTCCGTCCCCAGAGATCAGGAAGGTACATTACCACCAGCTGCATATTTATGGAATGAGGCCGCTGTAATGTGATGTTTCCTCCATGCAGACTCCCTCATTATTAGAATTACCAGACCCGGCTCATAAATATGGAGACATTACTTGGGGGCCCCTGGGGATTTGTTCTGCAGCTCATGTAATTTTAATAAGGTGGTTTGCTCATTTCCTTCTCTTTTGCAGATCGAGCCGGTGAGCGGCCCCCTGATCGGAGGCACCATGCTCACGATACAAGGGCGCAATCTGGGGAGCCGCTTCAGTGACATTGCTGACAAGGTGAAGATCGGAGACGTCCCGTGCTTCCCCGTCACGGAGAGATATCTGGTGTCTGAAGAGTAAGAACTGGATGATATTTGCACCTCAAATAATAATTATATAGCGATTAATCCTCTGTCTCCATGTAACTCCATAACTAGACAGCAGAGTTATAATCCCTATAAAATATGTAAATCGTCTCTTCAAAGAGGAAATAGATGGACTCTAGTGCCCCCTATTGGAAGTAGCTATCCTAAAAGTCAAAAGTGACCCTTTAATGAGCCGTGTCCTATGACTTACGATTTATACCAGATCAGAACCTCAATTGGCAGACACCATGTTGCTCCTAATCAGTGCAAAGTATGAGATCTGATATGGCTGTGTGAGAGGCTAAATGGGGTCTAAGGGGTAAGGGTGCTCCTTTTGGAGAGTGACATGCCAGTAATGAGGAGATTTAAACCGCCTATGCTCCTCTGGGAAATAATAAATTGTCTCTTCAGAGAGGAAGTAGACTTGAACTCTATTGCCACCTATTGGAAGTAGGAATCCTAAAAGTCAATATCAGACTCTTCAACTTGTCTTGCTATATGATTTAGGATTTACACCAGATTAGAACCTCAATTTGCAGATACAGTGTTTTGGGTTATTGTCAGTGCGAAGTATGAGATCGGATCTGGCTGGATGAGAGACTAAGTGGGGTCTAAGGAAAAGATTTTCCTTGTGGAGAGTGACATGCCAGTATTAGGAGACTTATTGCCACAATGCTCCTCTGGGAAACAAAATATGCAAGTTATCTTTTCAGAGAGGAAGTAGACTTGAACTCTAGTACCACCTATCGGAAGTAGGAATCCTAAAAGCAAAAAATGACCCTTTGACGAGTCTTGCCATATGACAGGATTTGCAAATTGAGATTCTGATCTGGTATAAATCCTAAATCATATGACAAGGCTCATTTTTTTTACTTTTATGATTGCTACTTCCAGTAGGTGGTGCTAGAGTTCAAGAACCCCTACAGAGGCAGGCTTTCCTGCTTAATTGTCTGATAACAGCAGACAATGGCGTGTCATGCTGCAGAGTAAAGGGCATCTTTTAACCCTCTAAGTCATCAAGTAGTAACATACACTGTAACCTATGACCGTGATCTATAGATACCTTGTATACATCAGTGTTCTTTCTATCCAGGATTGTGTGTGTGACCGGAGAGGCTCCCGCAGAGCTCAGCAACTGGGTGACCGTGGACATTAATGGGAGAGGGCGATCCAAGGAGAAATATTCCTTTATGGTACGTATCATATCAGACATGATGTAAGGAAGCTGCAATAGACCAATGCAACCACTAGGGAGCCGCCATGGTGGCAGGCAGGATTGGTCACCCATCCAGGTAACGATGGTGCAGAGCGATGGGATACATAAAGGCATAGAGGTCTAGACGAGAACATAATGACACATCTCCAATATTGATCTCTTTATGGGGCTCCTTATTTGAGTTTCCAATTTTTCCTTATTTTGGGTCTTCGCAGTTACCGGAAGTCTTCGATCTGTCGCCAAATCTGGGCCCGAGAGCTGGAGGAACGAAGATCACCATATCCGGCAAACACTAGACATCGGAGGAGCGGTCAACGTTCTGTTTAATGAGACCCTGGACTGCGGAGACCTTATGTGAGCCACCCAATATAGTAATAACCTCAAAGTATCGCTCCTGTCTTGTGGTTCTGCAAAGTTTCCGATCGTTTGTGGCCTTAGTATATCCTAATGTTTCCCAGTTTAGAAAACATTTATTTACCCTATGTCAGTAGACTTTTGGGGAACCGTCTCTCTCTCTGGAGGACAGTCCTCTTCTGTGTTAAAGAGACAACCCATTGATATGAATGGATATTGTGTAATACTTTGTTTCTCCTCCGGGGGAGCTGCAGGACAATTGAGCACTTACTGGCAGAGTTGCCATACAGATACAGGTCCAAGTAGATGGCCATCGAAGTTTCAGAAAGTAGGGTTGATCCAAGTGGAGGACCCCTTTAATGTATTTTTCATTCTTTGTAGACGAACGGAGACAGTATCCGCTGCACTGTTCCTGCAATGGAGGCCATGACCGCCATGAGCGTCAGCATCTGCGTCCAGTTGAGCAAAGGTCGTGTCTGAATGGCAACCTCACATTCCAGTACAAGAAAACCCGGTGATCCGAAGTCTGGAGCCCCGGAGCAGTCACATGAGGTAGGGACGTCTCCCAGGGGGTCTGGGACACGGGCCCTCCCTCGCGAGCGCTTGCCTTCATACAATGTCTGATTTGTCGTCCGCAGCGGTGGTCGGATCATCACGTTGACTGGAGAAAGATTCGATATGGTGCAAGACATGAAGATGAAGATCCAAGATCACAGGGGAGGACTAATGGTGAGTCCCACCTCAATAAATTATCAAGTGACTACTGGATTCCAAAAACAGAGCCGCACCTATCCACGGCTGTGATCGGTTCATCTCCATTAAATTAACTGAGTTGCAATACCAACATCAACCTCATGGATAGGTGTGGCGCTGTTTATTAGGAAGCTATAAAGCCAGTTCTGACCCTTCGATTCCTCCTAGAATTGCACCGTTCTCAGCGACGTCGTGATCACCTGCCCTTCCCCCATGGCGCCAACTCCACCCTAGAGAGAAGGAACGTCAGCGTTGGGTTCTACATCAATGGCGTCTTTGTGTCCGGTGAGAGAAGCGACCTCGACGATGATCCCGCTGCAGAGGAGCATTCAGACGGCAGGTTTCTCCTGGAATATCAGCCGGATCCAATGTTCTTCACCGCCAAGAAGGAGAAGTTGATCAAGCACCATGTCGGGGAGCCATTGACTCTGGTGATACATGTAAGGGACGGCACGCCACTCACTATGACCATTTCTGTTGCCCAAACCGACCGGGAGGCTGAAGTAACGAGGTGATTCTGATGTCTTACAGAAGGAACATGACGACCTTGGTCTGAGGGTGGATGAATATCAGGTGAAGGTCGGGCAGATCCCCTGCGAGCTCATCGTCTTTAACGACAAGGTGATCCACTGCAGCATCAATGAGTCGCTCACTTCATCTGACCACTACCTGCCGGTCACGGTAGTCGTAAGCATCGGTATCACGCCCGCTCAGCCACGAGCTCTGCCATATAGCAATCGTCATTTATCATGACCTTTAGCGATCTACCCGGTGGTTGTAAAGAGCGTCTCACCCCTCGGCATTACATAGACATCCCCTGAGCATTGTGTAGTACCTCAATTCCCCTGTGGAGGCGCTGCAGGGAATGAACCTTCTGCAGATCACAGGGACACTTTGGACACTATGTCCAATGCCAGAGTCTTATTTACATCACATTGTGCCCCCCTCCTGCATTAAGGTCTTCAGGAATTCCACTCTTTCTTATAATAGTGTATGGTCGAATGTGCCATAAAAGAATAGATTGTCTCTGAGAGAGGAAGGAGACTTGAATTAGCCATTTGGAAGTAGCATCTAAGTCAATATCGACCTTACGCCTTTTATATGACTTAGGATTACCCATCGATCGCAATTGCAGACATGTGTATTGGGTACTGCCTATCAGTGCAAGTATGATTGATCTGCTGTATGAAGCTAGGGGAGGTTCTCCATGTGGAGTGACACCTAGGTTCATTCTTCTCTCGAAGACATTGCTATTATTCCGAGAGCATTGAGTGTTAATTTCTCATACTGACAGGCCAGATCTGGTGTGTCCCCTCTCCATGACGAGAAAACCTCACCCCTTAGACCCCACTTAGCCTCTCATACAACCAAACCAGATCTCATCTCTTATGTCTATTAAAGGTTCCCGTACACATTAGACTAACATTGACCGAGCCTGCTGATACCAGCACGCTCTTCCACCAGTCCAATGTATATGGAGTCCTCCTAACGCTGCCATCACTTGATGTCTGAGGAGATAAGGGTCTGATTGTCTGATTTCAGACTCCCGATCCCTTAAGAAGTCTGGTAGCACCTATGCTAGAGAACTTGGGAACTCAGCAGAGAGCGCTGCTGTGTATAGAGGAGCCATTGTTCGGCCAACAGCTGTCTTTTGTGTATGGAGGAGCCATAGTTCAGCCGACAGCTATCCATTGTGTATGGAGGAGCCATTATTCAGCTGACAGCTATCCATTGTGTATGGAGGAGCCATCGTTCAGCTGACAGCTATCCATTGTGTATGGAGGAGCCATAGTTCAGCTGACAGCTATCCATTGTGTATGGAAGAGCCATAGTTCAGCTGACAGCTATCCATTGTGTATGGAAGAGCCATAGTTCAGCTGACAGCTATCCATTGTGTATGGAGCAGCCATAGTTCAGCTGACAGCTATCCATTGTGTATGGAGGAGCCATAGTTCAGCTGACAGCTATCCATTGTGTATGGAAGAGCCATAGTTCAGCTGACAGCTATCCATTGTATGGAAGAGCCATAGTTCAGCTGACAGCTATCCATTGTGTATGGAGGAGCCATCGCTCGGCTGACAGCTATCCATTGTGAATGGAGGAGCCATCGCTCGGCCGATGGCTATCCATTGTGTATGGAGGAGCCATAGTTCAGCCGATATCTATCCATTGTGTATGGAGGAGCCATCGCTCGGCCGACAGCTATCCATTGGGTATGGAGGAGCCATCGCTTGGCCAACAGCTATCCATTGGGTATGGAGGAGCCATCGCTCGTCCGACGGCTATCCAATGTGTATGGAGGAGCCATCGCTCGGCTGACAGCTATCCATTGTGAATGGAGGAGCCATCGCTCGGCCGATGGCTATCCATTGTGTATGGAGGAGCCATAGTTCAGCCGATATCTATCCATTGTGTATGGAGGAGCCATCGCTCGGCCGACAGCTATCCATTGTGTATGGAGGAGCCATCGCTCGGCCGACAGCTATCCATTGTGTATGGAGGAGCCATCGCTCGGCTGACAGCAATCCATTGTGTATGGAGGAGCCATCGCTCGGCTGACAGCAATCCATTGTGTATGGAGGAGCCATCGCTCGGCTGACAGCTATCCATTGTGAATGGAGGAGCCATCGCTCGGCCGATGGCTATCCATTGTGTATGGAGGAGCCATAGTTCAGCCGATATCTATCCATTGTGTATGGAGGAGCCATAGTTCAGCTGACAGCTATCCACTGTGTTTGGCGCTCCTCATCCGCGGTGGCCCTTGCCCTGTAATATCCAGCTGGTCCTTTATGCAGACGTTCCTTGTTTCAGAATGCCCCATAGATATCCAGGAGGTCACATGCTGTCAGACGGTGACCACAGCCCTCGTCATGATGAGAATCATCCTTGTTCTCTATTCTTGGCTCTTCGTCTCCATGAAATCAGCAGTATTTTCCTGTCAGATGATGGATGAGTGTTACAGCAAGAGAATCGTCAAAATCCCCTATAAACCAGAAATCCCCTAACAGCCCGGAGCAGAGCGTCCTCAGGGGAACCCACAGATTGGGGGTATTTTGAAGGGTCACATTCTGAAGGGGCGTCCAGGAATCACATTGTTTTACTCCATGTCTCATTTTGACGTATAGCTCTATGTAAGTGAATGAGTTAGGTGTAGATCCACAGATGAGCAACAAGGATAGGTGATCAATGTATGACGGCGGGGATCCCACTGCTGGATGCAGATTATTGCTATGTCTAGATTATAATGTATATTATTACTATCTGCAGAACTTTGCTATATGCACATTGTGATACAGATTATTGATATATGTGTCGAGCCCCAGGCCCTGGGGTACTCGGGTACCAGGCTCGGTGGGTGTTCTCACGAGGGATATCCCGGGTGGCAGCGCTTGAGCCCGTGGCCTGGGTGACACTTCAATAAGGGGTGTAGGTATAGGGGATTAGAGTTTGTCACGTGACGCCACCTGTAGTACCTGGTAATGGGTCACCAGCGCCGCCACAGTCCTCCAGAGGTAGATGATAGTGCGGCTGAGATGGGAAAGCTCCCTACAGGTGGAGCTGGTCCTCCGGGGCAGCAAAGTGTAACGGGGCAGCTTGGAGTGAAACTGTAAACCGGGGTAGGGAGTGATGGAGCAGTCTATAAGGGTCACCGGGAGCGGAGAGGACCGGGTGACTGTAGTCTCCATGATGTGACGGGGTTTTCTGTAGTCCTGGAGTATCCCACAGGTGCAGATCCCCGAAGTCCAGTACGTCTCTGGGTGAACTTCCACTGGTTCCTCATTCCTTTGGCTCTGCTCCTTACCTTCTGTCCCCACTCCTAGGCTTGCGGGACGTCAGAAGGGCCACTCCGGGTCACTGGTTCGGGCCTAACCGCGGCACCGACCACTAGGACGTCTTTGCAGCTCTCCTAGCGTCTGCACACTCTCACTAACTCCTCCCCCAGCAGCAGAATTTATAGGGGAACTCACTTAAAGTCAGTGAGTAGAGCTCCCCCTACTGTGCCATGGTGGAAGGTGTTGTATGTAGCAGGTACCTGCTGTGGAAACCCAGCTGTGCATTAGAGAAGTCTGTGGCTATCTGTGTGAGCAGGGCGCCACATGTGCAGATGATGAAGATGATTGACATATGTAGAATAGAATATTATGCAGATTATGATTCAAATTACACATATTATTACTATATGCAGATTCTGATGCAGATTATTGCTATATGCAGATTCTGATGCAGATTATTGCTATATGCAGATTCTGATGCAGATTATTGCTATATGCAGATTCTGATGCAGATTATTGCAATATGCAGATTATGAAGCAGATTATTACTATATGCAGACTATTGCTATGTGCAGATAGTGATGCATATTATTGCTGTATGCAGATTGTAATGCAGATGAATGCAATCTCCAGATTATAATGCATTTGAAGGCTGTATCCATATTATGAAGCAGATTATTACTATATGAAGATGATGAAGCAGATTATATGCAGATCCAGATGCAGAATCTATATGGAACAAATGTTTCTTTAATCTCTTCTACAGCGATGAAGGTGACACTTTCCCTGGTGACGGCGGAGTGTGAAGTGTTGTCACTTGCAGAGACGAGTGTGCAGTCATGTTCAGGCTGACGGCGGCTGTCACTTTGCTGCCTGCGGCGCCTCCTCTTTGTATGTATATACTTTTACATGTATCAGGACTTTGGAAACTTTGTATCTTTTCTGTGTTCCACAGATACAAGTGGGTAAATTTAACCAGACGATCACCATGCTGCACCTGGCCGGGATAGAGACGTCCATCATCGTCTCCATCGTCATCTTCATCGTTCTGCTGCTGTTCTGTGTCGTGGGTAAGTCGTGCACCCGGCGCTGGTGCAGGTGACCTTATCGAATTATCGGCCCGTCATGAGATGATTTTTGGGGTCACCTCACCCCTTGACGGATCTATCGCCTCTTATTTTTCAGCCCTCTTTGTGTTTTGCACCAAGAGTCGCAGGGCTGAGCGATACTGGCAGAAAACCCTGGTGCAGATGGAGGAGATGGAGTCCCAGATACGAGAGGAGATCCGGAAAGGTAACCATCCCTTATTTTGCAGCAGTGTCCCCAATGAGTGCACAGAAGGGACTTGCTTTACTCCCTTAGGGCTTATAGGATCAGGGGCCCCATTGTGGTTGGTCGTCCACCTATGTCACTGGGTGCAGGTTCTCGCCTCATTTCCTAAACTCCAAACTTTTCATTGTCACTTTTGTGACTTTTAATATCAGTAAAACGTCCGGTTTCCTGTTTTTATCCCTATAGGATTTGCTGAACTTCAGACGGACATGACCGACCTGACCAAAGAGTTAAACCGCAGCCAAGGAATCCCCTTCCTGGAGTACAAACATTTTGTCACCCGGACATTCTTTCCAAAGGTAAAAAAAGCTTAATAACATCTCTAACCCAGAAATAGCTGATAACAGAGAGCAAAGGATTGCATTCACCTTCTACCTACTCTTAAAGGGGATGTCCAAGATGATGGCTGTTTTCATAAGTAATCATCCATGAATATTCTGTGTACAGGAGCGTCTCAATGATATAGAAGATCATCAAAAAGTGACTTTATTTCAGTAATTCAATACATAAAGTGACCACATCTATTATATAGAGTCATTACACACAGAGGGATCTATGTCATGTGTTTATTTCTGTTAATGTTGATGATTATGGTCATTATCTCAGAACATTAAAGTAGGCAGGATGAAGGGTCTGAGAGATAAAATATGACCTGAATAGGTATCAGAGGCTTCACCTTGTGTGGTTGTGAGAGTCACAACCACTATAAAAGCAGATCAGTCCCCAGCATGGTGCATATAGAGAAGGGAGGATGAAGGGTTAAACACCGCGCTGATGTATTACACCAGACATCAAAGGGTGAATATAATATTGATTTATTAGTCAACCCGTTTCAGGGCTCCCTGGCCCCTTCCTCAGGACAAATCAATATCATATTGCCATGTCATAAAACGCGTTGACTAATAAATCAATATTATATTTCCCCCTTTGATGTCTGGTGGAATCCGGCAGCGCGGTGTTTAACCCTTTATCCCCCCTACTCTATATGTACCACGCTGGGGACTGCAGCAGCCGTGATCTGCTTTTCTAGTGGTTGTGACTCTCACAACCACGCAAGGTGAAGCCTCTGATACCTATTTAGGTCATATTTTATCTCTCAGACCCTTCATCCTCCCTACTTTAATTTTCTAGATAATGACCTTTGGGTTTCCATAATCATCAACATTAACAGAAATAAACACATGACATAGATCCCTCTGTGTGTAATGACTCTATATAATAGATGTGGTCACTTTATGTATTGAATTACTGAAATAAAGTCACTTTCTGATGATCTTCTAATTCATTGAGACGCTCCTGTATTTGGATGATAACAGAAAAATTGACTGTATTCACCTCTCCTAATATTACTCTCCTGGCTAGAAATGGCTGATAACAGAGAACAATAGATTGTTTTTGTTTTGTATCTTCCTATTGTTAGACACCCCCCCCAGACAGAAACGGCTGATAACAGCGAATAACAGTAAACATTCACCTGTCCTATTTGAGCCAGAACTGGCTGATAACAGGGAACAACAGATCATTTGTAACTCTTTTATTAGACTCTCCTTTTTCTGAGTTGGCTGATAACAGGGAGTAATAGAATACATTATATCACGATATTATGTGCAGGGGTGACGGGATATGGGGGGGGGTATGATGAGACCTGATCTGATGGTTTGCAGACGATACTTGTAATTCCACAGGAGATAGAACAGACACATTGTATTTAATTAGTAATTGATGTTTATACTGTGGATTTGGATGTGGACCCTGGATGAGGTGGGGGCTTCATTATGGGCTATGGGGGGGGGGGGTCAGGCGGTATATGAGACTGCAGATACAGAAGAGGAAGCGAGAGGCAACACAATGATGATTCTGGAACCGCAGACCCTAATATACTGGGGGCGACGAAGAAAAGAAGGAAGGAAGGCGCATGTCACATACATAACGAGGTGCCCGATTGCAAAACTCTGACAAAACTTCCCATTCTGCACATCTGTCCGGGGTCGGACTCTAATTTAGGCAGGTCCATAATAAAAACAAGGGCAAAGATCATCCCGATCGTCCATTAAAGGACCAGTGGGGGGCTGGGTAGTTAAAAGAGGGGGATCCAGGACCCCACTGTTCCCAGCAATGTGGCTACAAAGTAAGTCTCACTTTGGAGGACTAAATATGTAATGCTCCATTTATCCTGCGGGGGCGCTGTAGGGAAGCTAGTTGTGGTCGGTGCAGATTTGTTTCTTACGTCTCGTCTTTTCACAGTGTTCCTCTATCTATGAAGAATGTTACATCATACCCCCGAAAAACTTCAACAACCAGCTGGGGGTGCAGGTGCCGGAGACGCACCCATTACTGTGTGCGGAGTGGAAGGTGAGCGGGTCCCTCATTTATCTTCATGGGATTAGAAATCATCAGAATCCAGCGATGGGCGGGCATTCCCGGCTATGGTCCTCCATGCTGGGGGTTACCATTGCTGTCATTTCTGGTCTGCTCACATTTATCACAAATATTGATTTCTTATTTCCTGCTTTATAGAGCCGCCCCTGTCTCTATTATCTGCCCCTCCATATTATAGAGCCGCCCCTGTATCTATTATCTGCCCCTCCATATTATAGAGCCGCCCCTGTCTCTATTATCTGCCCCTCCATATTATAGAGCCGCCCCTGTATCTATTATCTGCCCCTCCACATTATAGAGCCGCCCCTGTCTCTATTATCTGCCCCTCCATATTATAGAGCCGCCCCTGTATCTATTATCTGCCCCTCCATATTATAGAGCCGCCCCTGTCTCTATTATCTGCCCCTCCATATTATAGAGCCGCCCCTGTATCTATTATCTGCCCCTCCACATTATAGAGCCGCCCCTGTCTCTATTATCTGCCCCTCCATATTATAGAGCCGCCCATGTATCTATTATCTGCCCCTCCATATTATAGAGTCGCCCCTGTCTCTATTATCTGCCCCTCCATATTATAGAGCCGCCCCTGTATCTATTATCTGCCCCTCCATATTATAGAGTCGCCCCTGTATCTATTAAGTGCCCCTCCATATTATAGAGTCGCCCCTGTCTCTATTATCTGCCCCTCCATATTATAGAGCCGCCCCTGTATCTATTATCTGCCCCTCCATATTATAGAGTCGCCCCTGTATCTATTAAGTGCCCCTCCATATTATAGAGCTGCCCCTGTTTCTATTATCTGCCCCTCCATATTATAGAGCCGCCCCTGTATCTATTATCTGCCCCTCCATATTATAGAGCCGCCCCTGTTTCTATTATCTGCCCCTCCATATTATAGAGCCGCCCCTGTATCTATTATCTGCCCCTCCATATTATAGAGCCACCCCTGTATCTATTATCTGCCCCTCCATATTATAGAGCTGCCCCTGTTTCTATTATCTGCCCCTCCATATTATAGAGCCGCCCCTGTATCTATTATCTGCCCCTCCACATTATAGAGCCGCCCCTGTCTCTATTATCTGCCCCTCCATATTATAGAGCCGCCCCTGTATCTATTATCTGCCCCTCCATATTATAGAGCCGCCCCTGTATCTATTATCTGCCCCTCCATATTATAGAGCCGCCCCTGTATCTATTATCTGCCCCTCCATATTATAGAGCTGCCCCTGTATCTATTATCTGCCCCTCCATATTATTAGGACTATCCCCTCCTGTGCGTCTGCTGTTGTGCCCTGTCCCTCAATCTTGTTATAGGAGATTGTGGGGCTGCAGCTCAGCGGGCCCCGGGGGCCACAGGGGTCTATAGCTTCCTCACATTAAGGCCTCATTCACACATTGGTATGTTGGATCACTGTATCATAATTGTTTGCCAAAAACAGGATTGTCTCCAAATCACAGAACCGGGGTCAATCATTCAATGATAGTTTGTATCTGTGATCACCACTCCAGGCTTTGGCTTATAAACACTGAGGTGTGAATGAGGCTTAAAGGGAGGTGTTATATCTGTCATGTGAAAGGTGCGGGCATCTGGTGAATGTCTGGCCTTGGAGGTTCCAGGAGCTTTTAGGGTAAGTGCTGTGTCTTGGACGCGGCTCCTCTGGACCTGAGTGAAGCCGCGGGTGCCCGCAGGGAGACTGCAGCCGCCCTGTACTCACCATATGCGGCGGGTGCGAGGTGGCTTCTCCCTGCAGTCACCCGATGGGAGCCGCTTCCGACTAAGCAGAATGAAATGAACATGCGGAGGAGAAGGAGCAGATATCTGCACCGCAGCTATCAAAACGCTGCGGTCAGGAGCAGCATACTGAGGATGGGATTTCTACAAATCCTATCCACTATGCTGCTACTGTACTACGCAGTGCTTTGAATGCAATGGCAAGATACTGTGTCCAAAACGCTGCGTATCCTTATCATGTGCACGCACCCTAAGTGATGCCTCAATGTTTCACCTGTGTACTCTCCTCACCCTGCCTATCACCCACCATCCTGTCTTTGATCACTCCATATTCTGTCTCTGATCACACCTCAACCTGTCTATAATCACTCCCCATCCTTTCACTGATCACTCCCCATCCTATCTCTGATCACTCCCCATCCTGTCTCTGATCACCCCCCATCCTGTCTCTAAGTACTTCCTATCCTGTCTCTGATCACTCCCCATCCTGTCTCTAAGTACTTCCTATCCTGTCTCTGATCACTCCCCATCCAGTGTCTGATCACTCCCCATCCTGTCTCTGATCACTCCCCATCCTGTCTCTGATCACTCCCCATCCTGTCTCTGATCACTAGTCTTCATGTCTCTAATCACTTCCTATCGTGTCTCTGAGCCCTCCCCATACTGTCTCTAAAAAACCCCCATCCTTTCTCTGATCACTCCCCATCCTGTCTTTGGTCACTATCCATCCTGCCTCCCCATCGTGTCTCTGATCACTTCCCATCCAGTCTCTGACCTTCCCCGTCCTTTCTCTGATCACTCCCCATCCTATCTCTGATCACTTCCCATCCTATCTCTGACCACTCCCCATCCTATCTCTGACCACTCCCCATCCTATCTCTGATCACTCCCCATCCTATCTCTGATCACTTCCCATCCTATCTCTGACCACTCCCCATCCTATCTCTGATCACTCCCCATCCTATCTCTGACCACTCCCCATCCTATCTCTGATCACTCCCCATCCTATCTCTGATCACTCCCCATTCTGTCTCTGATCACTCCCCATCCTATCTCTGATCACTCCCCATCCTGTCTCTGATCACTCCCCATCCTGTCTCTGATCACTCCCCATCCTATCTCTGATCACTCCCCATCCTATCTCTGATCACTCCCCATCCTATCTCTGATCACTCCCCATCCTATCTCTGACCACTCCCCATCCTATCTCTGATCACTCCCCATCCTATCTCTGATCACTCCCCATCCTGTCTCTGATCACTCCCCATCCTATCTCTGATCACTCCCCATCCTATCTCTGATCACTCCCCATCCTATCTCTGACCACTCCCATCCTGTCTCTGATCACTCCCCATCCTATCTCTGACCACTCCCCATCCTATCTCTGACCACTCCCCATCCTATCTCTGATCACTCCCCATCCTGTCTCTGATCACTCCCCATCCTATCTCTGATCACTCCCCATCCTATCTCTGATCACTCCCCATCCTATCTCTGACCACTCCCCATCCTGTCTCTGATCACTCCCCATCCTATCTCTGACCACTCCCCATCCTATCTCTGATCACTCCCCATCCTATCTCTGACCACTCCCCATCCTATCTCTGATCACTCCCCGTCCTATCTCTGATCACTCCCTATCCTGTCTCTGATCACTCCCCATCCTATCTCTGACCACTCCCCATCCTATCTCTGACCACTCCCTATCCTGTCTCTGATCACTCCCTATCCTGTCTCTGATCACTTCCTATCCTGTCTCTGACCATTCCCTATCCTGTCTCTGACCACTCCCTATCCTGTCTCTGATCACTCCCTATCCTGTCTCTGATCACTCCCTATCCTGTCTCTGATCACTTCCTATCCTGTCTCTGACCATTCCCTATCCTGTCTCTGACCACTCCCTATCCTGTCTCTGATCACTCCCTATCCTGTCTCTGATCACTCCCTATCCTGTCTCTGATCACTCCCCATTCTGTCTCTGATCACTCCCCATCCTATCTATGTTTCTGATCACTCCCCATCCTATCTCTGATCACTCCCCATCCTATCTCTGACCACTCCCCATCCTGTCTCTGATCACTCCCCATCCTATCTCTGACCACTCCCCATCCTATCTCTGACCACTCCCCATCCTATCTCTGATCACTCCCCATCCTGTCTCTGATCACTCCCCATCCTATCTCTGATCACTCCCCATCCTATCTCTGATCACTCCCCATCCTATCTCTGACCACTCCCCATCCTGTCTCTGATCACTCCCCATCCTATCTCTGACCACTCCCCATCCTATCTCTGATCACTCCCCATCCTATCTCTGACCACTCCCCATCCTATCTCTGATCACTCCCCGTCCTATCTCTGATCACTCCCTATCCTGTCTCTGATCACTCCCCATCCTATCTCTGACCACTCCCCATCCTATCTCTGACCACTCCCTATCCTGTCTCTGATCACTCCCTATCCTGTCTCTGATCACTTCCTATCCTGTCTCTGACCATTCCCTATCCTGTCTCTGACCACTCCCTATCCTGTCTCTGATCACTCCCTATCCTGTCTCTGATCACTCCCTATCCTGTCTCTGATCACTTCCTATCCTGTCTCTGACCATTCCCTATCCTGTCTCTGACCACTCCCTATCCTGTCTCTGATCACTCCCTATCCTGTCTCTGATCACTCCCTATCCTGTCTCTGATCACTCCCCATTCTGTCTCTGATCACTCCCCATCCTATCTATGTTTCTGATCACTCTGCATCCTTCAAGTGATCAAAGTGAAATGTCTGATCTGGAGATTATGGTCCGGGCACCCTAGACATTCATGGCCGCCAATTCCTGATTTGTTCAGAGTCATTACTAAAAACATACCCCGATCTCCATCCTCCTGGTGTCCCACTGGTGATCTTGAAACCTGAGCAGTGTGTGCACAGAGTTAAGAGTTAATGAAGTGTCCCCAGTGTTTATGTGACTTGATTGGGGAGGACGTCTCCACTTCCTCATGTGGAATTTTCGGCTGCGACCCTGGAGTCCACCCGACCTTGGACTGTTTGTTTTGGCTCAGACTCCAAAATGGCGCCAGAAAAGAGATGAGACCGAGGAGGTGACATTAAAGGGTCTTATACAAAGCGGAAGAAATATTCTGGATATCAGCCGCCGTCCACGTCCTGCCCCGGACACGAGCAGAACCGGCAAATCCTCCAGTGTTAGGGCGTCCGGACGCTTAGAAGTCCAAAATCTGCACCTAAACCTTCCCTGTCCACACGGTGCATCTTTGATGCATTTTTGGTGCGGATTTGAAGGTGTTTTGTGCACCTTAAAATCTGCATGAAATCTGCATCAAAAACGCACCGTGCGGACAGGGATGGTTTTGGTGCACCCAATGGGTGCAGATTTTAGAAGTCCATTATCTGCACCACAAACTCAGCGTGCGAACGCAGCCTTAAAGGGACACTGTCACCAGGTTTTTGCCATCCCATCTAACAGCAGCATAATGTAGAGACAGAGACCCTGATTCCAGCGATGTGTCACTTACTGGGCTGCTTGCTGTCCCTTTGATGAAATTACTGTTTTCCCTGCTTCCTATTTAGCAGTAAATGACTCTGCTGGACTGTTTGATTAGTCCTACAATGTTAATCTACAACTGATTGATCAGTGATTTTATGGAAACTACGCTGAGCAGCTCAGTAAGTGACACATCGCTGGAATCAGGGTCTCTGTCTCTACATGATGCTGCTGTCAGATGAGATGGCAAAAACCTGGTGACCGTGTCCCTTTAAGAGCAGATAGCTGCCATCCAGGACATACCCTTAATTCTATACCATATGGAGAGATGAATAGAATGTATAGGAATTAGAATGGTCTGAATATTTGCTTCTGAGTGTTCCGGATCACATCGGGCCGGTTCTCTTCTAACCTCTGGGATGAGGACAGTGGCGTGATTTCTATTTTTTTATCGAGCCTTCATTCCTTTTCTCCTTTTTCTGAAACGAGCGTCACGTTCATTTCAGTTCCTGGTGGGAAAGTCATCGTCTTACAGGAAATAACCAATTATCTTGTGAAGCCGGAACAGAAGCTCGTTATAAAACCGGTGATTAAAAAAAGGCGAAATGACTCGAACTATATTATTTTCGTATTGGTTTTATCCATTCATTCCAACATTTACAATTGGAAAGTTCAAGACATTTTAAGCGCCGCTCCAGTCCTGGCTGTGAGCAGGGGCTGGCTGGGAAATTTCGGCAAGCACACAGCAGTGGCCCAAGAGCTGTGATCTTCAGGGCAGAGCGGCCTCCCAGACCAACATAACAAATGGCCAGGCGGCCTCAAAACTGCTGCTTGACCACTGGCCTGGGGGCATCTACACCCCTGCCCCCTGGGCCACCCAGCCCCAAAACTGCTGCTTGACCACTGGCCTGGGGGGCATCTACACCCCTGCCCCCTGGGCCACCCAGCCCCAAAACTGCTGCTTGACCACTGGCCTGGGGGGCATGTGCACCCCTGCCCCCTGGGCCACCCAGCCCCAAAACTGCTGCTTGACCACTGGCCTGGGGGGCATCTGCACCCCTGCCCCCTGGGCCACCCAGCCCCAAAACTGCTGCTTGACCACTGGCCTGGGGGCATCGCACCCCTGCCCCCTGGGCCACCCAGCCCCAATACTGCAAAGAAATGTCCCCTTTTATGCAAATATGATTTTAAGGGAGAGGGATGGTGCAACCCAACAGATTCCTTTTATTTTATTTATTGCATTATAAATACTAGATACATTCTTATTTGTAAACAAAAGATGGTAACTGATGCAGGGGCTCAGTTTGTAGCAAGTTTTGTAACTTGCTGTAACTTCAGCTGGACCTGACACCTCCAGTATAAAAACTGTTTTCATTGTCTGACATCAAGCAGAGATTTTAGGAATTGTCATACAAATACATGTATACAAAATGTGACAAAATTCTGCATGAAATCCCTTTGCAATGTCACCTACTAGAGCATCTGAATGAATTAGAAGATCATCAAAAAGTGACTTTATTTCAGTAATTCAATACATAAAGTGACACCCATATATTATATAGAGTCATTACACACAGAGGGATCTATTTCATGTGTTTATTTCTGTTAATGTTGATGATTATGGAAACCCTAAGGTCATTATCCCAGAAAATTAAAGTAGGGAGGATGAAGGGTCTGAGAGATAAAATATGACCTAAATAGGTATCAGAGGCTTCACCTTGTGTGGTTGTGAGAGTCACAACCACTATAAAAGCAGATCACATATATATAGATGTGTGTCACTTTATGTATTGAATTACTGAAATAAAGTCACTTTTTGATGAGATTCTAATTCATGCAGATGCTTCTGTACATTCTTATTTATAAACAAAAGATGGTAACTGTTGCAGGTGCTCAGTTTGTAGCAAGTTTTGTAACTTGCTGTAACTTCAGTGTGACCTGATTTTGGATATATGGAAAACCTTTTCATTCTCTGGATGCAGGCAGAGATTTTAGGAATTGTCAGGTATAGAAAAATGTGTTATAATTGTGCAATAAATCCTTTGTAACGTCACATATCACCATTGTCCCTGTTTCAGGTTCCGGAGAATTGCCGCACAAACATGGAGGAAGGAATCGCGACCCTGTCCACCCTCCTCAGTAACCGCCACTTCCTGATCACTTTTATCCACGCGGTGGAGGCGCAGAAGGACTTCGCCGTACGAGACAGGTACCCGCCATATCTCACGTTACTTTCGCCCGAGGCCTCGAGACGTGTTTTACTGATGACAACATAATCTGCAAGTGAAAATTACTTAGGAGATCTCACACTGATCGTTTCCTGAATATTCATCACATTTCAATGAATTTTAATAGTTTTTGCTACTTGGTCTCATCTTTTATATGGAAGGCGTTGGTGTAACTGTAGTGAGGATAAGGGCCGAGGGCGACCGGTCAGGGGGGCTGGTGTCTGTCCAGAGGTGTTACCTGTTCGGGAATGGTAGAGCTCAGGTTATTAAGGCAACATGCTAAGCAGGGGAGGAACATTTTGCAGTAAGGCAGCCTGTTAAGCAGGGGTGGGGTTTGTGACACTGCTAATTATCACATAGGGGTCTGGTTTATCACAGAAACAAGCTTGTAAAGCAGAGGTGGGACTTTTAATGATGGAACAGTACATCTACAAGGGTGGGCATAAGATAGCGTGACAGTCAGCAGAGCATAGGTGGGGCTCATGATAGTGTGACAGCTAAGCATAGGTGGGGCTTATGATAGTGTGACAGCTAAGCATAGGTGGGGCTTATGATAGTGTGACAGCTAAGCATAGGTGGGGCTTATGATAGTGTGACAGCTAAGCATAGGTGGGCTTATGATAGTGTGACAGCTAAGCATAGGTGGGGCTTATGATAGTGTGACAGCTAAGCATAGCTGGGGTTTATGATACTGTGACAGCTAAGCATAGGGGGCTTATGATAGTGTCATGGCTAAGCATAGGTGGGGCTTATGATAGTGTGACAGCTAAGCATTGGTGGGGCTTATGATAGTGTGACAGCTAGGCATAGTGGGGCTTATGATACTGTGGACAGCTAAGCATAGATGGGGCTTATGATAGTGTGACAGCTAAGCATAGGTGGGGCTTATGATAGTTTGACAGCTAAGGATAGGTGGGGCTTATGATAGTGTGACAGCTAAGCATAGGTGGGGCTTATGATAGTGTGACAGCTAAGCATAGGTGGGGCTTATGATAGTGTGACACTAGCTAAGTATGGGTGGGGTTTATGATAGTGTAATAGCTAAGCATGGTGGGGCTATGATAGTGACAGTCAGCTAAGCATGGGAGGGGCTTATGATAGTGTGACAGTCAGCTAAGCATGGGTGGGGCTTATGATAGTGTGACAGCTAAGCTAGGTGGGATTAGGATATTGTGACAGTCAGCTGCATGGGTGGGGCATATGATCATGTGAGTCAGCTAAGCATGGGTGGGATTAGAATATTGTGACAGCCAGCTATATGGATGGCTTAGGATATTGTGAGTCAGCTATGCATGGGTGGTTAGGATGTGTGACAGTAGTTAAGCATGAGTGGGCTTAAGATACTTTGAGTCAGCTAAGCATGGGTGGGGCTTATGATAGTGTGCCAGTCAGCTGCATGGGTGGGGCTTAGAATAGTATGACAATCACTTAAGCATGGGTGGAGTTAGGATAGTGTGAAAACCTATTCATAAAGGAACTTATGATATTATCATTGGCTGTGCATGGGAAAATCTACAAATCTGCACCAGATACCTTCCATCCCTAGAGGAAAAAATTGCAAAAACATTGCCTATACTCGCTCCTTTTTAGGTTCCTCTGACTCTTTCTTCCTAACGTTATCTCCCCGGTTAAGGTGTAACTTGGCCTCTCTTCTAACCATCGCCCTACATGGAAAGCTGGAGTATTACACAAGCATTATGAAGGATCTGCTGGTCGACCTCATTGACTCCTCGGCTTCCAAAAACCCCAAACTGATGCTGCGCAGGACAGAATCGGTGGTGGAGAAGATGCTGACGAATTGGATGTCCATCTGCATGTACAGCTGTCTGCGGGTATGGAGATCACATGGTGTCAGTATAATGGGCCCCCCAGGCTGTAATTCAGGTCACACGGGAAGTCAAGGGTGCAACCGAAAATACCTTCCTTCAAATGACTAAAATGAGACATTTTTCAGTAGCATATTCCACACACGATATTTGTATAGTCCTCGCTGCCGCCTGCCTGGCATTGAGATGAAGGGTCAGTAGTTGTGTTATGATAGTGAAGCCCCCCACTAATAAGCGTGAGCTGTAAGGACAGGCGTCAGGGGGCGGCCTGGAATTGATTAGTTACAGTCAGTTGGACTGTGCAAACAAATCCAAATATAATTACCGCCATGACCGTGAGGTCACAGGGGAGGACGGCGGCGGCGGAGGGGGGTCGCCCAACTGACTGCAGGCTCCATTCACTGCACCCGACGTCCTGTGTTATGTTATTGGTCTTTGATACGTCATGTGCATTTAATTCCAATCTTATTCCCGCAGGAGACGGTCGGAGAGCCTTTTTTCTTGCTGTTGTGTGCCATAAAACAGCAAATCAACAAGGGATCCATTGACGCCATCACAGGGAAGGCCAGATACACCCTGAACGAGGAATGGCTTCTAAGAGAGAACATTGAAGCCAAACCGATGGTAAGCAGTGCGCCCCCCGCAGGATGGGTGATGGTAGAGCAGGCACAGCTGGGGTTAACCATCCATATGGTGGTCCACGTTACAACAGGAGATGAGGAAGAAGTGCAACTAATAAAGAGAAGTGTCTTCTCCATGGGGTGTACCTACAATAGGTGCACGGGTTGCAATCGCACTCGGGGCCTAGGGGGCCCCAAAAGTCTATTTGGCCTATATAAAATGACCAATACTATTAAAGATTTGCAATAATTTGAGGCCCCATTGAAGCTTTTCCACTAGGGCCCCTGAGCTTCAAGTTACGCCACTGGTCTCCCCCATAGTAAAAGCCGAAATATGCCCCTTATAGAAGAGCGGTGGTCGGTGTCCTTTCTCCCCATGTAGCTAATATCTTGGTGGCATTAGACATGTGATACCGGTGCAGGTTCACCTCCCATTGGACAGAGGGGTAGATTGTACCCCCACCTTGGTCCAAAGGGGCCAAAGCATCCAACAATATAAGACACCACTATTATGAATGGCAGGGGTAGATGCAAATTTTGCATTGGGTCAAGTAGCTTCAGGCTACACCCCCATAATGGGAAAAATATGGTCCAAGTTCTATCAATAAAAATGAACATGTTCCTATGACAAAACTTACTGTCCAGTGCAGCAGAGCGGGCGCTGACATCAGTGGCATAACTTGAAGCCCATGGGCCCCGATGCAAATGACACACCCCACCCAGGTCCGTGGGATACTTGGAACCGGGCCACAGTTCTGTTGGGGAGTCATGGGGGTCGAGACCTGGTTCCATGACCCTGGCGGTGTCAATAAAAGTTCAGGGTTTATGGGTTTGGGATAGGAGTCGTGACGCTACCCGTGATGTTTGGCTATAGAGGGCAGACGCTGTGGTGCGGGACCTCTGTGGATGATGGATTCGCAGCTAAGTTGGTATCGTTCCCCAAGGGTGGAGCGGTTCCCCGGGGCATCCGGTATAGTCTATGGCGATGGTAGGCCGTTAGGTTTCTCTGGCTGAAGAGGTGGATGGGGTGATACTGAGGCAGGCCTTTTGCAGCAGTCTCACACACAGCTTCTGAGTTCTATACCCGGTTTACTCAAGGATTACCGAGTTCTGCTCTTTGCCAAGCCCCGTCCGGGTACTCCTCTAGGAACCAGGATAGCTCGTCCAAGATCCCCCCTTTTGTGTTCCTTTCTCTCTCGGGTTGCGCTCACTCAGCGCTGACTGTCCACCTCTCCTACTTGCGCCTTCACACCCAGAGCCCCAATCTGGCAGCCACGGGTCCTGTCGGGCGACTGATACCTTATCCCCTGACCCTAGTATGGCTACCTTCTTGGTGGATGTGCCCGGTGTTGGCCACAGCTCCTGTAGACCTCGTGGCCTCCAGTTCTGTCGTTGGAGCGTTGAGTCTCCACGCCACCTCAGGGCCAGTCCCCTGGTTCCCAACCTGAATTTGGGCGTATGGGTGGCTCTCTCCCTCTCTCCATCTCTGCCCGTGCCCCTGGGGCTCCCTATTCCTTGCTCGCTTGCTGTTGTTCTCTTGGCCCAGCACGAGCTCCTCACTGCTCCAGTCCTCCGGGTCCTCTTTCCACTTCTCTCGCACTACTCACTCACTTTCTCTTTCTACCCACCCACACTCTTCCTTTTTTCTCATCCCCCTGACTGAGCCCCTCTGTAGCAAATATGTATCGCAGGGACTGGACACAGACCAGTGAGGGGTTAAATTCCTGCCATCCAGGAGAGGTCAGGACCGGATACACAAACACACACCACCAGTCCCACTGACTCTGGTCTCCCCAGGGAGCCATGATGGGAAAAGCAGAGGGTGACAAAAATCACACACAGAGGAAGCTTCAAAGGGAAGATCATAGATACCAGAGAAACCAGCTCAGATAGCAGCTTCACAGACCCACAGAATTGGAGGGAAATCAGAGACAAAGAACATTTTTTTAAAACATAATCTATGCAGGGCTAAATGAGTGATCGCCCAATCATAGGCCAAGAATTAGAATTCTAAACTAGAAGGCCGGTCTAGGGTCTGACCCCCCCGGCTGGGTCTATATCTGGGCTCGCACAGCTGCTGCTGGTGTGTCACAGTTGATGGGTCAGTGAAAGCTGCTGTGAACATCCTACCATCTATTCCTGCCCTCCCCATCGGGCAACACAGAACAAAGTGTACTTTTCTGTAAGTTTCTCCTTTTTATTTCATTGTTTGCATATGTGTATGTCATTGTATTATTTCTATTTTTATATCTTTTTATGTAAGCACTGTACCTTTTATATTAAAGCTTAAAACTTTAATAAGCTGAAACCTTGTTTGTTCTAAAAGGATTCATAGCCTAAGAAGTGTGTGATCCTGTTGATTGGCTGACAGTATTATTCCAGGGACTTACCCCCTGTATGTTGGTAAGTGGTGGCAGCGTGTGTGAAGCGGGGTGCGCGGTGTGAGTCGGGGTGTGATTGATGCTTCAGCATAGGACAGAGGTCGAGTGCTGGATTGAGTGAGGGGAGATTGATTAACCCTTGCAGGTGCAACCCCAAGTCACGTGCTGAGAAGTGTGTACGTGACACCCTCCCTCTATAAGGTTTGCCCACCACCCCTGGGACCAGGTTCAAGGGTGTGGTGGGTGCATGGTGGGTGTCTCAGACTTGCCATCCCGTTTCACTGAGAACAGGATACTACACCAGTGGAATGGGTGCAGTATCCCTTCTGGTGACCAGACTGCAGGGGCGCCACACAAAAGCTCCAACCGGGCCCCCAATTATTACAAATGTACAGTGGTGTAACTTCAGGCCCAGGGGCCCCAATGCGAAAGTTCCAACGGGGCCCCCAATTATTGCTAATTTTTAATAGCATCAGTCTTTTTCTATAGGCCAAAGGGACTTTTGGGGCCCCCTAGGCTGCAGGGCCCGGGTGTGATTGCAACCCCTGCACCTATTTGTAGTTACGCCCCTGCAAATGTTTAATGGCATTAGTCTTTTTCTATAGGCCAAAGGGACTTTTGGGGCCCGGGTGCATTTGCATCCCCTACACCTATGGTAGTTACACCCCTGGGTGACATCATAGGAGCGGTGCACAGACAGACTGACAGAATGAAAAATGAGCACAAAAATATTTCATGTTTTTACAAAAAGTTTTGAAGTGTTACTTTGATGGATGATGGAAATGATCCATTGTTTTTCGAGCCGTCTCTTCTAACATTCCTTGAAATATCCCAGACAGAGGAAAGATTTAACCCAAAGCCCCAACCGGGAGAATCGATGGAGGAGCTCGTCCCCCAGGAGGGCTGTGATTTATGGCTCCTACCTCACGGGGAGAAGGGAAGGCCACTCATTCCCAAAGTAGACTTCCCTAGGAGGGGAGAGACACTCCAGACAATGTGTCACCTCCGGAGAATCACAAAACACAGGGGAAGATTAATCACCGAGTAATCACCGGATTCTGCAACTTTCCAATATACTTTGCAAGCAGTGGTGTAACTAGAAGCTCATGGTCATGGGCCCCAATGCAGAAGCTCCAATGGGGCCCCCAATTATTGCAAATCTTTAATAGCATTAGTCTTTTTTTATAAGCCATAGGGACTTTTGGGGCCCTGTAGACTGCGGGGCCCGGGTACGATTGCAACCCTGCACCTGTTGTAGTTGCACCCTCACCGTTCTCAAGATCTCTGCTTGCTGACAGTCAACGACAACATATTATATCTCATATTCATTGCTGTTTATTTATTGAACAGCCTGGACTCCAGACTGCTAAATTTTCCTTGCACTGATACATTGTAGCAAACTATCAGGACATAGAGATTTGTGCTGAGCTGTCAGATATAAATTGTGACTTCACCTCCACATCCGGGTGTGATGAATTATTCTGTATGAAGCCGGGGAATGTCCAACATCAGGACAGACGTTATCTTATATCTAGTAATGGACGCCAGTCCACTCAGCCTCCCCCCCTCCGCTGACCTCTGTGACATCACAGCTGATAATATCAATTGAGCATCTCTTTAAGACTTTAACCCATCAAATTTCAAACATTCTGATTATATAATCAAGTTATGTCATTAAGAGGTGATTACACAAGAATGTATCATAATAGCAAGTAAATAAACGAGTCCCCTAAAATGTACTGGACATAAAAAGTGCAGTCACTGTGTACATACATTACATTACTGATCCAGAGTTATATCCTGTATTATACTCCAGAGCTGCACTCACTATTCTGCTGGTGCAGTCACTGTGTACATACATTACATTACTGATCCTGAGTTACCTCCTGTATTATACTCCAGAGCTGCACTCACTATTCTGCTGGTGCAGTCACTGTGTACATACATTACATTACTGATCCTGAGTTACCTCCTGTATTATACTCCAGAGCTGCACTCACTATTCTGCTGGTGCAGTCACTGTGTACATACATTACATTACTGACCCTGAGTTACCTCCTGTATTATACTCCAGAGCTGCACTCACTATTCTGCTGGTGCAGTCACTGTGTACATACATTACATTACTGATCCTGAGTTACCTCCTGTATTATACTCCAGAGCTGCACTCACTATTCTGCTGGTGCAGTCACTGTGTACATACATTACATTACTGACCCTGAGTTACCTCCTGTATTATACTCCAGAGCTGCACTCACTATTCTGCTGGTGCAGTCACTGTGTACATACAATACATTACTGATCCTGAGTTACCTCCTGTATTATACTCCAGAGCTGCACTCACTATTCTGCTGGTGCAGTCACTGTGTACATACATTACATTACTGATCCTGAGTTACCTCCTGTATTATACTCCAGAGCTGCACTCACTATTCTGCTGTGCAGTCACTGTGTACATAGATTACATTACTGATCCTGAGTTATATCCTGTATTATACTCCAGAGCTGCACTCACTATTCTGCTGGTGCAGTCACTGTGTACATATATTACATTACTGATCCTGAGTTACCTCCTGTATTATACTCCAGAGCTGCACTCACTATTCTGCTGGTGCAGTCACTGTGTACATACATTACATTACTGATCCTGAGTTACCTCCTGTATTATACTCCAGAGCTGCACTCACTATTCTGCTGGTGCAGTCACTGTGTACATACATTACATTACTGATCCTGAGTTACCTCCTGTATTATACTCCAGAGCTGCACTCACTATTCTGCTGGTGGAGTCTCATTACTATTGTGTAGCAGCTACTCATGTTGGACACCTCCATAGAAATTACCTGCATGTCTTGCTTTTTTTTATCTTATTATTGGTCAGTGACTAAACCCCTCTTATGATCTCTCTTTGCAGAATATCAATGTCTCCTTCCAGGGCTGCGGCATGGACTCATTGACTGTACGTGCACTGGACACAGACACCGTCAGCCAGTGTAAAGAGAAGATCCTGGAAGCTTTCTGCAAGAACTTGCCCTTCTCACAGTGGCCACAGGTGGAGGATGTGGACCTAGGTAAAGATGGAGGCATCATACACCTATGATAAAGTTACACTGTAATCAGATAATTGTACAACTTTGATTGTATGAAACACATCCGGGAAATGTAGATTTGTGATCATGTGTCTGACTTTGCACCTTCTTACAGAGTGGTTTGCATTCAGTTCGAAGAGCTACATCCTCCGAGACCTCGATGACACGTCCATCATGGAAGATGGAAGGAAGAAGCTGAACACGTTATCGCACTATGAGGTACCTGGAAGTTAGGATGACACTTTGTCCACCAGAAGAACTATGACTTGGACCCATAATCCCCATATGACCTCAGATCCGTATTTATTTGCCATCAGTATATACTCAGTTCCAGCTCTAGTGATGCTTAAAGGGGGTTTATCATTTTTTTTATGCATGTCATTTTTATACCCGGTATGATTGCCGCTGGACTCCTGAATGAGGCGCTGGTTGTCTTTTGTTCCTGCTCCTCTCCGTTCCTGAGATACAGTCTCATCTTCTCTGTATGTAAATCTACTCTTGCCTACTAAATGGGCGTGGTCATCAAATGGTCTCTGGCCACGCCCACCTATGAAAAAGGATATATACAGAAGATGAGGCCGTATCTCAGGAACGGAGGGGCACAGGAACAAAAGAAGACCATCGCCGGATTCAGGAGAACGGCGGTATTTACATCAGGTTAAACAAATGACATCTTTATGGTGACCCTTTAAATCTGCCTTCTGTATATCATGTGTGAACTGCTCACTGCTGACATATTATATGCATTTTAATGAGGGTTTTTTTTGTTCCAGGTGTGTGATGGAGCATCGCTGGCGATGAGTCTAAAAGATCAACGTGACGACACCCTAGGGCGAGGTGAGATGATCTTGATGTCAAAAACCACGTGGAAAACAATTTTTTCATTTTATTTTATCATTGTATAATAGAAAGTTATGCAGCATTTTACTATAATTTATATCAATCCCTTATTATTTTTAAGATCCCTTCTTGCTGTCAGTGAACGAAAGCTTTCATGTTTACATTCAGATTACTCAGTCATGTCTAAATGACACATATATGTAGGGTCTGATAGATTGAAACCAGAAACTTCATTATTTAAAGGGACTTATCTATGGTTCATGAGCAGGGAAGGATCTATTGAGGTTGGCAATGTCATAATTTATGATGACGATGTTAAAGGGCCACACACTGCAATGTGTCTGCACTGACAGGAGCGATTGTAAAATTAAGTCTGCTCTTTTTTTTTTCTTGCAGTGAAAGATTTAGACACAGACAAGTATTTTCACCTGGTGAGTAACATAGAGCACACTTTACTGTGTGCATTACTGGGAATTACTCCAGTCGCATCCAGAGCTGCATCAAAACTTCCTCCTCACTCTGAGAATGACACCAAGGGAGACAGGGATGCAGCAGGTGCCGTTTCTGAGTAGATGCAGCCAGGACGGCTGGATGCAGGTGCAGCATGAACAGCAGTAGGGTTGGTTCAGACTGTGCAGAGGGTACAGCAGCAAGGCTGGTACAGGCTAGCTCAGAATGTATTGCAGCTGGACTGGGATGATAGTACAGAAGCAGGACTGGCACAGGCAGGTGCTTGCGGGTTACAGTGGTACTGGGAACATACATAAGTTAGGCAGGGCAGGAGACTCTGGATACAGCAGAAGTAACAAGGACCTGACAAACAGCAGCATGTCTCTAGGAATAGATCACGTTGCTCATGCACTTCCCATATGGCGAAGGTGCGTTAATACCCTGCGCCTTTCAGCCATAGGCTGAGAAGCACTCCCGGGTAGGGCACGTTAGCTCTATGAGACTGGTGGGCGTGTCGCGCACAACCTAAGCGCACTTCTAGGAGATCTGTGCTACAATCACAGGCCCCGGGAGCAGGAGGCAGGAGACTGAGCCCGGAAAGATGTACCGCCGGAGGGCTGAGACTCCACGAACACCGGTCTCCCTGCCATGGACAAGTTCTACAAGGTCACATTTACTGTGAATAAAAATTCAACATTATAGGACATAAGCTAAACTGATGGGGGGCTGTCTGTCCATAATACTGCTACATATTTCCAGCAGAACTATGAATGCAGCTCTAGAGAATAAGGGAATGTTCACATATGGCAGAGATTTCTGCTCATCTAAATAGACGTTCATGGGTAATGGCTGTGGAAATTTCTGCAACAGATCTGCCACTTGATAAAATAAATGCAGTATATTTATTACGTAGGTAAATAAAGGGAAAAAAGGACTACGATTTCCGCACTGACAGGGTGCTGATTGGCAGCAACGGGGACCTGATTGGCAGCACCGGGACGCTGATGGGCAGCACCGAGGCACTGATGTGCAGCATCGGGATGCTGATGTGCAGCACCGGGACGCTGATGGGCAGCACTGGAGCGCTGATGGGCAGCACTGAGGCGTTGATGGGCAGCACCGGGATGCTGATGTGCAGCACCGGGACGCTGATGTGCAGCACCGGGACGCTGATGGGCAGCACTGAGGCGTTGATGGGCAGCACCGGGCCGCTTCATTTGTAGCAAAGTATCAAGAGCTGCATCCTGCTACCTAATGCAGGAGATAGGGGGATGGCCGCAAGAAAGATGGCAGTGGCGAAAAGTGTATTTATAGAAAGTGAAGTGAAGTAGATGACGGTGGACGGATAACATCTAATCTCAAAGAAAGGACTCCAGGCTGTCTAATTGGAAGCAGCTCCAGCGAAGGGCATAGGAGTTCGGGGTCAGTGGAGGAATGCCGGGTGACAGCCGTGCCCCCCACACTATTCTCTGTGCAGAAAAATGGTACATTAAATTAGACGAGATGATAATGGATAATCATTAGAAGGCTCAATCCCAATTATCACCCCAAGTAAGCATGTCGGCAAACACCCAATCAACAGGAAAAATGCTCGTCTGTCAGGTGATTACATAGTTTATGCCATTATTATTTTCGGCAGGACATGGAGGTTCGCTGCCTGTATCAGCTTATTCGTAGGTGACAAACATTACCACACCTAGTATGTCAATCCCCAATCACTGTCACTGGAACGTCCCATAACATCCATTAAATGCAAACTTTTGGACGTTTACATACTCTACATTTCTTTATGGTCTGTTATAGGGCTATCCTGTAAAATCCATAGAGCTATCCTGTAAAATCCATAGGGCTATCCTGTAAAATCCATAGAGCTATCCTGTAAAATCCATAGAGCTATCCTGTAAAATCCATAGAGCTATCCTGTAAAATCCATAGGGCTATCCTGTAAAATCCATAGGGCTAGCCTGTAAAATCCATAGGGCTATCCTGTAAAATCCATAGGGCTATCCTGTTGGAGATGACAATAATCCATTCATTGTGTATAGACATGATTTAAAGGGATCGTACAGCTAAGGAGGTCTCTACAGCTCCTTAAAGGGGTAAAAATCGTACGGGTGACTAAGAGGCGTCTAAGAGGGTATCAAGGACGCACCCCTCATACTTTATTATCAGCCTAGCAAATCTCAGAGACTGGTTGCTATGGAAAACCCCAATAAAATTGCCCGTAGCAACCGGCCCATCAGATTTTCCAGGTTGTTAGTTCAGGGCAGAATTGAGGGGTGAAAAATGATTAAAAATGAAACAAAAATGGCTAAACAGTATTGAAATCATGAATAGGGGGAAACGCATAAAAAAAATAAAGTAGGCCTCATTTATCAAAACCGTCTAACGTGAAGCCATCTTTGATGCCCACAACAACCAATCAGAGCTCAGCTTCCATGTCTTACACTGCTTTTTAAAAATGAAAGCTGAGCTCTGATTGGTTGCTGTGGGCAACCAGGACTGATGTGATGAACGAGGCCTATACCGTTTACTGACCTGACTTAAATTTACTGTATATAAATTATTATGCTTGTGCCATTTATTCCATGGCGCCTTACATGTGAAAAGGGGCATACATATATAAGTACAACATACATGAGCAGTAAAAAAATGGAATAATTATCTATGATCTGTCATGTTCCAGGTCCTCCCGACAGATGATATCCTGGAACATAAGAAATCTCACCGGCAAAGTCACAGAAAGAAGGTTCTACCCGAAATCTATCTCACCCGCCTCCTCTCAACAAAGGTACGAAGCTCCGCTCACAATATCAGGAGTGTGAATCTCATCATACTAGTAAAAATGGCTGCTGTCAAAATGGCGGCGGGGCTGAGGAGCATATTTCCTAGATAACGCCTATATTCTTGGCATATTAGGAGCCAGGACTGTGGAGTTAGTAAGCCAAACATCCGACTTCTCAATTTCCCTGAACATGACTCCATCAAAATGGACACTGACTCCATGACTCCAACTCCACAACCAGGGCTGGGAAGTCAGTAAGCCAAAAATCTGACTCTGACTCCACCCAAAATGGACACCGACTCCGCAGCCCTGTTAGCAGCACCTGGTCACCTCTCATTTCCCTTTTTTACATTGGTTCTTGGGAGTCGTCATTATAATGTTTATTGGTCTTCAGGGAACGTTGCAGAAATTCCTGGACGACCTCTTCAGAGCCGTCCTCAGTATCCGAGACGATCGGCCGCCTCTGGCCATCAAGTACTTCTTTGACTTCCTTGAAGAGCAGGCAGAGAAGAGAGGGATCTGTGACCCTGACACCCTGCACATCTGGAAGACCAACAGGTAGGACACAAGCATTGGCATCCAGGTCTACGAATAAGCAAAAAAAAAACTCAGACATTTTTAATTTTCACTTATGCTGTAAGGATACACATCTGCAGGGCTTCTTAAGGCGCCATTCACACTGTGCATTTTTGGTCTGTTTTTGCTTATCAGTTTTTGGAGCCAAAACCAGTAGAGGGTGATAAATCTAGAAGTGGTGATGTGTTTCTGTTATACTTTTCCTCTGATTGTTCCACTCCTGGTTTTGGCTACAAAAACTGACGAGCAAAAACAGACCAAAAACACACAGTGTAAATGGAGCCTTACAGTGTAAGTGTTAGAAAGTAGAAGACGCACTCAGTTATTACCTGCAGTGTCTGCAAGCGAAAATGGCCATCTGCTGGTCAGACATGATAGAGAGAGGACAATCAGGAACTTAAAAGTGAAGTGCATGTTTCCTCGATGGAAAGATTGGAAGTGATGCCGGGTCAGGTAACAGCTGTGGAGCAGTTAATAAATATAAAAGGCTAAGGGCCAAGAAGGAGAGGAGTCAGAGCCTGGACCTGTAGCAGGATAGTTGTGTGAGCAGCAGAGTGGGCTTACAGCCCGTGACCCAAGAGAAGATCCAAGACCAGAACTGAGAGAAGATCCGAGACCAGTGGTTAGAGAACATCCATGACCAGACCCCAGAGAAGACCTGAGATCAGTTTCGTGAGAAGAACCAAGACCAGACTCCAGAGAAGATCTGAGGCTAGATCTGGGAGAAGATCCAACACAACAGAGTCAAAGCTGAGAGGTCTATGAGATGAGCAGGCCATAGTGGAGGACTGTCTGTGTGAGGCTACCTTCACATTTGCGTTCCCCTCCGCAGCGTTCTGCGGAGGGGATCTGCAATGTGACCACAGCACCACAAGCCCCTATCTTTATAATGGGAGCGCACGGTGCTGCGCATCACCGTGCGCACCCATTCACTGCCATATGTGATCTGTGCGCAGGTAGATGCCTGCACACAAATCACCTAGTCTCGTCCGCACCAGAAATGCAACATGTCGCGTCCCTGGTGCGGACGAGACCGGGAGATTTGTGCGCAGGCATCCGCCTTTCGCACAGATCACATATGGCAGTGAATGGGTGCGCACGGTCATGCGCAGCACCGTGCGCTCCCATTATAAAGATAGGGGCTTGCGGTGCTGTGGTCACATTGCGGATCCCCTCCGCAGAACGGTGCGGAGGGGAACACAAATGTGAAGGTAGCCTTAGACGGTGTTTCCTGCATCAACTTAGGGTACTAAGCAGGGACTGAGGAAATGTTTCAGAGAACAAAGGTGGTCAGTGTGCCAGACATGCAAAGTGAATAACAATTTGGTACTTGCACCCTAGCGGGTAGTATTGTTAACCCTATTGTGGTTTGTGTGACATTTGTGTGTAGCCTAAAGAGTGACAACGGTGACGAGTACAATAGCGAAACTGACTTTTGGCGGGTTGGGGTGTTGAGACCAATATGTTTACTAAGTACCTAGTATATAGCAATGAGGTAATCTTTAGTTAGTGGATTTGAAATATGTCAGCTCCCAGCAGGTTCCCAGCCGTCCCACATCTTAGGACAGGTTGCCTAAAGACATCTTCTGAAGACAGACCTTGTGTAAGTGCAAATTCCTGTCAGGTATCTTGAACGTGCATTTCTCTGTTCACCAAACCTGACAGGACAAGCAGAGGACAGTTAGTATAGATTATTCCAGTAGCTCCATGCCGTTCTTCTACCTCCAATAAACCGGTCAGGCTGAGGAGATAGATGTCCAATCTTAGTCAGTTAGAAAGGTCTTGTCAGGTTCAGTGAACGGAGAAATACACGTTTATGATACCTGACAGGACGCTGCTCTCACCCAATGTCTCTCTCCAGTAGACGTCATTATGCAGCCCGTCCTAAGACTTGCTATGGCTGGGAAATTGCTGGGAGCTGAAATATTTGCACTAACTAAAGATTACCTTTTTGCTAAATAAAGATATTTAGTACAATTTCTAATATTTAAACGTACTATACTTTTATGTAATTTCTTGGAGTACTCCTTAAAGTGTATAAATCGTTGTTGGGTCATCTATCACTGCCTCCTCATTGTCTGCACTGCTGCATTCTCATACCTGCTAACATAAGCAGGACGGATCTCCAGGATATAATGTCTGGGTGGGATAGGTGCTGCGTCTTCGTCTCACCGTTCTGCTTTTCCGCCCTCCAGTCTTCCCCTGCGCTTCTGGGTGAACATCCTGAAAAATCCTGAATTCGTGTTTGACATGGAGAAGTCGGACCACATGGACGCCTGCCTGTCGGTCATCGCCCAAGCGTTCATCGACGCCTGCTCCATCTCCGACATGCAGCTGGGGAAGGTGAGCCGTTGTGCCGTAACGGAGTTAATTGTGGCTTTCCTACTAAGCCCATAATGTCTCGGGGGCAGAACACATCGTCTCTGTTTATTTCCTCCCTGTGAGACTATATATTATTTGAAGGCACAAACTCGCAGCGCCCAGAACCCACATCTACCGCTGTTTACATGTTTGTTCCCTGAACCCGAGATGTTACTCACAAGCCCCCGGCACGCTGTAAAAACTGTGCCAAAATCACACAGGCTCATTATTTCCTCTGCTCCTCTCTGGCTCCATAGTCAGCACATACCAAACCCAACGTCTTTGTGATACACATTCATCAACTTTTATGCTTTTTTTTTAATCTATTGCTATATGGAAATCATCAGCAAGCTGGAAAGTAATCGCTTTGAATGTCCAGCTCATTAATACATACATTAAAATGCTTCAGATGTCCAACGTTCACAGTTTGGACCAGCCATGGGTCTGTTGACTGGACTCATCAGCCTCATGTATACCTATATACCTATGTATGTATTATATACCCATGAAACTGTTGCCCTTGGGTCAGCAGATCCTTGACCGGTCCGACTTCGCAATCCATATTTGGACCGTGATTGTCGGCTGTGTGATACCAGCCGAATACATTACAACGCATTTTGTGTAAGAACGTGTTACGACCTGCATGGGATTTAAAGAGTTAATTCATTCATTGGAAACCATAATGCAAGAAAAAGACACCGATCTGTGAACATCAGCTTGCTAATGGCTTCCAGGTAAGAATAGATTACATTAGCAAAAATAACATGTGATGAAGGATGAAAACATTATAGAGACCAGTCACTAGGCTTATAGTATATATACCTCTGGGGTTCTTTGTGTTTAGGCATCACTTTAAGCTAGGTGTGATGCTAGTGACTACTAATAGCTAGGGTGTGACACAGGCGTATAGACAGCAGGGAAGTCAGATAATCCCGGGTCAGGTTCCAGGAGAGCTCATAGTATTCAGGGAGTAGACAGAGATGTAGTTATGCAATGGTCCAGGGTCAGGTTTCCAGGAGAGCACAAAAAAGGATTCAGGGAGTCAACAGAGGCGTATTTGGTCACAGTCCAGTAGTCTAAATACCACGAGATCACAACAAGTACATAGAGCAAGAAAAGGGAAATCAAGGAACAGTCTGAGTCATATAAGAGATCACAACAAGTACAGGGAGCAGACAAAAGGGAAATCAAGCAACACTGTGTGGTCAGATGACAAAGATCAGAACAGACACAGGAGTGCAGGTTACACAGCGCTTCACATAGAATGTACGACTGACAGGATTTTGGGAAAGGCTGCTCAGTAAAGTAGCATAGCAATCACTGGAATGGTGGAACACCTGAGCAACCCAACACCTCCTGACCAGAATGGACTACTGACAGCTCAGCACACCAGACACAAAACGCTGCAGTAACTCTTATTGCGTTTTAGACGCTTTGCACTAAGGAATAGTGACAAAGGTTCACATGTGACGAATTTTACGCACCAGTATCCAAACTGAAATCCACACCAGCAAGGTGTGCATAGATCTTTATTTGCGTTCTTTGTTGTAGAAAACGCAACAAAGCAGTGTCTTAACCTGCAGACTTTAGGAACCTATGAAATTAATGGGTTAAAAGAGAAAACCCATATGCTGCAACTAAAAACCCATTTCTGCAAATAGTCCACCCCCAATAAAATGCAGCAAGTGGATGAGACTAAGTTAAAACTTATTTTGCTGCTGTTGTAAATTCACGCCACATTTATTATGATCAAAAGGGTGAGCTCCGTCACCTCCAGAGCTGCGCTCATAATTCTACCTCTGATTGTGATAATATAGGATCACTGCACCCTTATATCCGCATAATACTTACTGACAAGTTTACTGCCACAACCGAAACATTATTTCCATACAGTAAGGATGACGGACACACGTGACGGGGGCTCCCCTTTACGTGCTGGTAGCGATAGTGGGCTTTTTGACAGTCTGCAGTGTGGATTTGGCCTCTGCGGGTCTCCGGCACAGCTGGGAATGTTTTCAGAGAGTTCAGTGACCTACGCAGATAAATACTTGCAGGAAACTGCCTTTAGGGGGGACATGAAAAGATTGTAGAGTAACAGTACCAGGGGCCACACACAGCCGAGACGGCGTGAGAGTGCAGCTCCGACCCCCCCGAAAAGACAAGAATGCTACTGTTTAAAGGAGAAATTCAGAGCCTATCTGTATAGGGGGCTTCTTGTTTCTGGGGTCTGTATATGAACCCTCTGATGTAAATCTTTCCCAGGATTCCCCCACCAACAAGCTGCTGTACGCCAAGGAAATTCCGGAAGTATAGGAAGATTGTGCAGAAATATTACCGGCAGATCAAGGAGATGAGTCCTCTGAGCGAGCAGGAGATGAACCCCACCTGGCCGAGGAGTCACGGGTAAGACACAGACCTTTATTGGATGGAGACATCTTGGGGTCCTTCATTGTAATCCCCTCCACTCTTTTTATCTTAGAAGTACCAGAATAAATTCAACACCAACGTGGCTCTGGCAGAAATCTACAAATACGCCAAGAAATACCGCTCGCAGGTAAGCTGCGCCGATCGTGCTGAAACCCTTCTACTACCCATGGGGCATCCATTGGTCCTCACTGGTGATGAGCGAGTAGCAAAATATTCGCACTCTCTATCCTCGTAACGAGTAGTTTTTGATACTCGCCTACTCGTCAGAATAGCGAGACCAATTGTTAATCAATTAGTTATTCCGGGGCAGGGCGAGAGCTTTTTTGAGTTTTCACTTGCTGTCGCCCCTAGTGAGAGCCTTTCGGTCAAGCTGCTCTCACTAGGATGCCGACTCCTTTGTGTATTGAAGGGAGCTGGCAATATGTGTAAGATCACTCAAGATCGACACATCACCCATGAGCACCAGCGACAGGGGCGGACTGGCCCAGGTGGCAGGGGGGCAAGGCCCCCTAGGGCTGGTGGTATAGCCCACATGTAGGGCCGCCCCCCCCTCCCAGAAATGGGCCGGCGCGGCGATGCGACGGCGGCTGACATGTGAGTGAGCGGCCGAAAACTCTATAGCATGCCGCCACCCCCTCGACCCCCCCCCCCCCCGGTCATCAAAAATTTCTGATAGCAACCCCCCGCACCCCCCCCAGTCCTCAAATCAGGGATGAAAGGCCGAATCCGCCACCCAGGCCAGAGGCTCCAGCCAGCCCCTGACCGGCGATACGACGAGTGAACGAATATCGCGAACACCGTAATATCTGTACGAGTGGCGAATATTAACGATTACGCTCGCTCATCACTAGTCCTCACCCATCTTTTCCTTCTTAACCCGCAGATCGTCAGTGCCCTAGAAGCCAATCCCATCACCAAACGTGGGCAGCTGCAGCACAAATTCGAGCAAGTGATCATCTTGATGGAGGACGATATCTACACGTGTAGCAGTGAAGCGTAGATGGATCAGCACAGATCCCAATAGAAGCAAGATTCTGGTGAGGTCACCTCCAAGATGGTGGATATAACTGCACTGGACTCTACAAGAAGACATGACAGGGCTCTACATATCTCCTTGGTGGGAATGTCACAAGGACACTTCTGGCCCCATTGGGGTTTTACGCACCAAATTACTTCATCCCCTTTTGTAGACCCACAAGTCCCTTTCTTGGAAAGTCTCTTTTGTAGACCTTCAAGTCCCTACTACTTTCTTGGAAAGACTCTTCTTCCTTTCTGCACTTCAGGCGTGAAGAAAAACAGTGTTATCTGCGAAACACGACGACGCTGCAAGGGCGAAACCACTGGAGTTACAAGTCCGTAATTCCCTCCACAGCAGAACTGTAACTTTTGACATTGGGGCTTATATCCGTGCATTACTCTGCGAGTGCCTTATAGCATGGATCTCAGGATACTTAAAGGGAGTGTCGTTATCTCCAGGAGCTAGTGACGGGAGAAACGCGTGGAGCACGAGAGCCGTCACTGTGCACAACAATCCATCCAGGCTACACTTGACGTATACTGAGCTGGGGATGCATTATGGGGAGAGGTGTTAGGGTGACCAGAGGTGCTTTCTTGGTTCCATGTACTCTGCAATATCTAAGGTCTTAGCTTTGTCTCCTGGTCCTTACAAGGTCTCTTCACTCACCCTTTAAATATGGCTGCGCCATGGTGTAGAATACAATCAATATACCAGATTTGTGATGTCAGAGATCAATATATTAATGTAATATATAATGTGAAGGAGCCGTGAAGATCTGCAGAGCAGAGAGGACGGGACGGACGGGGCCACTGACCGCAGCCATTGCAATGGACATGATCAAATATGTAAAGCGATCGTCCGGCAAACAGTTCCAAGGGCTGGTGGGTAAAAAATCTATCAGCAATTTTGTGCATTCTGGGGTGCAGCCGCACAGGGGCCCCAAGGGTCATGGGGCCCATTTGCACATCCAAAGCATGTGTCATTGTGTATTTTGATGAGCTATAGGACTGCAAAGGGGCCTAGTAAACTATTCTTGCACAGGGGCCCTTTTCTATCTGTATCTGCCAATGGTCCAGGGTAGTGAGAAAGTTAACTTTATATTCCCTGGTGATTGAGGGAGAGAAGAGTTGAGTTCCAAGAATCACAAGATGAGGGGCCTGTGCGATAGCGTATCAAGAATGACATCACATGGCGGTGACATCACCACGTCCGATGATGTCAACGGCTGCCCTAGAAGGGGAAAGGCGATCAGTTATGTGACGTGTGCAGAGAAGGTGGTGGAGAATCTGCACCCACCGGACACCTGGTATAAGAGTATTAGGAGCACGAAAGAAGCAATGTATGTTCCTAGTGACCCCCGAGAGTATTTGTAAGTTCAATATGGCTTCTTGATAGCCAAGGCTTGTGAGCACAGATGTGACGTGTACAGCAGACTGCCTCTCCACGCAGCACAGACTTGTTTAGGTTCCTCCCACTGGACGGGAAGGAGAAGGAGGCGTCTATGAACCAACACTGTCCAGTTACATAAAATTGAAAATACGGGAACATTCTTCATTCCCAGCCATCTGCAGAGTATTGTGGGACACTTCCGGGACGATACGGATTCTGTAAACCCCGGTCTGGAGAGTAAAGGATCTATGAAGATCCATCCAGACAACCACCCCCATTCTCCATAGAGTTATGGACAGGCGGTGGCTCAGTCTCTAAAATGCAGACCTTAACCCTGTAATGCCTCACAGCAGAGGTGATTATGCACACTGTACGTAAATGTATATAGAGGAAGATCCGTTTATGTATTAAAGTTCTATGTGATCTTTGTAATAAAATATTTAAAGCCCAAGTCTTCATTTCTCATGTCGGTCACAGCAAAACGGCCATTAGTCATAGGGGTTGGAGATCTTGTACTTAGAGGAATGAAGGCATCCAGAATATAAATTACTGTTAAAATTGATGGATTTTTTAGGGATTAAATTTTTCGCCACAATCATTTGTTACAATAGGAGAATTAGGGTAAATTTAGACCATTACACCATGGTCTGGCCCCAGCATGCTTTCTCTTGCGGAGACTATATAGTTTCCTGTGCAGGAGAATAGGGCGTCCAATGCTCACAGTCAGGATCCCGGGCGCATTGTATTTTCACACTCAGAACACTCACATCTCTGCAATACTATATCATGCTGCGGCTCAGGAAACTGCACCGCATGTCAAAAAAAAAAAAAAAAAAAAAAAAGTGGGCGAGAGATTACTATGAATCCATCCACTGTGCAACACTGCAAATGACATTGCTACCGTGCACAAAAGTGCAGGCAAAGCCTCAGGCTGCACTTATCAGTATACGCAGCGTTTTGAAAGCAGCAGTGTAGTGGATGGGATTTGTAGAAATCTCATCCTCACTATGCTTCTCCCAACTGCAGCGTCTTTTCACCTGGTGCAGGTTACCGGCAGTCCGCTCCTCCACAACATATTTAGAGTCGGAAGTGGCTGCCATCGGGTGACTGCAGGGAGAAGCAGATGGCGAGTACAGGAGCTGCATTCTCCCTCAGGTTGGACGCAGCACCTCCAGACCATGAGCACATACCCTTATACCAGCAAGGTTATACCAGCAAGGTCAGCAAGTCCTGAACTCAACATGCGCTCATAGCATATTGCTGCTAATGTATATGTGGACATTCCTGAAATAGAAAGAGCTCCAGTGGCCGGTGTGAAAGATTGCAAGGTTTCTTATTTTCAGATCATAAAGTGGGAAGAAAACTCCACGGTTTGTTTGCAGAATGTTCTGCACCCTGTGCCACAAGGACGAAACAAAAAAAAAAAAAACCCACAGATTTGGTGCTGAATTGTGTCTGCGTATTTCTTGATCACTTCAATTGGGGGGGGGGGGGGGAAAATAGGGGAATTAGGGCTGTAAAAATGAATTTACACACATTGAGGCCCAATGCCATTGCATTGAGAGATGGCTGCTGCCCTCCCAGCTAGTGTTTCCATCCCTTTCCCCCCCCCCCCCCCCCCCCCTGTGCTGTCTTCTCCCCTCTCCTTTGAGTAGTCATCCTGTGTGCTGTCTCTAACCCCCGTGATAAAAAGTAAAATTAGAACAAAGTATGTAAAAGATCACATTGCATGACTGGAGTGGGGGTATATACCTTGTTAGCTCCCCCAGACTCCGCAGCAAAGACCCATGGTGATGTCATGGTCATGTGCACCTGGCTCTACCCATGACATCACAGGTCCTGCAGGTTCTAATTCTGCAGTATGTGCAACGGGTGGGTTACAGTGATTTGTTTGGGCGTGGCATCGCTGTTGGCGGCACCAGACCACCAGTGGTTACCATATTTAGATACCCATCACTTAAGATGTCCAAATCTAGTGACCCAAACTTGTTCTGTCCTTTGAACAGAGACTAGGTGGACAGGCTGACGGCAGAGTGGAGGACAGATGGCACAGGGTAAGTATACAATAGATGTGCAGCATGGGCACAACAGCCAGAGTTTCTATACACTTTGCTGGGTTGTGGATTTTTACACAGCAAAATCCACATCAGCCATTTCACTCAGAAGTGTAATAAGTGCATGAGAGTTCTTTTAGAATTAAACTTTTGATGTAAAATTGCTTTGTACAATAAACTCCTGAGGGAGGGGAGGAGAGTACCCACCACAGAGACGGACAGCTCTTAATTTTACAAGAACACTTTATTCAAAATAAGTTAGTCACAGTCACATACATAAATAAAAACTCCTTCTCCCCCGGTCATTTCTTCACCTTCTTGCTACTCGTAGGTTTCTTCTCCTCATCTTTTGGCTTTGCGGCCTCGGCCTTCTTCTTGGTCGGTTCCTTTTTGGGTTTCGCACCTTCCTCTGTGGCCGGGGATTTGGCTTTCGGCTTCTTGGCCGGCGCTGGGCCTTTGTCGGTCTTCTCTGCAGCCGCCTTCTTTGGTTTACTGGCAGCAGCTTTGGCCTTAAAGGGACAAAAACAAATTCAGTACAAGTATTTCCAGAATGCTGTAGAGCAAGTTAAGGCTTACTCTGGAGCAACATCCACAATAGGATGCATCACATCAGGGGTTATCTGCACTACAGCTCCCATCATTGGGCAGGCTTGGAGGAGTTGTGGTTTTGCAACAGCTGCACTTTGCATGTTGTCTGTTGCCAGAGTTTCCCTTTCGTTCCACAAGTTGCAGAGACCACACAAGACCATGATTGATCTGCAGATGTTCTCACCTCCAGAGGCTTTTCCTTCTTGTCTGACGCTTCCCCCTCTGTGCTCTCATCTGCATTAAAACAGAATAAGTCATAACCAGTAACCGGAGCACTGCACCTGTACACAACCCAAGAGGACAGAGCAGTGGCGGACCTTGACCCCAGGGGGCCCTGGTGCAGCCATGGTGAGGAGTGAAGGGGGGGGGGGGGATTTTGGGGGTGCTGGTGGCTGTCAGCGAGGTCCGGGGGAGGGGTGCAGTCCGTTATGTGGTGCTGGTGGCCGTCGGAGAGGTGTTTGCGGCGGCTCTCCTACCTGCTGAGCCGCGCCGATTGCCTGGGAGCGAGAGGGGCAGAATCAGGCAAGGGAAGCAGGAAGCTTTCCGCTTCCCTTGCCTGACCCTCCTCTGACAACGGCTTACAGGGGTCGGCTGGGGGCGCCCCTGCTGGCTTGAAGGGGGCCCCCCCTAGCTGGTCGGGGCCCTGGTGCAGCTGAACCATTGTAGTGCTGCCCCTGGGACAGATCCCTATTCCTGCACAAGTCTTAATCTCCAATCACACCCAGAGCTGCATTCACATAGCATTGGGAGGAACATGGAGAGATGCATAATTTTACAACATATACAGCAGGGATCCTCAAGGACCGCCAACAGTGCAGGTTCAGGATTTCCTTAGCATTGCTAATACTAAGGAAATCCTGAACACTTGCACTGGGCATTCCACAACAAGCGGCCAACAAACCACGAGAGCCGCTCGTGCCCCATAACCTCCGGCCGCCCATGCACTGTTGGTGGCCCTTGAGGAATGGAGTGGGGGTAATGCATATTCTGGTTGAGGGTAGGAGTACCTCCACAAATACCTTTAGCTTCCCCTTTTGCAGCTTTTGGCTTCTTGGAGGCCTTCACCACCTTCTTTGGCTTGGCAGTCTTCTTTGCTTCCTTATTGGGATCCACGTTCTCACCCTCCGCTTTAGGTTTGCTTCCAGGCTTCGCCAGCTGCAAAGAAGAGCATAACCCCCCTCATTATAGCAACATCACCCCCAACATCCAGGGAAGCACCATGTCCAACCAACATGATCTTGTCTTACCTTGAATCGGCCAGTGGCACCGGACGCAGTGGAGTTTGCGGGTCTGATGAGGATCCCCTTCTCGAGCCCCCTGTTCAGGGCATTTCTCAGTAAAGACTTCAGCCTCACCGGGTCCACGGTTGGATGCGCCAACAGGATACGACTGCGGATGACCTGCACCGACGTCCCCTTCCGCTCAGATTCCTTCTTTAGAGCTTCCACCACCATGGAGAGCGTAGGGGGTGGCTCAGGGTCTTCATCTTCACCACTGGCTTGTTTGCTTTAGTTTCCCCTGAAAAGAATATAATGGACCAAAATGAGGGAAAAAGGCCAAGGAAAGAATCTCCTCTACAAGAGAAGGTGGAAGATACAACAAGCAGCCATTGTTAAAGGGACTCCGGCACCACCTAATCTGAGTGTAGGATAGTGAAGGGGCAGAGATCTTGATTCCAGCGATATGTCACTTGCTGGGCTGCTCAGTGTAGTGTTGATAAAAAGCACTGGTTAATCAGCTGGAGGATTACGTATTCTGCTACCAGATTCATGAACTGCTAGATCTACAGCAGAGAAGACAGCGATTTTAACAAAAATTACAGCAACCAACTCAATAAGTGACACATCACTGGAATCAGGGGCTCTGTATTATGCTGCTCTCAGATGGGATGGCAAAAACCAGGTGACAGTCTTTAAGACCGGGATAGGATGGTTAGATTGGGAATGTGTTAAATGTATGTGAATGGCTGTGAAATTAAAGGGAACCTGTCACCAGGTTTTTGCCATCCCATCTGACAGCAGCATAATGTAGAGCTAGAGACCTGATTCCAGCGATGTGTCACTTACTGTCATTTTGACTGGTTTCTCTGCTTTAGACTTAGCAGTAAAAGGACCATGTTGGACTACTTGATTAGTCCTATGTTAATTTTATGAAAACTACACAGAGCAGCCCTGTAAGTGCTATATCGCTGGAATCAGGGTCTCTGTCTCGACATTATGCTGCGGTCAGATGAGATGGCAAAAACCTGGTGACAGAGTCCCTTTACCAGCACTAGATAAATATATTTTAATAAAAGCAAACTACACTCCATCCTATGGACATGACCTCAAGCTGACTGTCCTCATAGATCAATACACCACAAGTGTGAGGCCATGCAAGGCCTCCTGCACCCCCATCTTACCTGCAGGGTGAACCCCATTCTGGACAACAGGTGCAGCAGCAGGAGCAGCCACCACCTTCTTAGGGCCCATGATTCTTTCTGCACATTCACTGAGCTCCTCTGCAGCCGCTCACCTTATATCCACCTCCAATCAGCCCTGATCATCTCTGGGTCACACCTGAGCTGCATTTCTGTATTTTCCAAACTCTTTTGGCACAAAACAAAATGGTCCCAGATCCCTGATCTCCAGCAAAATCTGCTCCAAAATGTCCAATATTATGTGCAGCACAGATGAGTGTCCGCAGCACAGGTGAGTGTCCGCAGCCCTGCGCGGAGGTGAGTTATTCACATCTGATCCATTTTGATGCAACTGTAACAAGCACCAGGTTTTCCCACAGTGGATCCATCTAGTGTAGACGATCCCAAAGGTCCAGCGTCACACGGGTCTGAGTGCAGTGTCCCGCTTGTCCGTGTCAGCACAATATGGCGCTATTATGGCGGGTACTTGATTCCTGATCATGGGATTCTCTTTAGGTGACGTTCACACCGTGCGTTTTTGGTCCGTTTTTTGCAAAAACGGATCAAAAAAGGGTAAAAAAAATGCACAATGTGGACATAGCCAGGGCACGATATACCGCACTATATGGCCTGGTACTGTGGTTATTGTATGGCAGGATATATAGCCACTTTGTAGTAGAGGTGTTAATGTGAGGGAGCTGCTTGGCAGTGTTACATGGCGCTCTATAGGGATATAGTACTACAATGAGGGTTCTGTATGGCGGTATTATGTGTCATTTATTTAGGCACTGTATGATACTAGTATATGTTTATAACAAACGTATATGGCACTATATGGTGTTTAAACTGAGGTATAGTAGGACACTCATGTAGGCGCTGTATGATACTAGTATGTGGGTACTATATGGCAGTGTTATTACATGGTGCAGAATGGTGGTATTATTATTTAGTCACAATTCAGCACTTTTATGTAGATATTGTATGGTACTATGTATGTAGGTACATACATGTATGTAGTACCTGTAGGTATGTAGGTACTACATGGTTATATAGCACTATAGGATGGTATTATATGGCACTGTATGGGTGTTAATTAAACACATCTGGGACACTGTATGATAGTAGTATGTGATTGTTATATATCGGGGTTACGGTATTACATTGGCACAATAGGGCGCTATCATATAGGCGCAGTATAATTCAGCCCTCTTGTGCGCAGGAAAGACACAGGGGTTATAAAAGGGAATTATTCTTTACCAGAGAAGGATAATCCTGATTACAGTTATGAGATTGCTCTTCCCTAAAATGTAAAAGGTCCTTATGGTCCCCAGTAACCTATTGGTCCTTCTTATCTATTGCTCAGTGAGGCAAGTGCAATCATTTACCCCTCTCCTCTCTCGCCCTCTTGTGGTCATTGCAGGTATCACCATATAACAAGGCCGATTGAAGCAGGAAATATGTGGAAATATCTATAACATTGTAAATAAAAGATGAGATAATACGACAGCGATCACAATCCCTCTGGTATATGGTATAGAGTTCACAGCCTAGCTCTTAAAGTACCTTTACATGCGGCAACTTTTCTAGAATTTCACTGGCAACTTACTGGTTGCAGTGAAATCTTGGACACATTGTTCTATCTTGTTGCCGTGTACAAATGTAACAATGTGTCCATGATTTCACTGCAACCAGTAAGTTGCCAGTGAAATTCTAGAAAAGTTGCCGCATGTAAAGGTACCTATAGAGCGATGAGTGTGCCCCTCCACTACCAGCCTGGCTCATAGTGATGAGTGTGCCCCTCCTGCACCAGCCTAGCTCATAGTGATGAGTGTGCCCCTCCTGCACCAGCCTAGCTCAGAGAGTGATGAGTGTGCCCCTCCACTACCAGCCTGGCTCATAGTGATGAGTGTGCCCCTCCTGCACCAGCCTGGCTCATAGTGATGAGTGTGCCCCTCCACTACCAGCCTAGCTCATAGTGATGAGTGTGCCCCTCCTGCACCAGCCTGGCTCATAGTGATGAGTGTGCCCCTCCACTACCAGCCTAGCTCATAGTGATGAGTGTGCCCCTCCTGCACCAGCCTGGCTCATAGTGATGAGTGTGCCCCTCCACTACCAGCCTAGCTCATAGTGATGAGTGTGCCCCTCCTGCACCAGCCTGGCTCATAGTGATGAGTGTGCCCCTCCACTACCAGCCTAGCTCATAGTGATGAGTGTGCCCCTCCTGCACCAGCCTGGCTCATAGTGATGAGTGTGCCCCTCCACTACCAGCCTAGCTCATAGTGATGAGTGTGCCCCTCCTGCAGCAGCCTGGCTCATAGTGATGAGTGTGCCCCTCCAGTACCAGCCTGGCTCATAGTGATGAGTGTGCCCCTCCAGTACCAGCCTGGCTCATAGTGATGAGTGTGCCCCTCCTGCACCAGCCTAGCTAAGAGAGTGATGAGTGTGCCCCTCCTGCACCAGCCTAGCTCATAGTGATGAGTGTGCCCCTCTGATACCAGCCTAGCTCATAGTGATGAGTGTGCCCCTCCTGCACCAGCCTAGCTCAGAGAGTGATGAGTGTGCCCCTCCAGTACCAGCCTGTCTTATAGAGCGATGAGTGTGCCCCTCCGGTACCAGCCTGGCTTATAGAGCGATGATGTGCCCCTCCAGTACCAGCCTGGCTTATAGAGCGATGATGTGCCCCTCCTGCACCAGGTTGGCTCAGAGAGTGATGAGTGTGCCCCTCCGGTACCAGCCTAGCTCAGAGAGTGATGAGTATACAGCTCCTGCACCAGCCTAGCTCAGAGAGCGATGAGTGTGCCCCTCCTGCACCAGCCTAGCTAATAGTGATGAGTGTGCCCCTCCTGTACCAGCCTGGCTCATAGTGATGAGTGTGCCCCTCCTACACCAGCCTAGCTAATAGTGATGAGTGTGCCCCTCCTGTACCAGCCTGGCTCATAGTGATGAGTGTGCCCCTCCTGCACCAGCCTAGCTCATAGTGATGAGTGTGCCCTCCTGCACCAGCCTGGCTCATAGTGATGAGTGTGCCCCTCCACTACCAGCCTAGCTCATAGTGATGAGTGCGCCCCTCCTGCACCAGCCTGGCTCATAGTGATGAGTGTGCCCCTCCTGCACCAGCCTAGCGCTGACAACGATACGCGTGCCCCCTCTTGTACCAGCCTAATTCATGAAGTTCCCACAGACTCCTCTTTTGAGAATGGATTTGATTGATCACATTGGCTTGTAGAGGTAGGAATGTATTGGCGCTCAAGGACAAATGCCAGTTAAGTAAGTTTAGCTGGGGTGTAAATAGTTGGGCGTGCTGCCGGCCTTGGTCGTCTCCTCTTGGCTGTAGTTTTATATATATTATTGATGCCAATGGTGATCTCCAGATTGGAAAGAGCGGCCGGGTCTGCTGAGTGGTTGTGCCCAGTCTTCTGAGCAGTGGGGTCAAGTTTGCCAGGCGGTAGAGATGGATCTGGCAAGTGGTTGGGTTAGGAATGCCTGGCATGTGGTCAAGTCTCCCGGGTGGTTACATCAGGTCTGCTAAGGGGAGGGGTCTGCTTTGCTGCACAGTGGGGTCAGAACTAGCAGTTGGGTCAAGTCTACCAAGCATTGGGCTCAGCCCTACCTGGAGGTGGGATCTGGGCTGTTGGGCAGTGGGGCTGCCGGGCTCTGGGGTGAGTGCTGTTAGGTAGTGGGGTCAAGTCTACCAGACAGTTGGGTCAGGGCTGCCAGGTGGTGGGGTCAAGTCTACCGGGCAGTGGGGTCAAGTCAACCCAGAGTTAGGGTCAGGTCTCATCTGTGTTTGATCAGTTCTGCTGGGTGGTGGGGTCAGGGCTGCCAGGTGGTGGCGTCAAGCTTACCAGGCAGTGAGGTCAGGTCTACTCAGCGTTAGGGTCAGGTATCTTCTCGTTTGGATCAGCTCTGCCAAACAGTGGGGTCAGGTCTCTTGGTGGGGTCAGGTCTCTTGGTGGGGTCAGGTCTCTTGGTGGGGTCAGGTCTATTGGTGGGGTCAGGTCTATTGGTGGGGTCAGGTCTATTGGTGGGGTCAGGTCTATTGGTGGGGTCAGGCCTATTGGTGGGGTCAGGTCTATTGGTGGGGTCAGGTCTATCCAGCATTGGGATAATATAGAATTATTTCTGGCACACCAAGGGAAAAATTGATAATCTCACACGTAGTCTTTTTACTGATGGTGCTTTTATTCAAACAGATTTATCGAGCATTAGGGTCTGTGCTATTGGTGAGGTCAGGTCTATCCAGTATTAGGGTCAGCTCTGCCAAGCAGTGGGGTCAGGTCTATTGGTGAGGTCAGGTCTATCCAACATTAGGGTCAGCTCTGCCGAGCAGTGGGGTCAGGTCTCACCTGCGTTGGATCAGGTCTATTGGTGGGGTGAGGTCAGCGGTGGGTTCATATCTATTAGACAATGGGGTCATGTCTATCTATTAGACAGTGGGGTCATGTCAACCTGCATTGGATCAGGTCATGCAGTAGGGTCAGGTCTATTGGTGGGGTCAGGTCTATTAAACACTGGGGTCAGGTCTATTATGTGGGTCAGGTCTCACCTGCATGGGATCAGGTCATGCCGTGGGGTCAGGTCTATTGGTGGGGTCAGGAGTATCCAGCATTAGGGTCAGGTCTCACCTCTTTGGATCAGGTCTACTGGTGGGGTTAAGTCAGTGATGGGGTCATGTCTATTAGACATTGGGGTCATGTCTATTAGACATTGGGGTCAGGTCTATTAGACAGTGGGGTCAGGTCTATCCAGCATTAGGGTCAGGTCTCACCTGTGTTGGATCATGTCATGCAGTGGGGTCATGGCTCACCTCCGTAGGATCAGGTCGTGCAGTAGAGTCAGGTCTATTGGTGGGGTTAGGTCTATTAGACAGTAGGATCAGGTCAGTGGTAGGATTAGGTCTACTCGTGAGGTCAGGTCTATTAGACAGTGGGGTAAGGTCTCACCTGTGTTGGATCAGGTAATGCACTAGGGTCAGGTCTATTGGTGGGGTCACGTCAGTAGTAGGATTAGGTCTATTGGTGGGGTCAGATCTATTGGTGGGCTAAGGTCTCACCTGTGTTGGATCAGGTCATGCAGTGGGGTCATGGCTCACCTGTGTTGGATCACGTCGTGCAGTAGGGTCAGGTCTATTGGTGGAGTTATGTCTATTAGACAGTAGGGCCAGGTCTATTGGTGGTGTTAGGTCTATTAGACAGTGGGGTCAGGTGTATTGGTGGGGTCAGGTCTCCTGGACAGTGGGAACATCAATTACACAATAAGACATTTGATTTTTTTGTTTTTTTTACTTGCAAAGTGCTCTTTATTACAGGTGCAAAGGGTCGGCCTAACCGTCACTACCAGACCTTACCGAGAAAAAGCAGAAGACGATAAAACTTTACAAAAATATTCTTCTCTTCTGTTGCATTGCAAGAAAAATAATAGGTATGAACTGTCCAGAGCTCGATCCCCGGGGAGCGGCGGCTACGGAGCGGTGTCACATCCAGTCTCTCGTCTTTAGGACCTAGTGGGATATTTACAGTCTTGACGCTTTCGGAGGGTGGCCCCTTCGCTGCCGTAAGGGCCCCGATGCGCCGTAAAGCAATCAAGTCGGTTTCAGCAGCGAAGGGGCTCCGCGGGGTTCTTCTTTCTGGAGGAGCAGATACGTGCAATATATTGGAAGGGGGCTTTTGCGTAATTCGTCGCCTTGGCGAGAAGGAGACAGATTGGGGGTGGCGGGAGCTGAGTGAGGCAGCGGACCCTGAGACAGGCCTGGAGGAGGACGCTCTTATGCTGGAGACACCTGGCTGGAAGACACAGAAGAAGCTTCTGTTTTGGAAGTGGCGGCAGAGGAAGTCTCATCATCACCAAAGGGATTCTTACCGCAGCACAGGGTGGTGATCATGCAGTTACGGAACTGTGGGAATAAAGCAGAGACATTAGTGACACAGGAGGGAATAGGTGGACTTGTACTGTTGGCTGGATACTTTTTTTCACTCCCCCATGCTTTACACTGCAGCTCTGGTTTTATTAGGGCATATATATGACCTGTGGTGGCTCCTAGTTCTATTTCCTTTTGAAACCTGTGATATTCTGAACTCCATTTCTTATCTCATTAGACCCTTTGGCTACTCTGGCCTCCATGCTTTACACTGCAGCTCTGGTTTTATTAGGGCATATATATGACCTGTGGCTCCTAGTTCTATTTCCTTTTGAAACCTGTGATACTCTGAACTCCATTTCTTATCTCATTAGACCCTTTGGCTACTCTGGCCTCCATGCTTTACACTGCAGCTGTGTTCTACAAGAGAATAGCTGAGATTAGTGTATTTTCTTTCAAAGTCTATTGTAGTCTGGGCTCCATCTCCTGTCCCATTAGGAGCTCAGGCTGTTGTGTCCTCCATACTTTATCCTTTATCTCAGAGGCTCATTCTGCTGTATTATCCCTCATGCTTTACACTGCAGTTCTGCTCTATAATATCACACCTATGATCGGTGATTCTAGTTCAGAAGTCCTGGCTAAAGCATATACCTTGTTCTTCATGCTTTACACTGCAGCTATGCTTTATCATATTGTCTGCTGTGAGTAATACAGGCTCAGCAGGGGGAGAATGCAGGGGTGTAACTACAATAGGTGCAGGAGTTGCAATCGCACCCGGGCCCTGGAGCCTAGGGGGCCCCAAAAGTCCCTTTGGCCTATAGGAAAAGACTAATGCTGTTAAAGATTTGCAATAATTGGGGGCCCCGTTGTGGCTTTCACATCGGGGCCACATGAGCTTTGCGCCACTGATGGGAAGTAACTACCATGGGTGCAGGGGTTGTGAGCATAGTGGGGCCAATAAGTACATTTGTCCTCTATATAAAGGTCAATACTATTAAAGACTTGTTATTGGGGACCCCATTGGAGCTTTTGCATTGGGGTCCATAAGCTTCAAGTTACACCACTGGAGAGATGATAATATCACAGTCATGGCAGAATAATTCTAATTTGCCAATAGATAAACCTGCAATGAGAATTAGATCCTCAGGGGCGGAGCCTCTATTGGGGAGGAGCCAAGACATTGCTCTATCTCCATTCTAGTGTTGATCTCAGGCACCTGCCCTATTGGTTGACCATAGAGCTGCCATATTGGGAGGATCGGGGCCGGTTCAGAGACTTTTCTGGTGACGTACCTGCTTGTTGAGCATAATGTAGATGACAGGGTTGTAGATGGCGGAGCTCTTGGCAAAGAAAGCTGGCAGAGTCATGAATACCGGGCCAAATTCTGAGCCTTGATGGGTGAAGATGAAAAAAGCGACACTGGCATAGGGGACCCAACAAATCAGGAAGAAGACCACCATGATGACCACCATTCGGGTGACCTCTTTCTCGGCCTTCTGGGTGGTGGCGGATTCCTGCTGTTGGGCTGCGGCCTGTGGAGGGAGGACAGGGGTGAGAACAATGGCCGGACCCGAGTGACGAGGCGTCATCTACAGGGCGGAGGCGCTGGGGGCCTCATACCTCACCTCCTTCACGGTGCACACCAGGCGGCCATAGCAGAAGAAGATGACGGTCAGGGGGATGGTGAAGTGGACAATGAACATGTAGATCACAAAGGACTCGTTATTCACCTCCGGCTTCAGGGTGTAATAGTCAACTCCGCATGAGCACTGCATACCCTCAGGGATGTATCTGAAAAAGGGTACAGAGGCTTAGATACACATGGCTCAGCGCACAGTATTGCACACAAGATTAGATACAGAGGTTCAACAGAGAGTATCACACAGGATAGGATTAGATACACAGCTCAGCAGACAGTATCACACAGGATAGGATTAGATACACAGCTCAGCAGACAGTATCACACAGGAGAGGATTAGATACACAGCTCAGCAGACAGTATCACACAGGAGAGGATTAGATACACAGCTCAGCAGACAGTATCACACAGGATAGGATTAGATACACAGCTCAGCAGACAGTATCACACAGGATAGGATTAGATACACAGCTCAGCAGACAGTATCACACAGGATAGGATTAGATACACAGCTCAGCAGACAGTATCACACAGGAGAGGATTAGATACACAGCTCAGCAGACAGTATCACACAGGATAGGATTAGATACACAGCTCAGCAGACAGTATCACACAGGAGAGGATTAGATACACAGCTCAGCATTCAGTATCACACAGGATAGGATTAGATACACAGCTCAGCAGACAGTATCACACAGGATAGGATTAGATACACAGCTCAGCAGACTGTATCACATGGGATAGGATTAGATACACAGCTCAGCAGACAGTATCACACAGGATAGGATTAGATACACAGCTCAGCAGACAGTATCACACATAATAGGATTAGATACACAGCTCAGCAGACAGTATCACACAGGATAGGATTAGATACAGCAGCTCAGCAGACAGTATCACACAGGAGAGGATTAGATACAGCTCAGCAGACAGTATCACACAGGAGAGGATTAGATACACAGCTCAGCAGACAGTATCACACAGGATAGGATTAGATACACGGCTCAGCACACAGTATCACATATGATAGGATTAGATACACAGCTCAGCAGACAGTATCACACAGGCAGGATTAGATACACAGCTCAGCAGACAGTATCACACAGGAGAGGATTAGATACACAGCTCAGCAGACAGTATCACACAGGATAGGATTAGATACACAGCTCAGCAGACAGTATCACATAGGATAGGATTAGATACACAGCTCAGTAGACAGTATCACACAGGATAGGATTAGATACACAGCTCAGCAGGCAGTATCACACATGAAAAGAATAGATACAAAAGATCAGCAGACAGTATAAAGCTAAATAAGATTAGATACACCGCACTCAGTATCACACGATATGATTGTATGCGTGGCTCAGCACACAGTATCATACAATAGGCATTTTTCTTACTGCTTGCATTATATAGATCTCTAAGACCTGATGAGGCTCGTGAATTTACCTTTACAATCCATGTTAGAATGACGAATAATCCTTTCTACAGTCATTTCCCACCCACCTTTCCTGATTGACAGCTTCTCAGTGTTCCTCCTCCCCGCTGAGGTCTCGCACTGCTCAGTATAAGCTGCAGCTGTCAGTCAGGCTGGGAAGGCGGAGACTGTATACATCAGCCTCATGAGCTGGACTCATTAAATGCTCCTTTTACTATCAAGATTATACAGCCATGGATTATCACAATAAGTGCTTCAGTCCCACGAGGTCCAAGATATCAATTAATCTATGAAGTTTATATAGTGACATCTCACCACAATCCCACTTTATGCATTTAGATTAATGTGCAGTAATACTACATGATGGGGGTTGTAGTGCTATGTAGTCATTCTTGTTTCTGGACCTACCTAGACCATCCAAAGAGTGGAGGAGCAGCACAGGACAAAGCCATGATCCAGGTGAACGCCACACCCATGATGGCATGGTTCTCACTAAATCGGAAGTTGCTCATGGGCTTACAGACGACAATGTATCGCTCAATGGCCAAGACCACCAGTGACCAAAGCGCCATCTCACCTGTCAGAGAGAAGAAGAGAAATTGAGGACACACCTGATCAATGGAGGATGGCAACTACAAACTCAGGAGAGGATGGCATCTGTCACCTCAGTATAGGATGGCATGTATGTCCTCAGTGGAAGATGACATGTATGTCCTTTGTAGAGGATAACATGTAAGTTCTCAGTGGAGGATGGTATCTACGTCCTCAGGGGAGGATTTCATGTTGGTCCTCAGTAAAGGATGGCATGTACACCCTCAGTAGAACATCACACCCTCGACCACAGAGAGGGAGGATGGCATCTATGTCCTTAAGGGAGGATGGCATCTACGACCTCAGTAGAGGATGGCATGTAAGTGCTCAGTAGAAGATGGCATCTATGCCCTCAGTGGAGGAAGGATGGCATCTTTGTCCCCAGTAGAGGATGGTATGCACGTCCTCAGTACAACATTGCATCTATGTCCTCAGTGGAGGATGGCATTTGTGATCTCAGTAGAGGATGGTATGTAAATGCTCGATACAACATTGTATCTTTGTCCTCAGTAAAGGATGGTATGGAAGTGCTCAGTACAACATTGCATCTTTGTCCTCAGTAGAGGATGGTATGTAAGTGCTCAGTACAACATTGCATCTATGTCCTCAGTAGAGGATTGTATGTATGTGCTCAGTACAACATTGCATTTACATCCTCAGCAGAGAATGGTAGCTATGTCCTCATTGAAGAATGGTATGTAAGTGCTCAGTACAACATTGCACCTATGTCCTCAGTAGAGGATTGTATGTAAGTGCTCAGTACAACATTGCATCATTGTCCTCAGTAGAAGATAGTATGTAAGTGCTCAGTACAACATTGCATCATTGTCCTCAGTAGAGGATGGTATGTAAGTGCTCAGTACAACATTGCACCTATGTCCTCAGTAGAGGATTGTATGTAAGTGCTCAGTACAACATTGCATCTATGTCCTCAGTAGAGGATGGTATGTAAGTGCTCAGTACAACATTGCATTTACATCCTCAGCAGAGAATGGTATCTATGTCCTCATTGAAGAATGGTATGTAAGTGCTCAGTACAACATTGCACCTATGTCCTCAGTAGAGGATTGTATGTAAGTGCTCAGTACAACATTGCATCATTGTCCTCAGTAGAAGATAGTATGTAAGTGCTCAGTACAACATTGCATCATTGTCCTCAGTAGAAGATAGTATGTAAGTGCTCAGTACAACATTGCATCATTGTCCTCAGTAGAGGATGGTATGTAAGTGCTCAGTACAACATTGCACCTATGTCCTCAGTAGAGAATGGTATGTAAGTGCTCAGTACAACATTGCATCTATGTCCTCAGTAGAGGATTGTATGTAAGTGCTCAGTACAACATTGCATCTATGTCCAGAGTAGAGGATGGTATGTAAGTGCTCAGTACAACATTGCATTTACATCCTCAGCAGAGAATGGCATCTATGTCCTCAGTAGAGGATGGCATCTACTTTCTCGACAACTACATCCTCAAATATAACCATAACTTGATATCTTTGTTAAAAGCATTGACGGCCCCCTCCCATCCCAAATAAAGGATCTTCCACCTCCTAAAGGAGGAGATCCAGAAACCCAATGCCCAGCTGCCGGGGGGAAGGAATACCCAACTCACCACCAAGGGTAGCAAAGAAGCCTTCGAAGTAGCACCCGGTTTGCCCGAAGATGAAGTATCCGTGCATTGAGGTGTACATGGTGACGGTGAACCCACACAGGATCATGAAGTGATTGGCGAAGGCCAGGTTCAGCAGGATGTAGTTTAGGGGAGTTCGGAGTTTCTTGTGCTGGATGGTGACGTACAGGGTCATGAAATTGATTGGGAGCCCAAGAAGAATGAGCAAGAACATGTACGCGGCCAAAGCGGAATACTTCCACGGCTCCGCCAGGTAATACTGAGGGTAATCGAAGGGGCTTCGCACCACTCCAGTCTTGTTGGACATGGGTATGTAAAAGTTTGGACCTTCTGTTCCGTTCATGGTGGCGGCTCTTCAAGTCCCCTGTCCCCCTAAACTAGAAATCAACCACTTTTGTGTTTCTCCTTCTTCTCAGGGACCCCCTGAAAAAGCCTGTGCTCCCAACAAAGCCGCTCTACAGAGAGCGCCGGACCCCCCGCTCTTTATAAGGGGCCACCTTGGGTAAGCCGCCATCGCCGGTGTCAGCACCAAAGGATTTAGGTCTCTATTAATCATTTGTAATCCACGCTAAGGTTGCAGAGTGTTAATTGGCTTCACATAAACGTATTAAGACTACACCTGTCTAACCGGTAAGTACAAGAGAGGAAAGTGACAAATCCAGGTCACCCCGAGAAGGGGCCCGAAAGGAGGAAAGTAATCAGTGAGGAAATGTATCCAATCTGCCCAAAATGATAAAGGGAACACAACACAATGTAACCAAGGGTCAATCACGTCTGTGACGTCACCCGTCCAGGTATGACGCCACTGTGAATCAATGTCTCCGGCTGGTGTACAAATGGAACACACAACAGGTAGACCTCATTGGAACGAGACGCCCCCTGCAGGTGATGACCACAGACCATTGCTTTGTTCTCATCCTTTTTGGCTGTTGTTTTGGTCACCTTTGCACGTTGTCATTGCTCTCACCCCTAGCGGTAGCATGAGGCGGTGTCTACAACCCGAAGAAGTTATTCACCTAGTACCATCACGATGGTCTCTCTTACTTTGGAGACTTGTGACAATTTTGGGACCTGTGTCTTCATTTTAAATATGTTTCCTTTGGCAGTTGAGGAGTTAATGTCAGTTTCTGTTGCTAGCAAGCTAGCTAGTTCTTGTCTAGGTGTAGCTACTCTGTGTTCACTCCCATCCCCTTTATATGGTCACATGGCTCCAGCATGTTTTGCTGGTGATTGAACTTATTTCTGGTCAAGCTTCCTGAGGTGAAGGAGGTTCTCTGGAGAGCTGTCTATTGCCAAGCCGTCTGCTGTCCATGAGAGTGGCAGCAGGCGTGAAGTTGTTTGTTGTTTCCCTGTCTGTCTCCCCTTCCCTCTTGTTGTGATTATTGCAGTGATTGGGACTAGTGCTCCCGCCAGCCATTTCCCTATTGAGGGCTAACATCAAGGCCAGCGAGGGACTAGGTATCTTGCTCAGCGACGGAGTGAAAGAACCCCTATAGGAATGGTAGGGAGATCAGGACACAGCCACAGGTGAGTGCAGTAGGTCACCTCTTCCTCGTTCCCTAAGAGCAGGGCCCTCTGTTTTATTTGTCCCCTTCGGTGTCTCCCCGTCTGTTGCACCGGACATCATTGGTCTGTGTGTCCACTATCATGCAGAGTAGCTGGACACCCCCTTAGTCCTGCATGACTGGCACATCAGTGTAAGCTGTGGCTAGAAGGGTAGAGGTGTCTGTGAGCACAGTGGCCAGAGCATGGAGCAGATACCAGGAGACAGGCCAGTATACCAGGAGATGTGGAGGGGGCAACAACCCAGCAGCAGGACCACTACAACCAACAGCAGGACAGCTACAACCAGCAGCAGGACAGCTACAACCAACAGCAGGACAGCTACAACCAACAGCAGGACAGCTACAACCAGCAGCAGGACCGCTACAACCAGCAGCAGGACCACTACAACCAGCAGCAGAACCACTACAACCAGCAGCAGGACCACTACAACCAGCAGCAGGACCACTACAACCAACAGCAGGACCGCTACAACCAGCAGCAGGACCGCTACAACCAGCAGCAGGACAGCTACAACCAGCAGCAGGACCACTACAACCAACAGCAGGACAGCTACAACCAGCAGCAGGACCACTACAACCAGCAGCAGGACCACTACAACCAGCAGCAGGACCGCTACAACCAACAGCAGGACCGCTACAACCAACAGCAGGACAGCTACAACCAGCAGCAGGACCACTACAACCAGCAGCAGGACCACTACAACCAACAGCAGGACAGCTACAACCAGCAGCAGGACCGCTACAACCAACAGCAGGACAGCTACAACCAGCAGCAGGACCACTACAACCAACAGCAGGACAGCTACAACCAGCAGCAGGACCACTACAACCAGCAGCAGGACCACTACAACCAGCAGCAGGACCGCTACAACCAACAGCAGGACCGCTACAACCAACAGCAGGACCGCTACAACCAACAGCAGGACAGCTACAACCAGCAGCAGGACCACTACAACCAGCAGCATAACCACTACAACCAGCAGCAGAACCACTACAACCAGCAGCAGGACAGCTACAACCAGCAGCAGGACCACTACAACCAGCAGCAGGACCACTACAACCAGCAGCAGGACCACTACAACCAGCAGCAGGACCACTACAACCAGCAGCAGGACAGCTACAACCAGCAGCAGGACCGCTGCCTCCTCCTTTGTGCAAGGAGGAACAGGAGCAGCACTGTCAGAGCGAATGGCATTTGCCAGAGACCCCAAGATTGGCAGATTGCACATTGGCGCTCTGTGCTCATCACGGATGAGAGCGGGTTCACACTGACCACACGTGACAGTCTGGAGACGCCGTGGAGAACATCCTCCAGCATGACCGATGGCAGTGGGTCAGTAATGGTGCGGGGAGGCATTTCTTTGGGGGCCACAGTCTTCCATGTGCAGCCAGAGGTTCCCTGACTGCCATTAGGTCCCGGGAGGAGATCCTCAGACCCATTGTGAGGCCATATGCAGGTACAGGGGGCCCTGGGCTCCTTCTGATACATGACAATGCTTGGCCTCATGAAGCGTGGCAGCAGTTCCTGCATAATGAAGGCATTGATGCTGTGGACCGGCGGCCCGTTCCCCTGAGCTGAGTCCAATCCAGCAAATCTGGGACATCATGTCTGGTCCATTGACCAACACCACAGACTGTCCAGGAGGTGACTGATGCATTACTCCAGGTCTGGGAGGAGATCCTCAGGAGAACATCCACCGCCTCAGCAGGAGCATGCCCAGGCATTGTGGGAGGTCATACAGGCATGCGGAGGCCACACACACTACTGAGCCTGATCAGGAGCATGCCCAGGCATTGTAGGGAGGTCATACAGGTACGTGGAGGCCACACACTACTGAGCCTCAGTTTCTTGTCATTTCCACTGAAGTTGGATCAGACTGTAATTTTATTTTCTACTTTGAATTTAATCACTCTAAATCCAGACCTCCAGGGGATATTAATTTTAATTTACATTTATCGTTTTTATATTTCTCAACACATTTCACTATGTAATGAACAAAGATTTGCAACCGGAATATTTCCTTTATTGAGATCTAGGTTGAGGAATTTTACTGATCCTAAGTTACCTCCTGTATTATACTCCAGAGCTGCACTCACTATTCTGCTGGTGCAGTCACTGTGTACATACATTACATTACTGATCCTGAGTTACCTCCTGTATTATACTCCAGAGCTGCACTCACTATTCTGCTGGTGCAGTCACTGTGTACATACAATACATTACTGATCCTGAGTTACCTCCTGTATTATACTCCAGAGCTGCACTCACTATTCTGCTGGTGCAGACACTGTGTACATACATTACATTACTGATCCTGAGTTACCTCCTGTATTATACTCCAGAGCTGCACTCACTATTCTGCTGGTGCAGTCACTGTGTACATACATTACATTACTGATCCTGAGTTACCTCCTGTATTATACTCCAGAGCTGCACTCACTATTCTGCTGGTGCAGTCACTGTGTACATACATTACATTACTGATCCTGAGTTACCTCCTGTATTATACTCCAGAGCTGCACTCACTATTCTGCTGGTGCAGTCACTGTGTACATACATTACATTACTGATCCTGAGTTACCTCCTGTATTATACTCCAGAGCTGCACTCACTATTCTGCTGGTGCAGTCACTGTGTACATACATTACATTACTGATCCTGAGTTACCTCCTGTATTATACTCCAGAGCTGCACTCACTATTCTGCTGGTGCAGTCACTGTGTAGATACATTACATTACTGATCCTGAGTTACCTCCTGTATTATACTCCAGAGCTGCACTCACTATTCTGCTGGTGCAGACACTGTGTACATACATTACATTACTGATCCTGAGTTACCTCCTGTATTATACTCCAGAGCTGCACTCACTATTCTGCTGGTGCAGTCACTGTGTACATACATTACATTACTGATCCTGAGTTACCTCCTGTATTATACTCCAGAGCTGCACTCACTATTCTGCTGGTGCAGTCACTGTGTACATACATTACATCACTGATCCTGAGTTACCTCCTGTATTATACTCCAGAGCTGCGCTCACTATTCTGCTGGTGCAGTCACTGTGTACATACATTACATTACTGATCCTGAGTTACCTCCTGTATTATACTCCAGAGCTGCACTCACTATTCTGCTGGTGCAGTCACTGTGTACATACATTACATTACTGATCCTGAGTTACCTCCTGTATTATACCCCAGAGCTGCATTCACTATTCTGCTGGTGCAGTCACTGTGTACATACATTACATTAGTGATCCTGAGTTACCTCCTGTATTATACTCCAGAGCTGCACTCACTACTCTGCTGGTGCAGTCACTATGTACATACATTACATTACTGATCCTGAGTTACCTCCTGTATTATACTCCAGAGCTGCACTCGCTATTCTGCTGGTGCAGTCACTGTGTACATACATTACATCACTGATCCTGAGTTACCTCCTGTATTATACTCCAGAGCTGCACTCGCTATTCTGCTGGTGCAGTCACTGTGTACATACATTACATCACTGATCCTGAGTTACCTCCTGTATTATACTCCAGAGCTGCACTCACTATCCTGCTGGTGGAATCACTATGTACATACATTACATTACTGATCCTGAGTTACCTCCTGTATTATACTCCAGAGCTGCACTCACTATTCTGCTGGTGCAGTCACTGTGTACATACATTACATCACTGATCCTGAGTTACCTCCTGTATTATACTCCAGAGCTGCGCTCACTATTCTGCTGGTGCAGTCACTGTGTACATACATTACATTACTGATCCTGAGTTACCTCCTGTAGTATACTCCAGAGCTGCACTCACTACTCTGCTGGTGCAGTCACTGTGTACATACATTACATTACTGATCCTAAGTTACCCCCTGTATTATACTCCAGAGCTGCACTCACTATTCTGCTGGTGCAGTCACTGTGTACATACATTACTGATCCTGAGTTACCTCCTGTATTATACTCCAGAGCTGCACTCGCTATTCTGCTGGTGCAGTCACTGTGTACATACATTACATTACTGATCCTGAGTTACCTCCTGTATTATACCCCAGAGCTGCACTCACTATTCTGCTGGTGCAGTCACTGTGTACATACATTACATTACTGATCCTGAGTTACCTCCTGTATTATACTCCAGAGCTGCACTCACTACTCTGCTGGTGCAGTCACTGTGTACATACATTACATTACTGATCCTGAGTTACCTCCTGTATTATACTCCAGAGCTGCACTCACTATTCTGCTGGTGCAGTCATTGTGTACATACATTACATTACTGATCCTGAGTTACCTCCTGTATTATACTCCAGAGCTGCATTCACTATTCTGCTGGTGCAGTCACTGTGTACATACATTACATTACTGATCCTGAGTTACCGCCTGTATTATACTCCAGAGCTGCACTCACTATTCTGCTGGTGCAGTCACTGTGTACATACATTACATTACTGATCCTGAGTTACCTCCTGTATTATACTCCAGAGCTGCACTCTTTGATGTCGGGGACAACATCCATGCCACTTGCCAGACGGTGTCCCAAGAAGATGCACTGGGCCGGGGTAACTGTCTCTCCTTACCCTTCCCTGTTCACTATGTTCTTTCTCCCAGTGCTGTGTAATTAGGACCAGTCACATCACATTTGGGGCGGTGCTGATCTCATTCATCGATGTTGCACACTGTCACGCACAGGAAATGTCCGCACATGGAGAAGAAAACCGCGTACAGGGGAGAGCACACAAGGGGAGAAGAGAGCATATAGGGGAGAGATCGCAAAGAGAAGAGTACACTGGGGGAGAGACAGGGCACATAGAGAGAGACGCCACACAGAGGGAGAAAAGAGCACACGGGAAAAGAGTGCACAGGGGAGAAGAGAGCACAGGAGAGAAGAGACACTGCACAGGAGTGGAGAAGACAGCGCACAGGGGGAGAGAGCACACAAGGAGGGATTTTACTTGTGGGGAATGTATTATTTATATATAATATAGCACAAAGCCTTTATATTATAATCCTAAATTGTGATATATTTTAAAGGGGTCCACTAAGACTTTTTCGCCCGGGACTCATGAAAAGTGCAGTCCATAGGCTTGTATGAGTGTGCACCGGATGATGTATGCTGCCACTCGCAGGATGGAGCAATATTATTATTTTTTTTTTATTATTAATTTTTTTATGCCAAAATCAGTGCAAGAAAAACCTGTAGTCAGCACCGCGCCATAGTATAACCCTGGAGCGAGTGCGGTCCGATAACGCATCAGGTGACACTCGTTATACCGTGATGTGAGCGAGCGTTGAGGATAGTTTCCATTGAGGGAAAGAAATCACATGTATCATACATGTTTTGTGATTGTATCAGTTGATCCTGCTTTGTGCAGTTTATAAGGATCCGGTGACAATAAAGTCCAGATTCCAGTGTTCAGCACCAGGGAAGACGTTACTGCAATCCCCGGAGAAGATGAGGCTAATCAGTGTCCGAGGAGCACAGAGGTCATTAATCCGGTCAATCATCCAGAGGACGGAGCAGAGCGCCGGAGAGAAAAGCAGAATATTAATATGATGTGCAACCTCAAGACTGTGCTGAACTGTATCTAAACCTATCATGTGTGATACTGTCTGCTGAGCTGTGTATCTAAATCTATCCTGTGTGATACTGTCTGCTGAGCTGTGTATCTAATCCTCTCCTGTGTGATACTGTCTGCTGAGCTGTGTATCTAAATCTATCCTGTGTGATACTGTCTGCTGAGCTGTGTATCTAATCCTATCCTGTGTGATACTGTCTGCTGAGCTGTGTATCTAATCCTATCCTGTGTGATACTGTCTGCTGAGCTGTGTATCTATTCCTCTCATGTGTGATACTGTCTGCTGAGCTGTGTATCTAATCCTCTCCTGTGTGATACTGTCTGCTGAGCTGTGTATCTAAACCTATCCTGTGTGATACTGTCTGCTGAGCTGTGTATCTAAACCTATCCTGTGTGATACTGTCTGCGGAGCTGTGTATCTAATCCTATCCTGTGTGATACTGTCTGCTGAGCTGTGTATCTAACCTATTCTGTGTGATACTGTCTGCTGAGCTGTGTATCTAATCCTATCCTGTGTGATACTGTCTGCTGAGCTGTGTATCTAATCCTCTCATGTGTGATACTGTCTGCTGAGCTGTGTATCTAATCCTCTCCTGTGTGATACTGTCTGCTGAGCTGTGTATCTAATCCTCTCCTGTGTGATACTGTCTGCTGAGCTGTGTATCTAATCCTATCCTGTGTGATACTGTCTGCTGAGCTGTGTATCTAATCCTATCCTGTGTGATACTGTCTGCTGAGCTGTGTATCTAATCCTATCCTGTGTGATACTGTCTGCTGAGCTGTGTATCTAATCCTCTCCTGTGTGATACTGTCTGCTGAGCTGTGTATCTAACCCTCTCCTGTGTGATACTGTCTGCTGAGCTGTGTATCTAATCCTCTCCTGTGTGATACTGTCTGCTGAGCTGTGTATCTAATCCTATCCTGTGTGATACTGTCTGCTGAGCTGTGTATCTAATCCTCTCCTGTGTGATACTGTCTGCTGAGCTGTGTATCTAATCCTATTCTGTGTGATACTGTCTGCTGAGCTGTGTATCTAATCCTATCCTGTGTGATACTGTCTGCTGAGCTGTGTATCTAATCCTATCTTGTGTGATACTGTCTGCTGAGCTGTGTATCTAATCCTATCCCGTGTGATACTGTCTGCTGAGCTGTGTATCTAATCCTCTCCTGTGTGATACTGTCTGCTGAGCTGTGTATCTAATCCTCTCCTGTGTGATACTGTCTGCTGAGCTGTGTATCTAATCCTATCCTGTGTGATACTGTCTGCTGAGCTGTGTATCTAATCCTATCCTGTGTGATACTGTCTGCTGAGCTGTGTATCTAATCCTATCCTGTGTGATACTGTCTACTGAGCTGTGTATCTAATCCTCTCCTGTGTGATACTGTCTGCTGAGCTGTGTATCTAACCCTCTCCTGTGTGATACTGTCTGCTGAGCTGTGTATCTAATCCTCTCCTGTGTGATACTGTCTGCTGAGCTGTGTATCTAATCCTATCCTGTGTGATACTGTCTGCTGAGCTGTGTATCTAATCCTCTCCTGTGTGATACTGTCTGCTGAGCTGTGTATCTAATCCTATCCTGTGTGATACTGTCTGCTGAGCTGTGTATCTAATCCTATCCTGTGTGATACTGTCTGCTGAGCTGTGTATCTAATCCTATCCTGTGTGATACTGTCTACTGAGCTGTGTATCTAATCCTCTCCTGTGTGATACTGTCTGCTGAGCTGTGTATCTAACCCTCTCCTGTGTGATACTGTCTGCTGAGCTGTGTATCTAATCCTCTCCTGTGTGATACTGTCTGCTGAGCTGTGTATCTAATCCTATCCTGTGTGATACTGTCTGCTGAGCTGTGTATCTAATCCTCTCCTGTGTGATACTGTCTGCTGAGCTGTGTATCTAATCCTATTCTGTGTGATACTGTCTGCTGAGCTGTGTATCTAATCCTATCCCGTGTGATACTGTCTGCTGAGCTGTGTATCTAATCCTCTCCTGTGTGATACTGTCTGCTGAGCTGTGTATCTAATCCTCTCCTGTGTGATACTGTCTGCTGAGCTGGGTATCTAATCCTATCCTGTGATACTGTTTGTGGAGCTTGTATTATGTACAGTATGATCGTTTACTGAGTGTATTGAATTCTACATTGTGTGCCACCGTCTGCTGAATCTAAATCTATATTGTGTGATACACAGCTGATCAGAAAGTATCTACATTACCTATGTTTGATACACAGCTCAGGAGAAAGTATCTAACGTTTTATCAACTGCACTGGAAATCCAGAGATGATTTTGTACAAAGGATTTAATAATTTATATAGAAAAATAATAATAAACATATTGAGTCTATTCTGCTCACTGTTCATCAGTGCTGGTCTGTTCTGGTCACTGCTGGTTGTCCTGGTCTGTTCTGGTCACTGCTGGTTGTCTTGGTCTGTTCTGGTCACTGCTGGTTGTCCTGGTCTGTTCTGGTCGGTTCTGGTCACTGCTGATCACTGCTGGTTGTCCTGGTCTGTTCTGGTCACTGCTGGTTGTCCTGGTCTGTTCTGGTCACTGCTGGTTGTCCTGGTCTGTTCTGGTCACTGCTGGTTGTCCTGGTCTGTTATGGTCACTGCTGGTTGTCCTGGTCTGTTCTGGTCACTGCTGGTTGTCCTGGTCTGTTCTGGGTACTGCTGGTTGTCCTGGTCGGTTCTGGTCACTGCTGATCACTGCTGGTTGTCCTTGTCGGTTCTGGTCACTGCTGGTTGTCCTGGTCTGTTGTGGTCACTGCTGGTTGTCCTGGTCTGTTCTGGTCACTGCTGGTTGTCCTGGTCTGTTCTGGTCTGTTCTGGTCACTGCTGGTTGTCCTGGTCGGTTCTGGTCACTGCTGGTTGTCCTGATCGGTTCTGGTCACTGCTGGTTGTCCTGGTCGGTTCTGGTCACTGCTGATCACTGCTGGTTGTCCTTGTCGGTTCTGGTCACTGCTGGTCATTGGGGTCCAGGGGACTCATGGTCTTGTCACTGTCCGGCCTCCTCGATGGGTTTCCGGCAGTACGGGCAGCAGTTGTGCTGCAGGACGAGGAGCTCATAATCTTCTGTGTGAAACATCTACAAGACGAGAAACGTGACTGAGAACGTGATGTGCACCGAGCGGAGGGAACCTGTTTGTCATTCATTCTTCTTTCCTATTGCAACAAACTGGACTCTGCTCCATCAGAACACACAATCCCAGAGATAATGATGAGAAGTGACTCGGCTGTGGGACCACAGCCTCCCGATTCCCCATTTATTGTGTATATAGTAAGGAAAAGAAGTATTTAGTCAACCCCCAATTGTGCAAGTTCTCCCACTTAAAAAGATGAGGTCGGCCTGTAATTGAGATCATAGATGACCTCAACTATGAGAGACAAAATGAGGAAACAAATCCTGAAAATCACATTGTCTGATGATTTGGAAAGAATTTGTTTCAAATTTTGGTGTAAAATAGGTGAGGCGTTTGGTGTAAGTCTTCACGCGGTTGGCACACACTGTTGCTGGTATTTTGGCCCACTCCTCCATGCAGATCTTCTCTAGAGCAGTGATGATTTGGGGCTGTCGCTGGGCAGCACGGACTTTCATCTCCCTCCAAAGGTTTTCTGTAGGGTTGAGATGTGGAGACTAGCTAGGCCACTCCAGGACCATGAAATGCTTCTTACGAAGCCACTCCTTCATTGCCCTGGCGGTGTGCTTGGGATCATTGTTATGCTGAAAGACCCATCCACGTTTCATCTTCAATGCCCTTGCTGATGGAAGGAGGTTTGCACTCAAAATCTCACGATACATGTCCCCATTCATTCTTTAATGTACACGGATCAGTCGTCCTGGTCCCTTGGCAGAGAAACAGCCCCAAAGCATGATGTTGCCACCCCCATGCTTCACAGTCGGTATGGTGTTCTTTGGATGCAACTCAGCATTCTTTCTATTCTAAATACGACGAATTGTGTTTCTACCAAACAGTTCTACTTTGGTTTCATCTGACCATATGACATTCTCCCAATATCTCTTCTGGATCATCCTAATGCTCTCTAACAAACTTCAGACAGCCCGGACATGTAATGGCTTAAGCAGGGGAACACGTCCGGCAATGCAGGATCTGAGTCCCTGGGGGCGTTCTGTGTTACTAATGGTAGCCTGTGTAGTGGGTGCCAGCTCTCTGCCAGTCATTCACAAGGTCCCCGTGTGGTTTTGGGATTTGTACTCATTTTGTCTCTCATAGTTGAGGTCATCTATGATGTCAATTACAAGCCGACCTCATCTTTTTATGTGGGAGAACTTGCACAATTGCTGGCTGACTAAATACTTTTTTCCCCCACTGTAAATGGCTGCACGTACCTGGAAACAGGACTGACACATTGTGATGGAGACATCGGGCAGCAGGGAGCGGTAATACTGCCACTTCAGGGGCTGCGGCCATCGCTTTACCATCACGTCTCTCCGACTCATGGACCTCAAGACTGAGCGGTTCACAATCACAGGGACGAACTCGGAGCCGCCCTGCTGCAAAAGGGTGGAGAGAGGAGAACATCAGCCGCGTCTCTACCATTGAGGCACCATAAAGGTCTGACAGAAGGCGGCCGCACTGCACGGACCTTGAATAATGTAGAGGGGACCCATGAGGGCTGAAGAGCCTCCCTCAGATGCTGCCGACCCCAGATGTGCAGATCTATGGGGCCTAGAGTCCATGCATTTTTATGGGTGAGGCTAGAGAAGATGGCCTTTAGGCCACACCCACATATATGTAAATTAAGTGGTAATTTCTGACCTAGGGGTGACAACATATAACTCACCTCAAAGCTTAACTTTGCAGTAAACGGGTCGTCGTCCGGAGTCGTGTCGTCCTCGTCCAGCCGTAGAGTCTGCGCATCTATAACTGGAGGTTAAGGTCATTCTATAAACATGGCTGCATATAACACTGGTAACGTCTCCTTACAGGGGTTGTACACTGTACAATGTTAAAAATAGGCCCATGTTGGTTTTAAAGTATAAAAAATATGTAAATATCTGATGAGACCTCCCTGCCGCTGACCGTGTCCCCGCCGGTCTCCTCGCTTCCTCTTCTGGTGGAAGAAGGCACAAGACTACTGCAGCCAATCAGTGTGAGGAGACCGGTGGGGGACACAGGTTTCTACTGATATTGGCACAATGGAGACTTCTCTTTTACACAACAGAAACACACAAAATGAATCTGCTGTGTGTGCACAGCGCCTGAGGATACCGGCCGAGGACATCTCCTGCCACCTGTCCCTGCTGGCGTTACTTCTAGGGGCCTCCAGGTCGATGAGGGACGTGGCCTCCTCATCAGAGATCCCGTCTTCCAGGTAAAACTCTACCAGAGGCAGCACTTCTACAACCAGAGGAAAAAACTGATTATAACACCAAGAAAGTGCAGAGCGTTCATTAACATTATCAGTGCAATCTGGAAGAATGAACCCTGAATGTGACCTAAAATCAGCTTCTTAGGGGAACCATAATCCGTGACAAGTGTCAGGATGAGGAGGAGACAGGACCGAGTGAGGAGGAGGAGGAGACAGGACCGTGTGAGGAGGAGGAGGAGACAGGAACATGTGAGCATGAGGAGGAGACAGGACCGTGTGAGGAGGAGACAGGACCGTGTGAGGAGGAGGAGAAGACAGGACCGTGTGAGAATGAGGTGGAGACAGGACCGTGTGAGGATGAGGAGGAGACAGGACCGTGTGAGGATGAGGAGGAGACAGGACCGTGTGAGGAGGAGGAGGAGGAGACAGGACCGTGTGAGCATGAGGAGGAGACAGGACCGTGTGAGCATGAGGAGGAGACAGGACCGTGTGAGCATGAGGAGGAGACAGGACCGTGTGAGCATGAGGAGGAGACAGGACCGTGTGAGGAGGAGACAACTGTGCGTGCAATAGTAAGAAAATGGAAGAAATACAAAATGAGGTCAATCCACATCGATCTGGGGCTCTATGCACAATCTCACCTCGTGGGGTATCCAGGATCATGAGGAAGGTGAGAGATCAGCCTAAAACTACACAGGGGGAACTTGTTAATGATCTCAAGGCAGCTGGGTCTACTGTCACCAAGAAAACCATTGGTAACCCATTATGCCGTAACGGATTAAAATCCTGCAGTGATGCAAAGTCCTCCTGCTCAAGAAGGCACATGAGCCGCCCTTCTGAGGTTTCCAATGACACCTTGGTGATTGTGATTGGGAGAAGGTGCTGTGGTCAGATGAAACACAAATTGAGCTTTTAGGCCTTAACTGAACTCACCGTGTTTGGAGGAAGAGAAATGCTGTCTATGACCAAAAGAACACCATTCCCACAGTCAAGCATGGCGGTGGAAACATTATGTTTTGGGGGTGTTTCTCTGCCAAGGGCACAGGACTACTTCACCGCATCAATGGGACAATGGATGGAGCCATGTATCCTGAGTGAAAATCCTGAGTGACAACCTCCTTCCTCCGCCAGGACATTAAAAATGGGTAGTGGCTGAGTCTTCTAGCATCACAATGACCCAAAACATACAGCCAAGGCAACAAAGGAGTGGCTCAAAAAGAAGCCCATTAAGGTGATGGAGTGGCCTAGCCAGTCTCCAGACTTCAATCCCATAGATAACTTATGGAGCGAGCTGAACCCCTGAGTTGCCAAGCGACAGCCTCAAAATCTTAATGATTTAGAGATGATCTGCAAAGAGGAGTGGAGCAAAATTCCTCCTGACATGTGCACAAACCTCATCATCAACTGCAAGAAACCTCTGTCTGCTGTGCTGCCAACAAGTGTTTACTACCAAGTATTAAGTCTTGTTTGCCAGAGGGATCAAATACTTATTTCTCTCTGCAAAATGCAAATACAGTTATATAATTTAGACAATGTGATTTTCTGGATTTTAGTTTTGATCTTCTATCTCTCAATGTTACAATTAACCGACCCTTAAAATTATAGACTGTTCATGTCTTTGTCAGAGGCCAAACTTACAAAATCAGCAAGGGGTCAAATACTTATTTCCTTCACTGTATACCTGCTGCTGGGTGTGAGGACCGGGGATGAGTGCTGCAGAGGAGGAGACAGGACTGGAGACCCGTATACCTGCTGCTGAGAGTGAAGACAAAGGACGAGCACTTTGGAGACAGACATGGGCCATATTCCCATAGACTTCCCTGACGAGCTATAGTAATTTATGCTGGATTGAGCACATGGGGTGCTGGGTGTGGAGTTGGGGTCTCTGCACTCACAGAGGTCAGTGTGGTCTCTCTGCCTAGTGAGAGCCTATGGCAGCTGGACTATATATAGCTCTAAATGACAGACGTATCACTTAACCGACTGCTAAACCCTGTTGTGCGGATTAGAGAAAGATTAACCCACTGTCCTGTAATTACTGCTGTGCGGACGCTTCAATGTGCAATTTAATACGCTGCCGTCCTTTCTCCTGTGCCTCGATAATGATTGATGTGACACAGGGAATGAAATAGACTCTTGGTGTAAGAAAACATTTCACAAAAATATCAGGGCTTATAAGCCATAATAGAGTCCAGGTCCATAGTCTATAATCCCACGCCTCTCTCCTGTTGCAGAGCTCCAAACCCTCTGCGACAACCAACCAACCATAAAGATTCTTGATAAAACTGTCTGCAGCCACCACTAGGCGGAGCTCCTTGTATACAGAGATACATAATAAGATCCTGTCTGTAGTCACCACTAGGGGGAGCTCCCTGTATGCAGAGGTACATGATAAGATACTATCTGCAGCCACCACTAGGGGGAGCTCCCTGTATACAGATTTACATGATAAGATTCTGTAAACCACTAGGGGGAGCTCCTTGTATACAGAGATACATGATAAAGATACTGTCTGCAGCCACCACTAGGGGGAGCTCCCAGTATACAGAGATACATAATAAGATGCTGTCTGCAGTCATCACTAGGGGCGCTCCCTGTATACAGAGATACATGATAAGATCCTGTCTGCAGTCACCACTATGGGGAGCTCCCTGTGTACAGATATACATGATAAGATTCTGTCTGCAGTCACCACTAGGGGGAGCTCCCTGTGTACAGATATACATGATAAGATCCTGTCTGCAGTCACCACTAGGGGGAGCTCCCTGTATACAGAGATACATGATAAGATTGTCTGCAGTCACCACTAGGGGGAGCTCCCTGTATACAGAGATACATAATAAGATCCTGTATGTAATCACCACTAGGGGAAGCTCCCTGTATACAGAGATACATGATAAGATCCTGTCTGCAGCCACCACTAGGGGGAGCTCCCTGTATACAGAGATCCATTAGAAGATCCTGTCTGCGGTCACCACTAGGGGGAGCTCCCTGTATACAGAGATCCATTAGAAGATCCTGTCTGCAGCCACCACTAGGGGGAGCTCCCTGTATACAGAGATATGTGATAAGATCCTGTATGTAATCACCACTAGGGGGAGCTCTCTGTATACAGAGATACATGATAAGATCCTGTCTGCAGTCACCACTAGGGGGAGCTCCCTGTATACAGAGATATGTGATAAGATCCTGTATGTAATCACCACTAGGGGAAGCTCCCTGTATACAGAGATACATGATAAGATCCTGTATGTAATCACCACTAGGGGAAGCTCCCTGTATACAGAGATACATGATAAGATTCTGTATGTAATCACCACTAGGGGGAGCTCCCTGTATACAGAGATACATGATAAGATCCTGTCTGCATTCACCACTAGGGGGAGCTTCCTGTATACAGAGATACATGATAAGAGCCTGTTTGCAGTCACCACTAGGGGGAGCTCCCTGTATACAGAGATACATGATAAGAGCCTGTCTGCAGTCACCACTAGGGGGAGCTCCCTGTATACAGAGATACATGATAAGAGCCTGTTTGCAGTCACCACTAGGGGGAGCTCCCTGTATACAGAGATACATGATAAGAGCCTGTTTGCAGTCACCACTAGGGGGAGCTCCCTGTATAAAGCTAATATGTTACTGAAGGAGAGTTACTGTATGAAAGTCTACAGGTGATACAATACATCTGACTGCAGTTCATTTACAAGTATCTGACAGGTCTCTTGTGACTCTGGTGGGTGGTAAGAAGCCGTGATTGAATGTATAGAGGAACGTTACATTTGCGGAATGTTTGCTCTTCCCGTGTTAATTGATTTCTCATGAAGGTGTAACATGGGGTTTGTATTGTGTTTATCTGCGGTGAGAATTAGATTGTAAGCTCCTCCGGTGCGATCGTTACACTGGCGATGTATAAACAGCAGATGGCGGCTACAGAACAATAATAAATCAGGGCTTGCGCTGGCACCGCGGGGCTCGGCCATGTTATGACACTTTATATATATATTAGTAACGATTACAAGATGTCGTGTGTAGGACGGATCCTCCATATGGAGGTCGTTTGCTCGGCATATTTGTAGTTACATTTGTATACGTCTTGTGAGGGCCGTCATGTGGAATCAGAGACACCGCACGTCTACAGCCGGATATTAGGGGGGAAGCAACAATAAGTCATGAGGTTTCCTTATAGGACAGGAACATTAATGATCAAGAAAGCAACATGGAAACGGCTACCACCCACACTGCGAGTATACATGTATACACCTCCCCGGGGCCCATCATCCTATACATCCGCTATATCCTGCAGATCACCCACCCAGGATACAAGGGGATGACGCCCCCTCTACATCCACCATATCATAGACATTAATATGGAGTCGCCCCTCTGCAGATAGAACAGATCCGCTCTTCTGGGAAGGATCTACAAGATTTTGGAGGAGTCTGTGGAAATGTTTCCCCTTCATCCAGAAGAGCATTTGTGAGGTCCAACCGTGATGTTGGGGATAGGCCAGGCTGATAATCTCCATTATTGGTGTTGGATGGGGCTGAGGTCCGGGCTCTGTGGTGTTGGATGGGGCTGAGGTCTGGGCTCTGTGGTGTTGGATGGGGCTGAGGTCCGGGCTCTGTGGTGTTGGATGGGGTCCAGGCTCTGTGGTGTTGGATGGGGCTGAGGTCCGGGCTCTGTGGTGTTGGATGGGGCTGAGGTCCGGGCTCTGTGGTGTTGGATGGGGCTGAGGTCCGGGCTCTGTGGTGTTGGATGGGGCTGAGGTCCGGGCTCTGTGGTGTTGGATGGGGCTGAGGTCCGGGCTCTGTGGTGTTGGATGGGGCTGAGGTCCGGGCTCTGTGGTGTTGGATGGGGCTGAGGTCCGGGCTCTGTGGTGTTGGATGGGGCTGAGGTCCGGGCTCTGTGGTGTTGGATGGGGCTGAGGTCTGGGCTCTGTGGTGTTGGATGGGGCTGAGGTCCGGGCTCTGTGGTGCTGGATGGGGCTGAGGTCCGGGCTCTGTGGTGTTGGATGGGGCTGAGGTCCAGGGTCTGTGGTGTTGGATGGGGCTGAGGTCCAGGCTCTGTGGTGCTGGATGGGGCTGAGGTCCGGGCTCTGTGGTGCTGGATGGGGCTGAGGTCCGGGCTCTGTGGTGCTGGATGGGGCTGAGGTCCTGGCTCTGTGGTGTTGGACGGGGCTGAGGTCCTGGCTCTGTGGTGTTGGATGGGGCTGAGGTCCGGGCTCTGTGGTGTTGGATGGGGCTGAGGTCTGGGCTCTGTGGTGTTGGATGGGGCTGAGGTCCGGGCTCTGTGGTGCTGGATGGGGCTGAGGTCCGGGCTCTGTGGTGTTGGATGGGGCTGAGGTCCAGGGTCTGTGGTGTTGGATGGGGCTGAGGTCCAGGCTCTGTGGTGCTGGATGGGGCTGAGGTCCGGGCTCTGTGGTGCTGGATGGGGCTGAGGTCCGGGCTCTGTGGTGCTGGATGGGGCTGAGGTCCTGGCTCTGTGGTGTTGGACGGGGCTGAGGTCCTGGCTCTGTGGTGTTGGACGGGGCTGAGGTCCGGGCTCTGTGGTGTTGGATGGGGCTGAGGTCCGGGCTCTGTGGTGTTGGATGGGGCTGAGGTCCGGGCTCTGTGGTGTTGGATGGGGCTGGTGTCCAGGCTCTGTGGTATTGGATGGGGCTGGGGTCCAGGCTCTGTGGTGTTGGATGGGACTGAGGTCCAGGCTCTGTGGTGTTGGATGGGGCTGAGGTCCGGGCTCTGTGGTGCTGGATGGGGCTGAGGTCCGGGCTCTGTGGTGCTGGATGGGGCTGAGGTCCGGGCTCTGTGGTGTTGGATGGGGCTGAGGTCCGGGCTCTGTGGTGTTGGACGGGGCTGAGGTCCGGGCTCTGTGGTGTTGGATGGGGCTGAGGTCCAGGCTCTGTGGTGTTGGATAGGGCTGGAGTCCGGGCTCTGTGGTGTTGGGTGGGGCTCAGATCCAGGCTCTGTGGTGTTGCCTTCACTAGAACTAACAGGCCGAGGCCGAATCCTGATAATAGCTTAGAACAATATCTTTCGGTACAGTGAACACAATAGATCAGGGGTTAACGTTCGGCTGGAGTCGCCAACCCAGGACTGCGCTGGTATTAGTGAGCTCTGAACTACCGGGCGCTCTGTCACATGGGGGGGTAATGGCAGATGGCATGGCGGGGAACTGGAGGTTATACACCAGGAGAGAGAGGGGCCAAATATTATACATCAAGGGCAATGGGGCTGGAGATTATATACCACGGACAATGGGACTGAATGAGAAACTGGACCCAGAAACATGGGAACAATACATACAGTATATGGTCTCCCCCAGCGCTCGCAGTGATTTTTAGGACCACTCCCCTCTCGGTGTCTGCAGTGATGCAGAAATGTTGTCCAGTCCAGCACAACTCACCATAGGAGGATGCAGAGAAGACAAATTGCTGCCGGCAGTTGATGCAAACGTTCCCCAGGTTGTTGAGGAAAGGATTGTTGGTTGAACATCTGTAGCACATGGGCACGAGCTCCTGCGGGAAGAAGATGTGAGAAGTGAGTGGAGGATGCAGCACGCAGCAGTCTCTATGTGTCCGGCACCAACACCAATACGCCTTGTATGATGTGGGTGATCGCTCTGCCCAATACAAGTCGGCTGATCTGGAAATTGGATTAACACAGCTGAAATTTTGTCTCAATGGATCAATCATTGCAGTAAAATCTGTGAATCAATAAAGTTGATAATAATCAGAACGGCAGCTCCGTCTCATCCTCGTCAACTCACAAGATCCGTATTGTTTCTGTAGCACCCCTATACGCTTTGCACCCCCAGATCAGGTCCCAATGGCGGCCTGACATTTCCGTACAAATCAGATACATTGGAATGAGATGACGCCACAGCCGGGCCCGTGAGGCGCTTTAGTACCCGGCCCGGGCCGCTCCGCCGATGCTCCGCCGTTCTATGTGACCTCAAAAATCTTCTGTGTAATTCTCTGGCAACGGAGGGGGGGGAACGCTCAGTGGAAACAGATGTGCGGAGATTAACCCCCTCCGCGCCGCGGCCTAATTACATAATGATTTATCCTAGGTGAGCTCCAGAACGCCGGCAGTATATTTTGGGAAGCGAGGCGCAGATGACAGATGTTTATGTGAGCATTAAACAAGCCGTCCAACATAATAAAGCCGGGAAGTGGACGGGTCCGTCAGAGCCGATTCATGTCACCGCTCCGAGCTTAAAGTGGTTGTGCCACGATCAATTGTACATTCTAATTAATAGACCTTAGAATAAGAAGTTCCACAATTGGATGTTCTTATAAATGGGCCCCTGTGTAATGGATGTGCACCACTGATTCAGCGGAGGGTACCTGGATTTCTGCAATCAGATGAAAAGGACAAATCCGAATAGATCCTCATGGACTAATCCCACTCATGTTATTAGCTGTGATGGCCATGTCTAAAGCCAATGTGCAAGTTTGCAACCTATTTTTCCTATTGCTTCAGCATAAAAAGGATGTGTGTGTTGTTAAGTATCGACTGGCAGTATTGTAACTGGCCGGTATACAGAGGTCTGCTGCGATGTAATATCCAGGGTGATGAGCTCGCTATCCGCGCACTACAGTCCCAAACTCAATGGTGCGATCCTCACTATAGCAGAGAATGAATGAACTCTCCTGGCACACAGCCGCTGCCGCCCGCGGTCCTCGACCCGTGCCACCTTACGCTGTGCGGCTCTGACTTACACTCTAGATGAGAGTTCTGTATAGTGTCAGATGATGCGCCATTGGTTGGCAGCTGGGAGTATTGTGCCCCCTTGTGGTCAGGTCATTTTCGACCTTGCGTTTTGCTGAGATTTGCATGACTTCTTAATCTAAAACATGTGCTAAATGTTACCGATGCCATAAAAAAAACAACTAAAATCAGATGCCGAGCTCCAACCCAGTCACGGTGGAAGAACTCTATACATGTAACCTAAATGGGATGAGACGCCCCCTCTGAAGACGGCCGGGATGTCTGATTTACATGGCGGCATTCTTGGGCTTGTAGTCCTGGAAATCCTCCAGGAACATGGAGCTGATGCTGCACAAGAGTCATCATCAATGCAAGGCAGGGCGATAAATCTCACTATCCCATACATTCCCCTCGTCTATGGTTTTACAATACATACAATACTGATGATGAGATGTATGGAACGTCTCTTACAATCAGACAATCAGTGGCTCAGTCTCCAGGCAGTCTGGCATGGCACATTACATCTGTGGCCCCATAGCCTGAAGGTGATCCAGCCACACCCTAATATGCATGGTGGACTGGACGATCTGAGGGCAAACATGGCACTTCTGTGATTTATATACTTCAATGGCTGCTGTGTAATGTATCCTCTCCTTGATACGGGGACTATGAGACAGGACCATCCAACTGGCCAACAAGGAACATGACCACAAACACGTGAACATAGATAACAATCCAGGCCTCAGTGGTCATTGATGTCAGCGCACCCTGTAGGTGAAGATCTGCGATCACACTCGTGGTCACGGATGTCAGCGCACCCTGCAGGCGAGGATCTGCGATCACACTTATGGTCATGGATGTCAGCGCACCCTGCAGGTGAAGATCTGCGATCACACTCGTGGTCACGGATGTCAGCGCACCCTGCAGGCGAGGATATGCGATCACACTTATGGTCACAGATGTCAGCGCACCCTGCAGGTGAAGATCTACGATCACACTCGTGGAAGATTCTGCACCCTGCAGGCGATGATCTGCGATCACTGCCATGGTCATGGAAGTCGGCGCACCCTGCAGATGAGGATCTGCGATCACACTCATGGAAGACGGCGCACCCCGCGGGCTAGGATCTGCGATCACACTCAAGGAAGACAGCACATCGAGGAGAGGATCTGCGATCACACTTACTAAAGACAGCGCACCCTGCAGGTGATGATCTGCATTCACACTCATGGTCATGGATGTCAGCGCACCCTGCAGGAGAGGATCTGCGATCGCACTCGTGGTCATGGATGTCAGGGGACCCTGCAGGCGAGGATCTGCGATCACTCTCATGGAAGACAGCACATCGAGGAGAGGATCTGCGATCACACTTATTGAAGACAGCGCACCCTGCAGGTGATGATCTGCGATCACTCATGGTCATGGATGTCGGCGCACCCTGCAGGCGAGGATCTACGATGACATTCATGGTCATGGACATCAGCACACCATGCAGGCGAGGATCTGTGATCATACTCCTGGTCAAGGAAGTCAGCACACCCTGTAGGCGAGGATCTGCGATCACACTCATGGAAAACAGCGCACCTTGCAGGCGAGGATCTGCGATCACACTCATGAAAGTCAGCACACCCTGTAGGCGAGGATCTGTAAATCCACTCATGGTCATAGACTTCAGCACACCCTGCAGGCAAATATATGTAATCATACTTATAGCCATAAACGTCAGTGCTCCCTGCAGGCGAGGATCTGCAATCACACTCATGGTCATGGAATTCAGCGCACCCTGCAGGTGAGGCCATATTGCAGTTCACATACCTTGTACCGTGTGCAGCGTATGCTCATGCTTTACTATACAGTAAATAAACCATGGCGTATACATTTTTTTTTTACAACCGCAGTCAATAGACAATGACATCACATTGTGTTGGAGATATAATTTGGCAGATCCTCCCGATTTAGACCCATTGGTCACACACTTACCTCACTGTCATGGAATGGTTTGGAGCGGATGGCGAGAATTCCCAGCTCGATAGACTCCTGGAATTTGCTGGGAATTCGGAGGCCTTGGAGCCTTTCGTACACGTGCCGAGCGAGTTTATAGGCGCCCAAAGCCTTGCTTTGTTTGGCCAAAGTGTATAAAGTGTTTCTGATACCTTCTGTCAAGGAGAATACAAGCAGGAGGGCACATGTTTCATCAAAACCTAAAGGAGAAGTGAAGATAAGCCAACACCTAATGACGTGATAAGTGGGAAATGCACTGATCAGCAAAACAGAGCATTTTTATCCTCATTAGAACAGAGCACAGTGCACATGACAGACGGCAGCTCCATTCACTTCATTCGGGTCTGCCGAGTGCTGCACTTGGCTATTTCCGGCTGCTATATAGAGTGTAATTGCATCGGCAATCCACTCTAATGGGATAAGTGCCCTGTGAAAATGGCTGCTTTCTTCCAAAAACAGAACCACACCTGTCTACAGTTTATGTCGTAGGTAGCTGAGCCCCATTCACTTAAATAGAGCTGAGCTGCAGTGCCAGATACAACCTGTAGACTGGTTAAAAAATATATAAGTAAAGAAAAAAAGCAGCCATGTTTCTCTGATTCTGGATAGTGCCTTTAATGATAAACCTCAGGAATGTCTTGTTGGGACGTGTAGATAACAATACTCTGTAATAAGGATACACTTTGGATATCCCCAGGGGACTCTCTTTGGTCAGACTGTGCAGCAGGAACCTGGAGATATTGAATAATGTTTCTGGTAAGTGAGAACTGAAGGGTTCATCCTGAAAAAAAAAAACAGAACAAGAACGGGTCATAAATCTATAATAGTAAATAGGTCTGGACACAGTATGAAAATCACTGATGCTGGATGAGAATTGCAGCACTTGGAAAGACCACGGGGGTTGCAACTCATCACATAAAATACAGCAGTGGTTTCACATGTATGCTCTGTGTGCCCCAGGCTCCGTGCTCCAGGCACCATGTTCTGTGCTCCGTGTTCTATGCTCCATGCCTCGAGCTTCATACTATGTACTGTGTTCATACTTTGAGCTCTTTGCTTTGTGCTCCGTTCCTTGAGCTCTATGCTATGTGCTCAGTGCTCTGTGCTTCGAGCTCTATGTTCTGTGCTCAGGGTTCTGTGCTTTGAGGTCCATGTTCTGTGCTCCGCGCCTTGAGCTCTATGATATGTGATCAGTGCTCTGTTCTTCGAGCTCCATGTTCTGTGCTCCGAGGTCCATGTTCTGTGCTCAGTGTTCTATGTTTTGAGCTCCATGTTCTGTCTTCCGTGCCTTGAGCTCCATGCTATGTGCTCAGAGTTCTGTGCTTTGAGCTCCATGTTATGTGCTCAGTATTCTGGGCCTCGTACCTTGAGCTCCATGCTATGTGCTACATGTTCTGTGCTCAGTATTCTGGGCCTCGTACCTTGAGCTCCATGTTCTGTGCTCAGTATTCTGTGCTTCGTACCTTGAGCTCCATGCTATGTGCTCCATGTTCTGTCTCAGTATTCTGGGCCTCATACCTTGAGCTCCATGCTATGTGCTCCATGTTATGTGCTCAGTATTCTGGGCCTCGTACCTTGAGCTCCATGCTATGTGCTCCATGTTCTGTCTCAGTATTCTGTGCTCTGTGCCTTGAGCTCCATTTTCTGTGCTCAGTGCTTTATGCTCTATGCTCTGCACATTCTCAATTAGACTAATTAAAAAGCCGACAATTGTACTGAACTCTGATCTGACTTTGCTATGGATCAGTGGGGCTCCCAGCAGTCAAACCCCCACCGATCCACAAACTATCACCTATCATGTCGACAGGTAATACCTTATGTGGGCCTCTCCTCTCATGAGGTTGGGAGTAGTAGAAATTCAGTATAGTCACTACTACGATATTGGACATTGAAGGGCTACTCACAGTGTATCTCTGAATGGAGTGGTAGGAATGGTAAAGTTCGGCCAGATGCTGGAAATGGTGAAACTTGTGCAGCATGGCGTCCTGCTTCTCCTCATTATCTACAGGAAGGAATAAACAAAGTCATTAACACAACGTGAAGCTTCCTGTAAAACCTGCAGATGTTCGTGTCTGCTAATACTGAGAGATCTGGCATCGAAGCTCGGTGAAATGATCTTAGATCTCAATGAATACCCGGACTGCAATAAACCAACGATTAATGTGTCACTGAGCTGGAAGCAAAAATCTGAAGTTAGGCTGAGTTCACGTGTCTGTTTAATGATCTGTGCCTGGACCAGCTATAGGTCTCCTAGAAGGAGACCCTGCATCTGGACTGTGGTCTGTGCATGTACTGCAGCCGCCATGTAAAAGAAAAGATCCAATTCAGATAGTAAGGGTGAATTCACAATGTACATCAGAGATATGTGTAGAGAGTAAATCCTGACATATACCTTCAATGGAAGCCTTGGACAAATGCAATGTCTAGGCATGCAGAGTGTGATATACATGGATTTGGGCCATACATTACCTCTTTATAAAAAAAGAAATAACGGATTATTTTGGCCTTCACTGGGTGCATGGGTATATATCTAGATACGTGGATTACACCATAGACGTGTCCCAACAATACAGCAGCCTCTATGGACAGGATATGTGAACAAACAATCTCCCTCCCCACCCCCGATCCTGCATCATCGCTCCCATAATCAGCATGAAGTTTAATACAAAACCTGCACAATAGGAAACAAAAGCCTCAGTCACCTTGTGCAATATCAAGGCACTGCATAGACAGCATCCAGTAGTAATAAGATGCGTCATTAAATCTGCTTTCCACTACGGCATTGTGGGTAAGCTGCTCCAGCACCCTGACCGCTTCGTCCTGGCGTCCGGCTTTGTGGAAGGCTATTAAAAGAAAGACAGATAGTGAGGGTTGTGGTGGACACTGATGGGAGTAACGCACATTGCACGCACAGTCATCAGGACGGGGCAGTTGTACACGGCCGCTTACCTTTCTGGGCTTCTTCAAAGCGGTCATTCTCTGCCAGCCATTGTGCGTATGGCACGTAAACCTCGTCCCTGTATTCGGGATACTTCTCTACTAAAGCAAATGCCTGGAAATAAGACAATTACATTGAGCAGGAGAGGTATATAGCAGCACGGTCCCACAGGCAGGAATCCACCAGGGGGAAGCTTTACACCAGTCTTGTATTATTCTGTATCAATTTCTCATCTTGAAAGTTCTTCTCTTTGGTCAATAATTCAGACCCCCGGAGTAACTGGCGACCGACAGTGTGATGTGGGCACCTGTAGATTCACTGGAGGAGGGCAGAGTCCTCACCAACCTAGGAGAGCTCTGTCAGGGTCCTGCACACAAGCTCCTGACCGGGGCCATGGTCTGGTCTGGGTCATGGAGTGGAGCAGTTTTTTAGGTCTCATCTGGGGTCAGAATAACTGTAGAGACCAGTATGTTGTCTAAATTCACTTAAGGATTAGTTCTGGAATTTGAATTATTCTTAGGGGTCCGGCCTAAGGTCTGATGAATTTTAGCATTTTAGGTTCATCTGGATTATGGTAAATTTAGAGTCAGGAAGAGAGATTATTAATTTTAGGGGTCTACTATAAGGTCTGGATGAGTTTAGGGGTCTGATCTGAGGTTTGGATGAATTTGCGGGTTTGAGTAAGTTTAGGAGTCTGATCTATTATCTAGATGAGTTTACGGGTCTGATGTAGGGTCTGGATGAGTTTAGGGGTCTGATTTGGGGTCTGGATGAGTTCACAGGTGTGATCTGATATCTGGATGAGTTTAGGGGTCTGATCTGAGGTTTGGATGAATTTGTGAATCTGAATAAGTTTGGGGCTCTGATCTATTGTCTGGATGAGTTTACAGGTCTGATCTGGGGTCTGGATGAGTTTACGGGTCTGATCTGGGGTCTGGATGAGTTTACGGGTCTGATCTGGGGCCTGGATAAATTTACGGGTCTGGTCTGGGGTCTGGATGAGTTTGCGGGTCTGGTCTGGGGTCTGGATGAGTTTATGGGTCTGATGTAGGGCCTGGATAAGTTTATGGGTCTGATGTAGGGGCTGGATGAGTTCACAGGTCTGATCTGGGGCCTGGATAAATTTACGGGTCTGGTCTGGGGTCTGGATGAGTTTGCGGGTCTGGTCTGGGGTCTGGATGAGTTTGCGGGTCTGGTCTGGGGTCTGGATGAGTTTGCGGGTCTGGTCTGGGGTCTGGATGAGTTTGCGGGTCTGGTCTGGGGTCTGGATGAGTTTGCGGGTCTGGTCTGGGGTCTGGATGAGTTTGCGGGTCTGGTCTGGGGTCTGGATGAGTTTGCAGGTCTGGTCTGGGGTCTGGATGAGTTTGCGGGTCTGGTCTGGGGTCTGGATGAGTTTGCGGGTCTGGTCTGGGGTCTGGATGAGTTTGCGGGTCTGGTCTGGGGTCTGGATGAGTTTATGGGTCTGATGTAGGGCCTAGATAAGTTTATGGGTCTGATGTAGGGTCTGGATGAGTTCACGGGTCTGATCTGATATCTGGATGAGTTTAGGGGTTGAAGAGGAGTCTAGATGAGTTCATGGGTCTGATCCGGGGTCTGGATGAGTTTAGGGTTCTGGTTTGGGGTCTGGATGAGTTCACGGGTCTGATCTGATATCTGGAAGAGATTACAGGTCTGATCTGATATCCAGATAGTTTAGGGGTCTGATCTGATATCTGGATGTGTTTATGTGTCTGATTTGGGGTATAGATGAGTTCACGGGTCTAGTGCTTACGATGCAGTATTGGGATGTGATGTAACCTGGCACCAGGTCCCACTGACGGTTCATGAGGAAGTTATTTACTAAAGTGCGGGAGCTCACCGGGGCTCCTACTCAGGATCGGGCCCTCACCTCCTCCCAGTGTTGTGTCTCCACATGTAGCAGGACCAGTGCCCTCAGGTCCCCGATCTTCATGTAAGTCTCGGCCGCGTAGCCATGATGCTGCAGCTTTTTGAAATAGTAAGCGCACCTCGACAGCGGCTCCCGCTCAGCTTTGTCCAGCTTCCTCGCTATGTCTATCAGCCTGCAGATGAGATGGGACACTTCATTTCCAGAATGGATCTGGTGCTGTAAATAGGAGTCATGACCTGCATTAAGTAATTACACGCTGTATTTAAAGTTACAAGATACCTTTTCTGGACAGAAAATCCACCATGTAATGCAGGAAGATGGGAGTGAGAAATGTCCGGCTACAAGACGACATATACACATGAAGATATGGAAACCAGGCAAACAGGAGATCCAGTGTGAGGACCCCCGGCAGCGCTGGAGCCCTCTGCTGGGACAGATAATGAGGGTGCGGTTTGGGACTTCTCTCCTCCTTGCTGCTCTTCTGCTAACAGTAAATGTTCCTATTAAATTTTACAGCCCTTCACATTCACCTATAAATCCCCTGGGAAGGTTTTAAGAGCAGCGGAGGGAAATCTCCAAACTACAGGAGAAAGTGCCAATTTCTGAGAATGGGTCAGAAGGGGACTGGATGTATTTAGAGTATGAAGCACAGCGGTGGGGCAATGTCACTGTATATACCGGGTCACAAAACAAAGCAGCAAAGAGATAGAGAGATAATCACGCTATCGATCACTCTATTGAGCCATCCATCTATCCATCCTTCTTTCTACCCTTCTACCTATCCATCCTTCTGTCTACCCTTCTATCTACCCATCTTTCTGTCTACCCTTCTATCTATCCATCCTTCTGTCTACCCTTCTACCTATCCATCCTTCTGTCTACCCTTCTACCTATCCATCCTTCTGTCTACCCTTCTACCTATCCATCCTTCTGTCTACCCTTCTACCTATCCATCCTTCTGTCTACCCTTCTACCTATCCATCCTTCTGTCTACCTTCTATCTACCCATCCTTCTGTCTACCCTTCTACCTATCCATCCTTCTGTCTACCCTTCTACCTATCCATCCTTCTGTCTACCCTTCTACCTATCCATCCTTCTGTCTACCCTTCTACCTATCCATCCTTCTGTCTACCCTTCTATCTACCCATCCTTCTGTCTACCCTTCTACCTATCCATCCTTCTGTCTACCCTTCTACCTATCCATCCTTCTGTCTACCGTTCTATCTATCCATCCTTCTGTCTACCCTTCTATCTATCCATCCTTCTGTCTACCCTTCTATCTATCCATCCTTCTGTCTACCCTTCTATCTATCCATCCTTCTGTCTACCCCTCTATCTACCCATCCTTCTGTCTACCCTTCTATCTATCCATCCTTCTGTCTACCCTTCTATCTACCCTTCTATCTACCCATCCTTCTGTCTACCCTTGTATCTATCCATGCATCCTTTTGTCTACCCTTCTATTTAGCCATCTATCCATGCTTCTGTCTGTCTGTTTATCTATCTATCTATCTATCTATAAAAATGAAATCCAGGCAGCACTCAGATAATCAATGCAAAAAGTGGACTTTATTAAGGTCAAAATGTGGCACATCTATCCTACTGCTCTCTATACTTCTTTCCATCTATCTCTCTATCTATCCTTCTTTCCTTCCATCTATCCAGCCATCCTTCTGTCTAGCCTTCTGTCTATCCCATATATCCATCGAACTATTGGATCTATCCATCCATCCATCCATCCAGTGGATGGATGAATGGATGGATAGATTGATGGATAGATAAACAGAAGGCTAGACAGAAGGATGGCTGGATAGATGGATAGCAAGGAGGATAGATAGAGAGATACATGGATAGAGATCAATGGATAGAAATATAGAGAGACAGTAGGATAGAGAGATAAAAGAATAGAGAGATAGAATGATAGAGTTAGATAGATGGCCAGAGAGATATGAGATGACCGACAGTTTTTCTCCCTCTCTATCCTATGCTTCATCTGCGGCTCTGCTCTTCATGCTTATTCACTACACATTAAATGGGTTTTCCAGGTTTCCAATATTTATGGGTTATCCGTAGCATAGGTCACTAATATCGGAGCAGTGAGGTTCTGATTCTTGACTCCCCCATGCGATCAGCAGTATAAAGGGGCCATGGTCCTTGGTGGCTTCTGTAGCCTATTTCGCCCTTAGTCCAGATATCTGGAGCAGGAGCCGACATTTGAAGCTGTGTTACTATTCTCAGGGATGAAACAGAAGCCTCTCACTTGGCATCATAGAGCAGAGAATGGCTACAAAGTGAATTAGTCCCTGGGGGGCCAGATATGTCTATGGACCACCCAAATAGCTGATTGATTCCAATGGGTTCCATGTAATACTTAATTTCTCCAGTGGTGGCGCTGCAGGGACACTGAACACTTGGTCACAGCTGATATTGGAGCCTCCAGAATATTATTTGGACGGAGCTGAATAACTTAACAAATCATCCCATTTGTTTCAGATCTTTAAGTCTAACCTTTATATGTTCGGCTTAGTGAAAAAGGCTTTATATGTCCATAAACAACAAAGGTGATCTGCCCGGAGCTGTAACACAAGGAAACATTTCCTCCTGGAAGTGGAAAAGATGAGCGAAGGGACGAGGCTGGAAGGAAATCACGTCTTTGTTATTGGGCTGAACGGCTGGAAATAACCCTCATCCGGCTCCGCTTTGATTTCAACATGTTTTTCAGGTATACAGAAAAACAAAAGGCTAAACATAACAGAGACAGCCGGAGGACAGCGGAGTCTGCTATCCTCTATACAGATCCTCTAGGAGGATGCACTGGATGACGGGAGTCAGGGGAAAAGGCTGCACAGGGCAGGTAGAAAGGCCGGAAATTAAAGCCAGCTGTAAGCCGTTCTCAGTATTAGGTAATTTATTGTTCTGCCCATGTGCCCAGTAATCAGGTGTCACCAACACATCCTGACACCTCATTACTGCGGGACGTGAGCTCAGCCTGTCCATCCCTAGAGGTCTAACTGCTAAACCTGCCAGTATCCCCACCAGAAACATGGATACAATATCATCAGGGAAAGCATAGGGCTGTACAATACTCCAGAGCTGCACTCACTATGTACATACATTACTGATTCAGTACTGATCCTGAGTTACCTCCTGTATTATACTCCAGAGCTGCACTCACTATTCTGCTGGTGCAGTCACTATGTACATACATTACTGATTCAGCACTTATCCTGAGTTACCCCCTGTATTATACTCCAGAGCTGCACTCACTATTCTGCTGGTGCAGTCACTATGTACATACATTACATTACTGATCCTGAGTTACCTCCTGTATTATACTCCAGAGCTGCACTCACTATTCTGCTGGTGCAGTCACTATGTACATACATTACATTACTGATCCTGAGTTACCCCCTGTATTATACTCCAGAGCTGCACTCACTATTCTGCTGGTGCAGTCACTGTGTACATACATTACATTACTGATCCTGAGTTACCTCCTGTATTATACTCCAGAGCTGCACTCACTATTCCGCTGGTGCAGTCACTATGTACATAGATTACTGATTCAGCACTTATCCTGAGTTACCTCCTGTATTATACTCCAGAGCTGCACTCACTATTCCGCTGGTGCAGTCACTATGTACATACATTACCGATTCAGCACTTATCCTGAGTTACCTCCTGTATTATACTCCAGAGCTGCACTTACTATTCTGCTGGTGGAGTCAATGTGTACATACATTACATTACTGATCCTGAGTTACCTCCTGTATTATACCCCAGAGCTGCACTCACTATTCTGCTGGTGCAGTCACTGTGTACATACATTACATTACTGATCCTGAATTACCTCCTGTATTATACTCCAGAGCTGCACTCACTATTCTGCTGGTGGAGTCACTGTGTACATACATTACATTACTGATCCTGAGTTACCTCCTGTATTATACTCAGGAGCTGCACTCACTATTCTGCTGGTGCAGTCACTGTGTACATACATTACATTACTGATCCTGAGTTACCTCCTGTATTATCCTCCAGAGCTGCACTCACTATTCTGCTGGTGCAGTCACTGTGTACATACATTACATTACTGATCCTGAGTTACCTCCTGTATTATACAATCCTGTAGTGATCCAGTGCTGTACGGTATTGGATACACTCAGTAATCTCATCATCACACACATTCCTTACAGCTGAGCTCCACATTTACAGTGAGGATTCAGGACTTACATCTCCACCCATCCGTGGTCCCCGCTCAGCTCTATGGCTTTCATGTGTTCTCCAGCTGACAGATACATCTCAGCTGCCGCTTTTGGCTCCCGGATATTTCGGGCCCAGTCTGCTTGTTTGGTGATCAGAGTCTTAGTCTCTTTTGGGTCTCCAGATCCGATGAATTCCTGTAAGAGATACATTGTGTCAGTGACTGTATCATGGGTGTAGAGGGGGTAAGCAGCCTGCTGCCTATGGTACCACTGCGATAAATATGTTTTGCCAGGATGTGCGGCTCTGTAATAAGCCGTTCAGTAATACCAAGTCTAGTGAAGCTGCTGGTTCAGCTTCTAATTCTCTTATTTCAGAAATCTTCCCCTCGTTCCTCCATTCATTGTAACGTGTCCCTGATGGAATCTGCAGAGCTTGTCAGTGAAGGTCGTGCACATCTAATCTCACCTCATCTGAGCTTCAATGTCTGAGACCCCAATGGGGAATGAGCCAAATAATGATCCTGCTCCTCTACCCGGAGGTCCTGACCGCAGAGGTGCTGAGTGTTACTTACACCGCGGCATTCAGTAAATGAATGGGGATGGGAAAGCTAGGACGTGAAATGTCACCGTGTGCTCACGATGGCCACTTCTGACATCGGACGACTCCTAGACCTTCTGAACTGAATATGGGGCAATGATTGAACGTGTCAAGAAAGTGAACAATCTGCTCCTCAGACAGCCCAATGCTCCCCAAACACTAGAACTCATTAAAGAGACCTGGCCAAGAAGAGCAGCAAGACGACCAGCTCTGAAGGAAAAAAGAGGATTTTTGTGTACTCGCCGTAAAATCTCTTTCTCTGAGCCATCATTGGGGGACACAGACCATGAGCTGTGTCCCCCAATGAAGCAAAAGAGAAATTGGAATATCCCTTTAAAGGTGTCGTATTCTAAAAAAGAGTGGCCATATTGAGCATTGCTATGAGTCGGTAAGCCAAATCTCAGACTCTTCAATCTCCCTGAATCCGACGCCACAGCACTGATATTGAGTATGATTCATTTCCAGACAGTGAATGAATCGTCTGGCATAAGTCACCTTGGCGTAGTCAAACATGCGCAGGTCTGTGTACATGTTGAGCGCTCGGCTCTCCTGTTCGCCCCTCTTGTACAGTTTGGCCGCCTCGTGGAACTTGCCCTGGTAGGCGCAGACGTCGGCTAAAAATAAGTCGTCATTGGAATCTCCTCGCTTCTTCCGCTCCTTGAAAACACAAGAATAAAAGGAAAGAATAAGAGTTAATGTAATCAAGAGAATCCATCTGCAATGTAATCATAATGGCAGCAAAGCAATGACTTCATCACTTAAAGGGAATCCCTGAGGCTGATGACTTATGGTCCGGGAGGTGAGCGGTGCGCCGGCAGATGCCAGTCTGGGCTTTGGCACAATCAGCTGGTATCCTGTACCAGCCCGATTCATTACAGCAGACTGTATGCATGATACCTACTGATTGAGCCGCGTCCTGGCAGGCACCTGCCGATATAATGTCATCATCGTCACTGAGGGTTTGCTGCAATTGAACCCAGTCTAGATAACAGTATGTGGGATAAACAGAGAGGAACATCTTATCTCCACTGATACATTGTAGCAAATTCTCAGCACGGGAGAGAGATTTGTGCTGTTTCATGGGTTTAGATCACAGAAAATTGTTAGGACCGGACACAACTTTAAAGCAACACTTGATCGTTTTTGTGGATATATTGGCACTTTAAATATAAGCACCCCCTGCCCCATTTTATACTCACCTTCCAGCAGCTTCACCTTTTTCCAGCATCGTTCGAGACAGTCTGCAGATATTTGTGACATGCTGGCAGCACCAGAGGTCACTTTTCAATACAGCTCTATGAGAGCCTCTGTATAGCTCTCATAGACTTGCATTGAGCTCTTGTAATGTAACTTCTGACTCCTGGCCAGTCAGAAGAAGTTATGGACACAGGAAGGCGACGTGGGACCGAAGCAGGGCCGGTAAGAGGAGAAGACGCTGGAAGGTCAGTATATGACCGGGGACGAAGGGTCTTACATTTAAAGCACCACTACAGGGTGAAAAAAATAACAAACACTGGAGTGTTGCTTTAAGAAAGCCTCAACTGTGAGATCTATTAGTACAGGTATTCTCATTCACTGACAGCAAGCAGAGATCTTGGAAACACTTTATGAGCAAGCTGCATATCTTATCACTGATCCTCTGTAGACCCCTCTACGTCCAACCTAGAGCATGCTGCTGTCTGATACCCCTAGGATTTCAAGGGGTTAATTGTTGAGTCCTGAAAGTAACAGGTGGCTCTGAGGACACATTCGGAGGGGCCGTACCTCTTTCCATATGTGAATGTCATCCGTGGCCCCAGGTGGGGGCTGCAGTGAAAGGCGCATTGTGATGCAGCTGCTGAGTGAGCTCTGTGCTGACAGCCACCAGACTGGATTTAATATAAGAGCCGAGCGTCCGCCTATAAATCTAGGAACGTCTTAAATACACTTTAGTCCTGTCTGCAGCAGTTATTGCTCCTTTCTCACACTGTGGGGCCTGCGGTGCATTAACAACACCGCAGTGGGGTCTTCATTGCAAGACCTACTGGTGGGCTTCTCCAGACCTCAGCTCTTGTCCCAGCATAGCACAGATGCACCAGGATAGGATACCCGGTGTGTGCATGCACACTTGCTCACATCGCTATCTTGGTGCAATTGGGTATACAAAGATGGCGGCTGCCTGAGTAAGTAAGCATGCAGATGTATATGCAGTTACCCAGACAGCGAGGTGAGTCATCAGTCCCGGGTGTCGGTGGGTGCGGGTGGCTGCGGCACTGCTGGCGGTACTGCGCAATGGGCCAGTAGCGCGAGTGGGGCCCATATTTTCACACATCATCACTTGGGTGTGCAAATATGTCTGCAGCTTCGCATGGTACGACAATCACATGAACGTGGATGACAGAAGGGATACGATGTTTAGGTAAGTAGATAAGTAGGAGGTAGCTATTGATGACCTTTCATTGGAATAAGTTATTATTATCAGGTCCACGGGGGTCCGACACCCAACACCCCCTCCGATCCGCTGCTTACAGATCCCACTGCAGTGTATAGAACAGCTCCACTCATGTGTAGTGGACGTTTTGGGTACTGCAGGTCAGATCGCATTCAAATCAATAGGAGATGAGCTGACGTACAGAGAACGGAGACTACTCATTGATTTGAGCTGGGGCTGGTTATCAAACCCACACCAAATCTGATCTTGATGACCTCTCCTGGGCAAAGGCCATCAATATCCAAAACCCCTTTAAATGTTCCTGTTGTTTATTTCAATGCGCTCATTATTAGCCAGGAAGGAAATGTCTGTCGTCTTCCATCATAAAATCTTTTGGCCTGGCGTAAAGAAAAATTAAATATGAGTTTTATTACTAGAAGGTCTCAGTACTGGTCTGTCAGGTTCTATATAAGAACAGCATGGAAATCGCTCAATAGAAGAAATCCAGGTTGGAGGAAACTTCCATTTATAACACGAATGAGGTCATTGAAGTAAAAACAAACAAGAAAGGAAGGAAAAGGAAAAACGTGCAGAATAATCTATGGCGCTCCCAGCTCCTGAGACCTACACGTCAGATAATACAGCTATATATAGTTAGGAAGACGGGATGTATTTTGTATGGCTGGATATGAAATATGAATCCTCCCAAAATGGGTGGAAACAGCATTAATTCTGTCAATGAAAATGTATCCGACAAGTTGGATTGTACCCATGTGACCCGGCTGTTCCTTTGGAAGGTAAGCAAGTCATCTGGGGGAATAAAGCGACTCCTTTAAAAGGGGTTGTCCACTATTGGTGAACCCCATCTGTTCCACTTGTTTCCCCAATTTAAAATATAAGAGCCTATACTCAGCTCCTGTGCTGATGCTGCCGTTGATAAAATTGGCACTTAAAGGGGCTCTCCACTATTGGTCAACCCCTTCTGATTCCACTTGTTTCCCCCATTTAAAATATAAGAGCCTATACTCACCTCCTGTGCTGACGCTACTCCAGTGCTGTTGGTAATCGCGGATCGGTGTTCACATGACATTGTGACGTCACGTGAGCCCCTTGTCCAATCACCGCCGGCTTCCTTCTTGCTGCATTTGGACCAAACAAGCTAACAATGGGAAGCGCATCACTTCCTGTTAATTGTCCATTTGATCCGAAGACGGGGAGAAGGAAGCCGGCGGTGATTAAGCAGGGGGCTCACGTGACGTCACAATGTCATGTGAACACCGATCCGCGATTGCAGACAGCTCTGGAGTAGCGTCAGCCCAGGAGGTGAGTATAGGCTCTTATATTTTAAATGGGGGAAACAAGTGGAATCAGAAGGGGTTCTCCAATAGTGGAGAGCCCCTTTAAGTGCCAATTTTATCAACGGCAGCGCCAGCACAGGAGGTGAGTATAGGCATTTATATTTTAAATATGGGAAACAAGTGGAACAGATGGGGTTCACCATTAGTGCAGAGCCCCTTTAAGTGCCAATTTTATCAATGGCTGGATTACGTGTTACAGGAGTCAGGAGAGACCAGAGGAAAATCATGTGAATGCAGGGAAGATGGACAAACTTCATGCAAAAGTTGCATTTAATGGATAATAGTCTGGGGCTGGCACAAGTATGGTGCACGTACCTCAATACTGTTGATCAGTTCCAGGTAGCGAAGATCTCTGATGCGTATAAAAGCCTGAAAAAATACAGAAAAAAAATAACTAGATGATCCATGAATATATGTATAAACAGATATGAAATTATATCACTAGCTGAAATGATCATTGGCGGTCTGACCCGAGAGTCCTGGAGGGGCACGATACTGCAGACCCATCTTAGCTTTTCCCTGTGACTCTCGACTACCTGGTTGTGCAGAAAACTGAAGTCGAAGGGGCCCAACAAAGCCCCTGTGACACCACTCCAGGCTCCTTTATTCTTGAAACAAATGACAGTCCCAGCGTCAGCCCCCCTGAGATCAATAAGTGATGGAGTAATCAGGCAGAGTGCCATCACTTACTTAGTAGGAAATAAGCCCTTTAAATCACATCTAACCACAAGTGGTCTATTCAAGCCTTAAAGACATAAATGATTCTAAACACAGATTTGCAGCACATTAGCGTCCTCTGATCTGCATCAAAGAAATGTCATTATCCAAACTACTTTGAGATTGAAGCGATGACTCACAAAGGAACGGACATAGATCGCGCTAATACGAACATAATGACTGACAGCTGAACTGAAATTGGCAACAGAACTGTCATCAGACGGGCCCTCAAGTAGTGATGCTGCACGTAAAAAAAATAAATTGCAGTAGTGTTGAGTTGTCAGAAGAGCTTACAATCTCCTCGTAGACATGTATGCTATGTCCAATGGGAGTTTACAAGCGTCAGAGGAGAGTAAGCCTCTGCCTGACACCTCTAGCGCTGTCCTATCCCCTGCAGAAATAATAGGATTGTTGTCATTCATCATGTCTGATTTGTTTCTCCCTCGACACTATGTATTACCCTGTTTTGCTGAAAATAAGACAGTTTCTATATATTAATTTTTTCTCCCAAAGATGCAGCGCTAGGTCTTATTTTCAGGAATGTCTTACTTTTCCATGATCCCCATCATCTCCTTGCAGCCCCCAATATCCCCATCATACCCTTGCAGCCCCCAACATCCCCTTGCAACCCCATCATCCTCATGCAACCCCCAATATCCCCATCATCCCCTTGCAGTCCCCATCATCCCCATCACTCACTTGCAGTCCCCAATATCCCCATTACGATACCTGCAATAAAACACATACACATCCCTTTTCTCACAGGTCTGCCACTGCATGTATTCCAGCGCCACTCTGAGCTCTCTCCTGCCATAGATGTATGGCACGCCGCTGGCCAATCAGACGTCAGCAGTCGCCGGCTAATCAGAGGTCTGAATGTAACGTCATGCGCTGATGTTAGCTGCTGCTATCTGATTGGCCGGCAGCTTACCATACAACTATGGCAGCTGAGCCAGAGAGCTCAGAGCGGAGCTGGAATAAATAAAGCAGTGGTCACTGGCGGCGGGCGGGCTACAGTACAGCAATAACCGGTATGAATCACAGCAGCATGCCCTGGTCTTGTAGTGGGCGTGCATGCTGCAAAAAAATTGCTAGGTCTTATTTTTGGGGGAGGGCTTATATTAGGCACTGTAGCAAAACCTCTACTGGGTCTTATTGTCGGGGAAACACAATGCAGGCTGAAGAACATGGCAAACATCGATATGTCTGGGGTCTTCGGTCAGGTCTTATGGTGCCGTCACACAGCACGATCTGGCCAGCGATGTCGGAAGCGATGCGCGGGTACCCGCTCGGTTCCGACATCGCTGGCCAGCTGTCACACAGCATCGCGGGCGGTGACATCGCTCGCTGGGCTGGGCTCAGCCCAGCGAGCGATCCGCAGCAACGCTGCGGTATAGGCTGGATCGTCGCCGACATCGCTCTGGCGATGTCACACGGCGCGATCTAGCCTTATCGCAGGTCGCCGGTTGACAGGTTTACGGTTCTTCCCGTAAACCTGTCAACCGGCGACCAGCGATAAAACGCGGTCGCGCCGCTCGTTTACACAGCGCGACGTCGCTAGCGACATCGCTGATACGTCACTTTTTCGGCGATGTCGCTAGCGACGTCGGCAGGTGTGACGGCACCATTAGTGTTTTTAACAGAGCTTGTTTTGGTGTCAGCAGTTTTCCATCCGAGCCCCAGACAGGATGGCCCTGTGAATTACAGGACGTGCCCGGGAGCTTCGCCTCGGGGACACACAGCAAACAAACAGATCGTGTAAGGTCAGACAAAGCAACAAAGCATCAGGATGCAGCTTGTCACCTTCTTAGCGGTCTCAAAATCCAGACCCTCCAAAGCTTCCATGGCCAACTCCCTCCAGTCCAGATCGGTGACCCCCAGGCAGGCAATCTGATAGGCCTCACGAAACAGCTTTCTTTCCAGGTACTGATACATTGGAGTAGACTGCGAGGAATGAAACAAGACAAGTCAGGTTTCATCATATGATCCAACAACGAACACATTTAATGGAGACTATGATTACTATTTGCAGAACGTTTCAGGGCGTCCCATAGTCTGCACCCCTGACAGACCAGCATTATGCTAGTCATATGGACCCCCAAATATTGCCATGTCTGTTGTAAGTGTATCTGTTACTTGAAGTGAACCAAAGTTTGCTTTTTTTTTAATAAAAATCAAATAACCATTAATAAATAAAAAAAAAGACATTATCAAGGCATAAAACAGGTGAGATAATAGGAATGCGGCTCAATAACTGGCTAAATATGATATATTACTATAATCCAATGGTTGCAAACCTGTTACTTATTAGCTGGAGACTATTGTTGTATTGTATTAAATAGAATTATTAGGATGCAATAATACTGCGTTTGCAGCGTACGTTTGATACTGGGGCCAGAATAGCTCCCATCATATATGTCAGGTGCAAGTTCTGGCATCCACCCATAAGGGACCAGAAGATTGATATTTTGGCCCCTATAGGGCCAGTGTACATTGATTTACCTTGTTCTGCTGAATAGAATAGAGCAGCATCTATATTATTCTGCACAGAGACATCCAATAAACTGCGTGAAAAACTTGACATGGCAGCATACTGGTGAAGTAAACTGCTGTATGCGTGTGAAGTAACATTCATTAAAAGCTTCCATTAAAGATACCCATCAGGAAATGCTTCTGACATATACCTCTGATGTACATGGACTGCTGACCTCTCTCTTAATAATGGCTGCTTGCACTAAAACATTGGTAAAAGCATTGCCTGATAGCATGGCATGATGACAGCTATACATCGGCCTCCAGGAGAATCGCAGATTACCATTCTCACCTGTGGGACATCGACAGAGGACATGGAGTAGACGTGTAAACAGAAGATTTTGGAGCCATTGTACCCCACTACGAAGCCCTGAAGCTTCTGCTGGTGTACGGGGAAGTTACTCGCTTTGATGTTAAGGTATCCTCCTCCAGAGAAGCACAGCATGTCCTCGCACTGGGTGTTCCAGGCTACACTGTTAGCGTTGGGTTCCTACGTGGACAGAGATATGTCAAAAATATCTGTAAGGACACTGGCATTTATGAGCCGCTAATATTTGACATTCCCTATATTTTGCATCTATTATAAAATTCTCACTTAAAGGGGTTGGCCACTACTTGAACAACCACTTCTCAATTTGAGTGTTTGCACCCGCTAAAATAAAAAAGCCTATACTCGCCTCCTATGCCGGTGCTATTCTCCTGGGGTCACGTCAGGTTGGTACATCATGCGAGCCCTGCACCCTCACTCTCTCTGCCTCCCCTCTTGCTCACTTCCTATTGAGGTCTCATTTGTTTGAAGGTTTTAGGAGAGTGAAGGCGGGAAGCGAGGTGGGAGAGTGAAGGTGGGGGAAAGCGAAGGTGGGGAGAGAAGGTGGAGAGTGTGAAAGTGGAGAGAGTGAATGCGGAGGGGTAAAAGCGGAGGAGCGCGAAGGGGGTAGAGCGAGGGGGAGGAAGAGCGAGGGCGGAGGAGAACGAAGGCGAGGAGAAAGTAAAGGCGGAGGAGAGATAGTGGGAGGAGAGCGAAGGCAGAGGAAGGTGAAGGCGGAGGAGAGTGAAGGCAGAGGAGAGAGTAAGGCGGAGGAGAGTGAAGGCAGAGGAGAGAGTAAAGGCGGAGGAGAGTAAAGGCAGAGGAGAGAGTAAAGGCGGAGGAGAGTAAAGGAGGAAGGCGAGGAGAGTAAAGGCGGAGGAGAGTAAAGGGAGGGAAGGCGGAGGAGAGGAAGGCGAAGAGAGTGAAGGCGGAGGAGAGGAGGCGGAGGAGAGCAAAGGCGGAGGAGAGCGAGGGCGGAGGAGAGCGAGGGCGGAGGAGAGCGAGGGCGGAGGAGAGCGAGGGCGGAGGAGAGGAGGGCGGAGAGGAGGGGAGGGGGAGGGAGGAGAGGAGGGCGGAGGAGAGCGAGGGCGGAGGAGAGCGAGGGCGGAGGGAGGAGCGAGGGGCGGGGAGAAGCGAGGGCGGAGGAGAGCGAGGGCGGAGGAGAGCGAGGGCGGAGGAGAGCGAGGGCGGAGGAGAGCGAGGGCGGAGGAGAGCGAGGGCGGAGGAGAGCGAGGGCGGAGGAGAGCGAGGGCGGAGGAGAGCGAGGGCGGAGGAGAGCGAGGGCGGAGGAGAGCGAAGGCGGAGGAGAGCGATGGCGGAGGAGAGCGATGGCGGAGGAGAGCGAAGGCGGAGGAGAGCGAGGGCGGAGGAGAGCGAGGGCGGAGGAGAGCGAGGGCGGAGGAGAGCGAGGGCGGAGGAGAGCGAGGGCGGAGGAGAGCGAGGGCGGAGGAGAGCGAAGGCGGAGGAGAGCGATGGCGGAGGAGAGCGATGGCGGAGGAGAGTGAAGGCAGAGGAGAGTGAAGCCAGCGGTGGTTGGGTGCGTGACTCATGTGACATACCAACCTGACGTCAGCCGTGGAGACGCGAGTACCATCACTACTGGAACAGCACCGACACAGGAGGGGAGTATAAGCTTTTTTTATTTCAACAGAGGCAATCATGGGAAATAAAGGACTGTCCTAGCAGTGCACAACCCCTTTAACCCTGATCATCTCTATTCCTGACCTGAAAAAGCAGCTCCTTGGTGGTGATGTCGTACACCAGACACGTGTTGTTCTCATCCACCACGGCGAGCTTGTTGCGGCTGGCGCTCATGTCCAAGCAGCGGACGGATGTGGCTTGTTTCAGTAACGTGATGGCAAAGAGATTATCTACGAAGATCTTCAGGATCTAATTGTAAAAAGAATGACAGAGGAGACACCTCATTTACTGTTCAGTTATAGCGATCGTGCTAGAAGAGATCAAAAGAGTAAAGATCAATGCAGACGATGAGGGTAAATAACGGGGTAAATTGGGAATGTAGCTACGAATTCTCTACTAAAAGTTAAAGTAGATTTGCAAAAAAAAATGAAGAAGTCACACAGCGCCACCAAGTGGTCACTGGGGTGTATTTTTTTTTTTTTTTTTTAACAGCAATTGTGTTGAAAGGTTATGTTCCACCTCTTGGAATATAATTACTGTATTATTATTATTATTCACTTATATAGTGTAATTAATTCCACAGCAGAAGACAATGAATATTCATTCTCTTACCACAGTAAACTTTTCATAACTGGTAGGTTGTTCCCCAACTCCCCACAATATGCAACTTTTAAGACTGAATAATACTTTAAAGTTGCTTTTAAGGTGAATTATTAATATAATCCAAAATACCCACTAAGTAACATTTATTAAAAGGGGTTGTTCGGGTTTTTGCTATAATTCATATGTGTATCTAGGCTGCAAAATGTTGACAGTTTGTAATATACACGCTGTGAGCATTTTGCAGGATTACCTAGAAATCACATGTTTGTGGCAGCCAGAGAACATCCAGGGGGCGCGTGTTTGTATTGGAGCCTGCATGGTAATGGGGAAACTGGTCGTTTCCTCCCAGTCTCCTACAAACACGCCCCCTCCCCCAGTCTACACTATGGCCAGCTACCCCCAGGCCCTAATGTCACCACCCAACCCCAATGTGCACAGTGGTCCCCTCCTGCACTGACACACTGTGAAGAATCCACTGCTGTGAAAGCGATTCAGCACAGTGTGTCGTGTCAGTGCAGGGAGGACCACTGCATGTGTGTGTGCTCACACTGTGGGCTCTGTGCAGGGGAGCCGAGGTCTGCAGCGCTGCGCTTAGTCACCCGCTGTTTACCCTCGTTACCAGCTCCCAGCTGCTGTGCAGCGCTGGGAGCTCGTTCATCCTTGGTCTCCTGCTGTCACACACGCCGATGCTGGCTGCCCAGCGGGAGACCAAGATCCTGGCCATTCTTGCATGATCAACGAACTTGTCGTTGATATGTGTCACACGCACCGATGTCGTTTCGATGTCGCTGCAAAGTCACAGAACCGGTGACGTTGCAACGATATCATTAACGATATCTTAGTGTGTGGCGTGGCCTTTATAATTTATCCTGTTGTACTAAATGTTGCTTTTAGACATCCCCTTTAAGTGCCATTACATCTCACCTGTCCATTTTTAAGTCCCACTAACAAGCCTTCTCGTCCCGGGGGGCCTCCGATCACCTTTATGTACCGGATTAAAGATTCCATCATCCACTCTCGCTCCTTCACACCCTTAAAGGATAAGCACTGCAGACGCTTCTCCTGTGATAATAAAAAAAAAACATAAGTCCATAGAATACACAACAGATAAAGATCAGTAGCATGAATAATTCACAAGACATGCCAGAATACATTGAGACGTTCCCTTTGCAGTAACATGCCATGCAGATCAGTGATTTGGAGGACGCTCAGTTGCTCTATCACTCACCTGGCACAGGATCACGTGCTGGGAACAAACCACAAGTAAATTACACTCAAACTTTTTGACAATTTTTTCTTTGACCCGGTAATGCATGTCAGCCGCATCTTCGGAGTACAGCTCATAGATCAGGATCTTCTCCGGCATCTGGATGGCCAGCCTGTTCTTATAGATGGCGATCTTCTTCACCAGCTCCCGGCACTTAATCCGCACTGGATGAGGGCACAAACCACGGCATTACATGACGAGCTGCGATCACAGCTCTTATCATGTAAACGGCAGACATATAGAATGTACACACAGTATGTACAATGCACACAATACTGGAGAGGTAACCCAGAAAGAGTAGGGCATTCAAGATTAAACAATATTAAAATATACAGAAAAAGTAAAAACAATCCAGCAAAGATACCTAAAGACAAGGAACGTGGAAATGAGAGGTAAAAAGTAGAAACCAAGAGCATATATACAGTAATACAAGATCTAAAAGGTATATATGGAAATGGTAAAGTGCCTAATTGTGCAATAGAAGTCTCACAGGTTGACAAGAAGCTGCAACATCAGGCAGGAAACTATAACAACAGTAATAGAAAATATAAATATAGTGTGATCAGAAGAAGCCGGGGCGAAACGTGCGTCAGGGTGGAGAAGGACATGATGCGGACTCCCTGTGGCACTCTGTACCTAGGTATGAACCACTTACATAGCTGTTACCCTTTGCCTAGGGAGATTTCTTGACTTTGTGCCCCGTATACAGGAGCATCTTAATGAATTAGGAAGTCATCAAAAAGTTATTTTTCTTCAATAATTCAATACATAAAGTGAAACACATCTATTATATACAGTCATTACACACAGAGGGATCTATGTCATGTGTTTATTTATGTTAATGTTGATGATTATAGAAACCCAAAGGTCATTATCTCAGAAAATTAAAGTAGGGATGATGAAGGGTTAAAAACCACGCTGCCGTATTCCACGAGACATCTACAGGTGAATATAATTTTGATTTATTAGTCAATGCGTTTCAGGGCTCCCTGAACCATGGCAATCATATGGATTTGTCCTGAGGAAGGGGCCAGGGACCAATAAATCAATATTATATTCACCCTTTGATGTCTGGTAGAATATGGCAGTGCGGTGTTAACCCTTTATCCTCCCTCCTCTATATGCACCACTCTGGGGACTGCAGCAGCCGTGATCTGCTTTTATAGTGGTTGTGGCTCTCACAACCACACAAGGTGAAGCCTCTGATTCCTATTTAGGTCATATTTTATCTCTCAGACCCTTCATCCTCCCTACTTTAACTTCATGAGATAATGAACTTTGGGTTTCCATAATCATCAACATTAACAGAAATAAACACATGAAATGGATCCCTCTGTGTGTAAGGACTCTATATATGCGTTTCATTTTATGGATTAAATTACTGAAAAAAATTATCTTTTTGATGATATTCTAATTCATTGAGATGCAGCTATATATCTCTTAAACCCCCGTTACACGGGGCGACATCACCGCCTATTACATAGGCGACGTAGCGGCGTGGACAATCGGCGCCGACATCGCCCCTACGTCGCCTTATGTAAAGGGGCGATGTCGGCGGTGCCGGGCGGTTGCCTGGCTTCAGAGCGGTGCTCTGAAACCAGGCGACCATCATGGGGCGATGTGCACACATCGCCCCATGTAACCGGCCGCCGGTGACCTGTCAAGCGATGGAAGCCTATGACTCCCATCGTCCTGCATCGCCGCTGGGGTTTGCAGACACCCCGGCGGCGATGCCGCCTAACAGCTCGCCGCGCGGGGCTGGAGGTGTTGCCTCGTGTAAACAGGGGACAGCGATGCTGGCGGGGCGCCAAAAACGTGCGCGAACCCGCCAGTCGCCGCCGACATCCCCAGCCCCGTCACCTGGTGTGACGGGGCCTTTACCCTTTGCCTGGGGAGATGTCTTGACTTTGTGCCCCTTATAGACTCAGTGTATTTTCATAGTGGATGGAGATATTTATCCTTTGATTATCCTTTATCTCTTCGTGCCTTACTGTATATTGGAGGTTAGTTTACTTTGTGTGTGTTTCATCTCTGGAGTCTCTCCTGTTTTGTTTCTCTGTTTTTATTATTGACATTTAATTAAGAATTGATCTTGATTCTTGCATGAATTCTTGTGGAAGGGATCCATCTTGTTTTCCCTTTTCCCTGTGGTTGTCTCATCTATTATTCCCTTACATGCATACCAATGAATTGAACTGGTATGATGCAAATAAGCAACAGTAGACATTACGGGGTTAATGCAAGTTCTATAATGTCTTACATAGTATATACAAGTATACTGAGGACGGTTCTTTACCTTTCTGCTCAGTGATGAGGTGCTGGACTATGACGTCCGTCATGCAGTCCCTGAAGGCGTATCTGTCTTTATAGAGACCGTGCACCGTGCTGAAGATCAGCTGGTAGAAAGCGAGCGTTCCATCCTGACATCCAATGACCTGGAACGTAGGACACATATGGGGCTTACTCCCCGGTCACACTCCCACTCGCAATCTCACTCAGATATTGCATTACTCAGTCTTACCACATAGTTTGAGTCAGGTTTAACTTTGCATGTCCACACCCAGGAGTTCTGCTCCCCGATTGTGCCCAGCCGGACCCCGTCCTTTGTGAACAGAGACACCTGCCTGTCGGATCCGCTCAGGACGATATATTCACCTTTAGAGAAGTAGCTGATGCAGCAGGGATCACAGCCCAGGGATCTGTCCTTCCCAACCTGCAACACAACAGAATATAGCAAATGCCATTATAAAATGATGATGATGGTGGACTTGGAAATCAACTACAGGACAATGCCATTAATTCAGTGTCTATGGGACCGATGGGCTGATGGATTATCAGTACCTGTTTGCCGCTGAGCTGATAAAAAGACAACTTCTGCCCCCAGTCTGCCACCGCCAAAATGTCGTTGTGCTCGTCCCTAATGAGAAACATGTGGATCAGTAAGAAGTGCAGATGTAACAAGAGACTTGCAACCTATGTGATTGGAAATACTGACTTTGAAGGGTTCCAGTAGATGGACCAGATTGGTGACAGAGATCCTCCGGGTCGCTCGATTTTCACTTTCTCCTCGCCGTTCTTGTTCCTTATGCTTACGACGCCGTTGAACATCCCCAGAGCGAGATACTGGCCGTCATTTGTCCAGCTTGTAACAAAGCAAACGTGCAGGGTTATTACAGACTGCGTGAAGGTGGGTTACAAAAAATGGCGACTACATAGACGCTGTCTTGTCCTGCAAGCTGGTCGATCTAGATCCCAGCGCTGAATAATCATATCCTACAGTGATGGATCCCATACTGAAAGAATACAGAAGCCTAAAAGCTCCTATATACAACAGGTGAAAGTTGTCCAAACCGATTGCCAGTGGGCTGGATGACAATCTGATGTGTATGAGGGAATCCTGACTCTCCCGAGAGATGATGGCTGGGGAGAAAAGGAGCCTGAACCTGGAATCTCAACATCCGATCATATTGTTCTCAGTGGTTATGAGCCTCTGCCAGATTTGTGCGATTGCAGTCCTAATCCGCACAATTCCCTGCCACTTGTTCGGATGCTTCCTGGCCCGTCACCGGTCAGTATAATTCCCAGCAGATGATCACAGGCATTTAGCAAAGTGAGCACTGCAACTAATCACTGATTGACCGCAGAGGTCCATGGTTGATGAATGAAGTCTCTACACTAACATGAAGCTGATAACGTGAACAGACAGCACATGATCAGCTGCAAGAAACGGCAGCGACCAGTGAGGAACTGAGAAGCGAAGACTCCAGAGCGTCGGGGGATCAGTAACGTCAGCAGGACTTAATTTTTACTTTACCATATTCTAAGCTAGCTATAGCTTTTTTTATGGCAGGACAACTCCCTTAAAGTGAACCTGTCACCAGGTTTTTCCCCTATAAGTTGCATCCATCACTAGTAAGGCTTTATAAAACAGAATTCTAGAATACTGTATACAAGTCCCCAAGATGATCTGTATAACATAAAAAACATCTTTTATTATGCTCGCCTATAGTCGGGTCTAATGGACGTCACTGATCTTGATCCGGCGCCTCCTCTCTTCTTGTGGCCTCCTTCTCTGTTTTACGTCCTATGCTATCCACACAGTCTCCTCTATTACGCCCTGCACATGCGCTCTTCCCTGTACCTTGCTGAGGGCAAAGCAAAGTACTGTAGTGCGCATGTGCGGGCGTTCTTTGACTTTACCCACACCTGTGCATTACAGTACTTTGTCTGCACTCGGCAGAGAAGAGAGAAGTGCATATGCGCAGGAGTATAATGGGGGAGACTGAGTGGATGACGTAGGATGCATCACCCACATGAAACAGAGAAGAAGGACAGTGATCACAAAAAGAGAGGACACACCGGACTAAGATCAGTGACACCCATCTCATCAGAACCCCCCTGGGTGAGTATAATAAATGGTATTTTTTGTTATACAGATTGGCCTGGGGACTTATATACAGTGTTCTAGAATGATTTTACAGAGCCTTGTGAAAGTATTTGGCCCCTTGAACCTTTCAACCTTGTGCCACATTTTCAGGCTTCCAAACATAAAGATATCAATTCTATTTTTTTTGTGAA